>CM021105.1:174088272-174418075 GCA_007115665.2 Sequoiadendron giganteum
AAGGGGGGAGAGAGAGGGAAAGGAGAGGAGAGAGGAACGACAAGGAGAGAGAGAAAGAACTAGGAGGAGAGAGAGAGAGAGAGAGAGAGAGAGAGAGAGAGAGAGAGAGAAAAGAGAGAGAGAGAGAGAGAGAGAGAGAGAGAGGAGAGGGAGAGCCAAAGAGAGTGAGACAGAGAGAAGGAGAGACCCAAGAGGAGAGAGAGAGAGACGGAGAGAGAGAGACAAGGAATGGAGAGAGAGAGAGAGAGAAGAGGAGACAGAGAGAGAGAGGAGAGAGAGAGAGAGAGAGAAGGACAAAGACAAAGAAGGAAAGGAAAAGAGGAAGGAAATGAGTGGAAGGAGAGAGACAGACACGGAGAGGAATGGAGAGAGAACAGGAGGAAAAGGGAGGAAGAGGAGAGGGGATAGGAGGGAGAAAGAGGGATGGAGGGAGAAGGGACAAAGAGAGAGAGAGTGGAGGAGAGAGAGAATGGGAGGCATGGAAGGGAGAGAAAATATGTGGAAGGAAGGAGAGAGGGGAGAGGGAAGAAGAGAGTGGAGAGATAATAGGGAAGGGAGAGAGGGAAAGAGGGGAAGAGTGTGGAGAGAGAGAGACAACAAACAGAGAGAGAAAGAGAGAGAGAATGATAGAGAGATGAAGGGTGAAGAAGGAGAAGGAGGAAATAGAGGGAGGGGGAGAGGGGAAGAAGGGGAAGAGGGAGAGAATTAGGAGAGGGGAAGAGGGGAAGAAGAGGAGAGAGAGGGAGAGAGGGGATGGGAGAGGGAAGAGGGAAGAAGTGGAGAGAGAGAGAGAGAGAGAGAGAGAGAGAGAGTTAGGAGGGGGAGGAAGAGGAAGAAGGAAAGAGATAGAGATAGAGAGGGAGAGAAGAAGGGGAGAGGAGGGAGAGGGAGAGATGGGAAAGAGAGAGGAAAGGGAGAGAGGAAAGGGGGTGAGAGAGAGGGGTGAGAGAGAATGGAAGGATGGAGAATGAGGGGGGGAAGGGGAGAGGGGAGAGGGGGGGGGAAGAGGGGAAGAAGGGTCTGAGAGAGGGAGAGAGAATTAGGGGGGGAGGGAGAGAGGAAGAGGGGAAGAGGGGAAGAGGAGGAGAGAGAGAGAGAGAGAGGGAGAGGGAGAGAGGGAGGGAGAGAGAGAGAGAGAGAGGGAAAGAGAGAATATTTAAATATTTAATATATTAGTAATATTAATTAGTTATGTAATATTTTATATATTAACTTAATATATATATATATATATAAATATTTATACATTAACTAGAATATATAAAAAATATTTAAATATTATACATAATAGCATAATATATTATATATTATACATAATTCCGTAAGAGATTATCATAAATTAATTGAATTATAAACTATATTGCATATTTTCAACTAGATATATTAAAATAAACTATAAATTATTTATTGCAATTTTTTAAATCATATCTTAAAAACTATATTATATTTTTTAAAATTATAGATAAAATAAATCGGATATCTGATTCAAATCGGATATTTGATTTGAAAATTCAATTTTTTAAATCATATATTAAAAACTATATTAGATTTTTAAAAATTATATATAAAAAAAATTGGATATCCGATATGTCTGACACAAAACGTAGGGATTAGCCTTGAGTTTTCTTCGCAATTTGGCTAGGACATGCCAATCCTAAGAAGTCAACACAAAAAACGTGTTTAACAACTTACCTTGCTTTTCTAGACTTCGTCCATGTGGCTAATGACTTTTTTTTAACCCTAAATTGATGTAACAAAAAGGGTTTTTAAAAGAGATTCTCAGTTTTCTACCAATATAAATTATTCTTTATTTTGAATTTAATAAATAATTATTATTCATGTTCTATTTGAATTACGACTAAAGTCCTGATTGATAGGCTGATTGAAAAACATCTATATCTTTCAAACTGTATCACATTTTTTGAATCCAAAACATGTGTCACATTCTATGCTTCGTATACTATAGTATTAAAAAAAAAAAGAATTTCATGAAGTTTTGACCAAGTTAAGGTGGTCAGACATACGAGTTTTTATATTTTTTAAAAGTTGTAATAAAAAAATCATAATTAGTTATCTACTTGGAAAAAAATAAAAAAAATATGCATCACATTGGGACATGAGTCCTCTACTTATATATAAAATATTATTAAAAAATATTATCATTTTATTGTGGTTAGGGTGGTCAGACACACCTCCTTCTTCTTTTTTCACTGAAATTTAAGTACTCCTGCATTGAAATTTTAAATTTTCACCAAATAGATTAAAAAAAAATTAAATATATCTAGTAGTTTAGAAACTAAATTCAATTTTCTACATATTCTATTCTTAAATATTTTTTAAATAATATAAATAACTTATTCAAATTTTTACGTCAAGTTGCCTAACTCTGATTTTTTTGAATTTTCATTGCCACTTAAGGGCCTGTTTTTTCCATGATGATCTTGCACATACCCATTTTCAAGAATTCAAAGATATTGAACTTGGATGATGTAGTTTTTGGTGGAGAGTGTGTCATGTCCAGATTTTTTTTAGAGGAATAAGAACAAATGTCTTACAACAAATATCTCTCTATGGTTGTTTCCCTTTGCATATCCTAGATTTGTTGTTGAAGGTTTTTCATTTGATGAGCTAAAGCATTCAATTGATCCTCATCTATTTCAGCCATGGTGGTTTGAGTTTCAATTTCCTTTTTCTAGGAGTTTTTATCTTTGTAACCTTGTTAAAATGGGCATACAAGTGTTAAGGTTTTCACTAAATTTTGGTCTTTTTGTTTGGATGAGTGCCAATGGTATTAACTTAAGTCGAATAGACTAATATAATCTATTGATGAGACCAAGTTAAAAATTGATTTATTATGTTTTTCTTCTTGATTGTAGGGTTTCTTGACAAATGTTGTGGATTTCCAATCCCTAATCATAAATTTCACTATTTGATCTTGTTCAAGACTCTTTTGTGTTTTTTTGGATGATCTTTATCTAATTTAATGATTTGAAAACACAACAATAAATTGTAGAACTATTTTTAAGACCTAGAATTATAAAAAATAAGTGTATGTTCAAGAACCACACATGGTCCTATTTTCCCTGGTTTGTTTAACAAAAATAAACTTCAGAAAAACTCACTGTTAAGGTCAAAAAAGGTCATCGTTATACTCAACAATCCACATCTTAAAATTGCGTTGACTCACACAGTCGTGTCACCCCCTAGAGGGCACCCGTGTTTTTGTCTTTTCCAAGCACATACTCAAAATTGGATTTCTTGATCCCTTGAGAAAACGGTCCTTGGAAATTATATGTTGAGTGTCTTGGGGGAATATTCTTCCCTCCCCTTGCACTACGAGTATTACAATGTCTGGTTACTGACTCAGCTGGATTCTACACTATTGTTCGTAGATAGGGTTTTCGTGCGGTGCGAAAAATGATAAAATCTCTCAAGAGACCTCCCAAACTTTAGAAAAAAGAATTTGGGGATGGTTATCTTGTGCACTACCATCGAGTTGGACTTTCATCAAGAACTCACATTTGATTATAGTGGGTTGAAATCCTTAGCTTTAGGCATTCCCACTTAGGTCATTCCCATAGGATGAGTACTTTTTCCCACTACGACAAGCCTTCTAGAGGATTTAAAAAAACGTAAATTGAATGAAAGTAAAGGATGAGTCTGGACTTTTGATCACCTAGTTAAGGGGAGAGCATAAGACTATCACCTCACAATCACAATAAACAATGTTCAGTTTTAAAGCCCAAATGATAGTTTTCTATTCTATATGAAGATATTGCTTCACAAAAGACATGATGTTCATTTTAATTGAGATAGCAATGTATGATGACTACCCTAGGATTGGTGTATTTTAATCCAAATCCAAAAACCAGTGAGTTTCTAGTGTTCTTTTTAACCAAATTTGACAAAGCTTGTGTAGATGGTTAACTTTAAGCCCAAAGTAATGCTATTTGGTCCTAAATCATGAATGAAAACTAACATATGATGGGATATTTTCCCATGAGTGTTTGAAAACACTATTACAATGGATATCAAATGTTTTTTTTTTGGTTTGTTTTCACTTCAATGCTCCATGTTCCTCTTAAAACCTGCAATAAATACTGAAAATGTTAGATGAGATAAAGAAATAAGAAGATATAAGGGTCAGATGAATGATTAAGCATAAAAACCCTAAAACTTAAACCAAGTTACAATGCGATTTGACTTTAAATGTAAAATTGAAACTTTTAACTCTACAAAAAGTTAGAAATACCTACACCATTGCATAGCTTATGAAATTCTACCCCATTTCAAAAAATAAAGTTTTGAAAAAGACCTTCGTATGACCAAGACATGACCATTTTAAATTTGACTATAAAACTACTAAAATAGAGATCTATGCACTAAAATAGACTACCAATGTGCTAAAGCAGACTGTCAATGCACTAAAACAGACTACCAATGTGCTAAAATAGACTACCAATGCACTAAAACAGACTGCCAATGTGCTAAAACAGACTGTCAATGTGCTAAAACAAACTACCAATGCACTAAAACAAACTGCGAATGTGCTAAAACAGACTGCCAATGCGCTAAAATAGACTGCCAATGCACAAATTTTTTTTACCAATGTGCTAAAACAGATTATAGAAGCACTAAAAATTTCAGTGGAAGCACTGCAGAATCCCTCAATCACACTAAAGAAAACACGCTTGTATCCCATATGAACACTTTTGAGAGAAATTGTTAAAATATGGGTTAGAGGCCCCATGGTGGGTGCTAAAATGCAAGTGTGGAATAAGTATGAGTAAAATAGCTAAATAACACTTCTTAATATGACATTATATCAATGATTTAATAAAAAATTAAGCTATTGAAGGCCATAAATCCATTGAAAGCATCATATTGCTCTCTATCTCCAAAGATTTATTAAATCATTGTGGCTCTCAGATCAGGTAAGCACTGTGACTATTAAAATTACAATCTAGAGAACAAGAAGTTACCAAAATGCAGGAAACTTATCCTATATGATAATTGCCTAATGATATTGATGATATTATAAACTAAATTGACATGAAATTGATAAATGAAAGCTACAACAAACTAAAAATGCAGCTAAATAAGAAGCTATGATTATGATTGCTATGATATGCTAAGTGTTGAATGATAATTGTTTTATTGTTGGATTGCTCTAATGTTATTTCTGTAGAGTAAGATTGCATAAACTAGGGATCCTTTTCCTGTAGACAATGGCTTTATTTATAGATTTCCTAGCAGCCTATTTGTGAAGAAGTGGCCAATCAAAGGTCTAGATTCAATTTGAAGATTTCAATGGTGAAGGATGAAGGAATTGAGAAGATTATGGGGATTGTTCCTCCCCACAAAAACATTAAGCGAGATGATAGGAAGGATTGATCGAAGAAGATGAAGGAGTTGCCTACAAATTTGTCTTCAAATTTGTCTCTGAATTTTCCCATGAAGGTTTGAGTCAATTAATTTAGACATAAATTAGACATATAATATCTAATTTGATTTGTGCAAATTTTGAGTGAAAATATGAGATAACTGTAGAATGCATTTTAATTAAATATTTTAGATTTATTCAATTTATGCAAGAAGATATTTAATTTAATTAAACAAACTATAGAAGTCTATTTATTAAATAAATGTGGAAGTAAATATGATAATTAAATGAAACGAAGTATTAAACTTGTTTATATAATTTAGATGATGATGATATGAAATAGAATTTCATAGTGATAATTAAATAAAACAAAGTATTAAATTCGTTTATTTAATTAAGAAGAAATAATGTAATTTGAAGAATAAAAGGTGAGCTATGTAAATAAATATTTATATTTATTTAATAGTAGAAGAATTAAAGTTGATTAATCAAATAAATCGTATTTAATTAATTAGATTGTCCAGACCATTTTTAGGTGCATACACAACAAATTCTTGTTCATGTGAAGTGTGAGTTTGGATAAAACTATTTTTCTTAAATATTATTTTGTTTATTTTGTGTTTCAACAATTATACTAGTATACATTATAATAAAAAAATAAATAATGAAAAAATAAAAGTGTTCTTTAGGAACTACATAGAGGAAAAAGAGTTTGTAAATAAGTTATTCAATACTTTAAGGTTCTTAATAGAATTGTGATGCAATAATATAATAAATATCAAATCAATATTAAATCATTGAAATGACAAGACAAGGAAAAATATCAAAACCTTCACTAACGATGTTTTGTCTAGAAGACAAAAAATAATATTTAGATATAAATATTCATAATATTAAGTGTATTAATGACCAATAATAATGAAAAAGTATGAGGAGAACAACATGGGGATTTTCAAAGCATTAAAAATGTCAAAAATTAGCATTATAGATTATTATGATAAACAAAATGTTAATATAGATGAAAAAATAAAGAATTCTGAGTTGAAAACAAAGACAATATAACATTTTTCTAAGAGGAAGAGAAGGAAGACTCCACAAGAGGGTGATAAAAATTTATCTCTTTTCCAAGTGACGATATCCCAAGCAAAATGAGAAGAAGATCAAATAACCCTCTAGCATTCATAGTGCTAGAAGTATCAAATGATGAAAACTACAATGGTATCTCAAATATCGAAAGAATTGCAAGAACAATATTGTAGAATTCTCAAAACTGTAAGAGAAGGGTGAAAATAGTAAAAACATTGAAATTGTATATAAATGTCATGGAGGTTGTCTCACTCAAGTCCTCACCACATAGGTGAAAACTTGCTAATCTTAAAAGAAAGAATAATAACTGTAGATATTAAATTTGTACATGCTTAAGCCTAGCGTCAAGTGCAAATGGAAGGCATAAAAAACACCTATGTTTTCACTATCACAAATAAATTATATCACTATACAATTTGGCGAGTTAGGATAGTTGTGCAGATGTAAATGCAACCATTTTTTTTTGAAGACAACATTTGAATAGACATGGAATATTACAACATAAAATAATTTTTTAGTTTTGACATTTCAATTATTAAAATGATTACAAATTGGTATAAAATATCTTAAAATATATGATAGAAGGATGTGCTAAAATAGGTTTAATTTGTAATGGTTGAGAATTTTTGGGTATATAACTTTAATCACTACAAGATGGTGAATAAAACCATCCTAAAACATGATTAAAATTTCAATTAAAACACCAAGATCTATTTCTCTTATTTAGTTAAAAAAATTATATTAAATTTTATTAAATAGAATTTTAATATCAAAATTCTTATTCCAAGTTTCTCAAATAATAAAAAAGAGATAATAATATATTTATTTATAAAGAGACACATTTTACATAAAAATGTAAGAAAATAAATTACTTTAATTTAATAATAGTTAATCCGTAATAAATTTAGAGTTGACGTTAAAAATTGTGTTACATAGGAGGATAGGTACACTTAATTAATATTGATGTTGTGTAAAAATATGAGGATTCATTACATATATTATTTCTATCATTTTTGTTGATAAAGTATTAAATAATATAGATTTTCATTTCAACCTTATAATATTTGACAAATAACACCCCTCCATACATGCTTTTTTAGTTCTAACATCATTTATTTTATCAAATATATGAACTATCAATATTTATTTTGATAATTTTAATACCTTATTTATATTTAAATTCTTAGTATTCAACAATTTTATATGTTCTTTCAATCATATATCTAGAAAAACTATTTGGAATTTTATTTAAATATATTTTTAATGAGTATCAACAGGTATGAAAAACTAAACCCATTACTAGGAATTCATTTCTTGATGTTTATTTTTTAATACTTGACTATTATATTTTTGTAATCTACCCTTCACCATATATTAAAGTGTACAAATTAGTCAATTTATACCCCTGATCCTATTCACACTTTTTCTAAGAATGACTACCATGACTCTCTATTGTTATTTACTGCTTCATATTTATATCTAATATAAGAAATATAAAAAATGGATTTTTCTTGTTTTGTAGCATAAGAATCTATTACTTGACCCTATTATAAGACTCTATCGCTTGTGGCCTTGTTGATCCTATTCATTTTTTATGGCTTATATGCTATATTCTATGTTCGTTTATGTTGGATACTAAACATGAGTGATGGTTGTTGCTACACCATGAAGATGCTCATATTCTTGATTAATCCTATCTAACGATTGGGTCCATTCTTGTGATAGTTAGATGAGTTACCTTCTTTGTCTATGTAGATATGTAATGATCAAGATGCTCAGTTACTAGTAACATTTTTATGTATATTAAGTGGATTACATTATGTTAAATTGTTACATATCATAGATGTGAGTGGGTGTGATTATGAAGACAATTATTGATATTCAATGTTACTTATAGTGGTATGCATTATAAGTTAAATATTCTATTGACATCAGTGGTGATATTTTGATAATAGATAGTATTCACTCAATTGTTCCTTGACTCTATAATAGGTATCATACTAGTAAGGAGTGTTACTATGTAGATTAGTGGATCTAATTTTCTAGTTGATTATTATTCTTAGAATTTTTAATTCATAAGTCATTTTTTTTAGTTATTATTAATCATGAGTTCTACTAACACACTTTCTTGGTTGAGGAAATAGGTTAAAAAATTGTTGAATTTTGATAAGGGGGTCACATAGCTGCTTCCTTTATTATATACTTGTGAAATATTAGTCTTTTCATGGGAATGTGATTTAACCTTGTTTTGTGTGGTATGGGTTGTGTGTATGTGAGAGTTGTTTTTTTAGTCCCTTGAGTAACTTTATTAATATGGTCACTTATTTTATCTTTTATGAAGTCCTTATGTGGTCATAATTGTTTAAAACATTTCCTAGGTAATATGTGTTGTTCCCTTTTCACACACACATCCCATAGGAGGTAAGGACCCTCTTTTCTTTCTTTAATTTTTCTTTAGGTCTTGCCTTTTCCCCTTTAAGAGATAGGTCCTTTGAATTTTTCTTATCTTACCTCTAAGCATTCAATGATTGACATAATGTTGAAGGTAAGTTGGTCTACATCCTTGAAATATCATTTGAACCTCAAAATCACTAAGTTCGGTCAAGATTTGGGAATTCCTTGAGGCCTCAAAATCCTAGAGATTCTACTTTTCATGAAATCCAAGGATTTTTGGATTACTCAAAGATTATTTTCGCTAAATTCGGGTCCTCTGGATTCCCCAAATTCCTTTATTTTTCTAAATCCTTACCCTTTTGGATTCCCTAAGACCCTTACTTCTTCACTTTAGGCTTTGTGAAACTTGGGAGGGCAATCCCTAGTAGTGCTTTCAAAATGATAATCCTATGCCATCAATAACACTACAATATGCACAAATAATTCTCATATAGGTGCTCAATTAACAACTATATCAAAGAAGTTGGATGCTTCTCTAACATAACTCTCAGTTAGAGCATGAGAATAATAAAACCTCATAACTTTGTAACCCATTTTATAGAATTTTATTGAGATGAATGAGTGATGACCAAGTTAATAAACATAATGAACATAACAACTTAGCCTAGTCCACTATCTCATCCTTGGAACAAAGTCGACATCAATACATATACAACATGATAGTAATTTTCACACCTGACAATATATGAAGCTTTGAAAGGCTGCATTATAGTGTTTCAGCATTGTACTCCAACCCTTACTTCTTACTAGCATCCTAGGATTCATTTTGATATAAATTTACAACCATATTCAAGCATCTACATTAAATATTTGAATCAATAAACAAGCATAGAGCCATACATCTACCTAAAATTGATAGAGAAAAATAAGATAACCTTGAGTATATTATTCATAATTTGTAAAACTGGTACATAAGAGAGTAAAATGGTGTTTAAGTTGCATTAATACTATTCTATATTGCCAGTATTATTGCTAAGAATACATATGCATATTGACAGACCTGAACCTAAGACATATTACTAGACTATTCATTAACCCTTTTAACCTTTGTGCAAACAAAATATCAGAATAAATCACCACCCAAACTCTTTATTTCAGGCCCTAGAATCCCATTTATAAATACATGGGAGTAGACAAGCAACATGCCAAAATACAATTACATTTGAATTTGAGGGAAAATTTCACCCTAATTTCAAAGATATTCTCCAGACGGTTACACTTAGACATTTTAGAATAAGGGGGAGAAAAAGATAAAAAATCCATGTAGTCGGTTGAAGAAGATGATCCAACCTTCCAAAAGGCACCATTCATTGATGCAGCATTGCTGAAATCTTGCGACAACATAGACCAAAGAAGGTTCTCCACAAGTACCAAGGGAAAAAAACTCACAAACTTACTGGAAAAAAGCATATTCACCATTGAGGATATGAAGTCCAACACTTCTCCATCATAGCAACCCAAAAGACATCCACATTAGCATCAAAGAAAAAAAATAAGACACATGCTGAAGAGGATGATCCTGATGCATTGTAAATGGTCTCATCAAAAACAAAAACTGGGCGAAGATGCTACTTTGATTTGTCAGCATCAAAGTATGCTCTCCCTCTTCGTGCTCATACTGAAACTAGAGGGGAAACTAATCCTCCCTCGTCATAATCCTCATATGGTACTAGAGAAATAAAAAAATGGCCATACTCTAGGTTAGTATCACCCCCATCGCCCGAAGGGCTATCGAAAATTTTAATAGGAGAGTCGTGCCTCCCCAGATAAGCCTTGTGATACTTTTTTCTTTTATTTGTCTTCTTCTTAGTCTTAACCAACTCCTTCCCCTTAACTTCAATCAATTATTTAGAAATAATTTGGCTCCTTAGATTGAAGGTGCTCACAAGATCATCCTTCCTATTTTTTCCATGGGATTTCTTCTTGCCCTTTGGTGGTGTGGAAGCCTCGGGTGCCTCATGCTTAGTAACAAAAACATCTTCTTGAAATTCAAACAAATTGAGCCTTCTTGACCTCCTAATGGGTTGAACAGAGACACCTAACTTACCCATCATTTGAAAACACAAGAAAACTAGTAAACCACCAATTATGAAATGACACACCGACCAAAAACCCTTACAGAACAAAAAACCCTCAAATCCAGACAATTTCAAGGAGACCTAGAGAATGAAATTCTCACACCAGGAAATGCATGATGTAGAATAGAGTTCATATGAAAACCAACTTACCAAGGATAACACCTAAATACTTTTAAAATTGAAGATCCAAAAATCACACGCTACCTCGTTTTGGCTCACCTTCACAATTCATGAAGGCTACAAATGGTGAGATAAATTGATAGGAAATCTACATGAGGTAGAAAAATTAGGAGCATGTAGCCATAAATGATCAATTGGTGCCTTGTGTGAGCAAGATGACAAATTATCCGAACAACTTTGATTCCGGGCCATCAATCCTTTTGAATTTAAAACATCATTAATGGCGATCTTCAAGCATTGTTTCTATATTTTACAACTTGTGCCTCAAATACAATGATATCACCACATAAAGTTTCTAGGTTTTAATTTTAACTTCATTAGTCACCTCTAATCTGACAATTACCATGCATTGCTACCCTGGTCCATGCTCATTAATTCATATCAGTGAATTACAAAGAGCCGACAAATGAAAGAACAAATGTTCAACATCCCATCGCTTGTCATGGATCTGCCTCAACCCTCTAGGGTTCAATTAGTGAAAAGAGAACCAACACAATGGAATTAGGACCATTAGATTATTTTGCTTTGTGGAGATCTTTATCTCCCATCGTGCATTCCTAATACACTTCACCTTCCGCAAGATCTAATAGTGATGTCAGCATCCACGTGATGCAATCTTAGTCATTCAATCTATGACACATCCTTGATCACGCTCCCTTTCCATCGTGCATAAGTAATTCATGCTTCATTCTTTAAATCACATCAACGATGGGAGATAAGGCAATATAACAAGGTTAAGACATGTGCACCAACATGAAAATCAAAGGCACAATATATATCTCTCACATGAGAAATTTAGATGAGCAAAAGAGAGCTTGAATAAATGACCTTGTCACTCATTGATAATTTGAAACTCAAATCTTAAAATGGATCCACAATGAGTGATATGAGATCATACAAAGAGTACTAATGGAAATCACATATCGCTAATCCATATTCCAAAACTTATGAAAAATTAGTGATAAAAGAGATGCCAGTGATAAGATACAAAACAAGTTAGTCGTGCATCGCTAATTCAACACCAAACATTCAAAACCTATCCAAAATGTATAAAATGAAGGAAACACCACTCATCGCTCATTGCATAGTTGAATTTACATTTCTAAATCTATCAACGATTTGCAATAAAGGAGACGGTGAATGGGACTTAAGTGAAGAATTTAGCATGTTCCCGCAAGTTGTTTCGAAAAGGGGAACTATCTAGGAGGATGGATAAAAGGCCTCAGTGTACATTAAAATTTATTTTTCAAAGGATTTAAAGGCCAAACAAGGTCAATTGCTTAACCTTGCAAAATAAAATAAATTCAAACCTAGGGATAAGGGGCCTCTAATTTCACGAGCTCAAATGACATAAGATATTTTAGGATGATCAAGGATGGGAAATAGAAGGTCAATGAGAGAACATAACATCAACTAGGCCAAAGACATAGGGTTTTGAAAGAGATCCCGACAAAAAAAATCCCAAGGCAAGAGCCATGAGAAAAACCCTTAGTTTAGGCACATTGAAACTAGTTGAATTTTACAGTTATAAAAATGGAACCAAAATTTTAGGTGTTCCATCACCTCATACTTTATGCACTGCAAAGAGTAAGATCGAGCTATGAATGTGAACCATATTGATGTGTTCTTAAGGTTATCTAATACCTCTTACAACTTAGCAATTAGTATGACTAAGTCCCAAAATTCGTTGTCTTACTACTTAGAAGGGATTAGGCTATATGCTCAAAGTTTGAAGTCTGATGGGTGCTTGTTGTGGAATCCTCATACCTTGCAAATCCATGAAATAATATTCTTCATGGAATCCTCTATCCTTTTGATTCCTCAAATTGTGGGTTCTTGGTGAAATCCATTGAGGTGGGAAATCTCCAAACTATGTGCTTTATTGATTAATCCTTGAAGGCCTGGAATCTCTGAAGTATTTTTTGCTTTTCTAAATCCACAAACCCTTCCATTACTCAAAAATTAATCTTTCATGAATTATGCCTTCCTTTGGAATTCCTAAAAGGGGTGGCCCTCACTAATTCGAGTGACTATTTGAATTTCTCGAGATTTCATGATTCTCATTTTGAGTACCATAGTACCAATTGAGTCATGATCTAAAATTTCATGGTTTAAAGCTCAACTATCAATTATATCTAAATCATAAGGGAGGATTGCATAATATTTAGTGACAACTTGACACATATCTTGTTGTGTTTCATAGATTCCTCATGCTTGTGGATTCTCCAAAGGGCCCTCCTTCGTGGATTCCTTGGAGTCATGGTTTCCTTGAATCTATGAGGAGCCAAAATCACTAAAATCCATGACTCATGTAAAAACTCAAAATGTGTTAAAATTTGGATCTTAAGGATTGGAACCTTGGTTCTTTGAGTATTAATAATGGATGATGAAATGTTACATATTTCTTGTGAAATATGATGATCCAAGCTAATGATGCAATGATGTGATGATTAATTGTGCTTCAAATTTTGAGTGATAATGGTGTTTATTCTATCTATATTGTTGAAAAAAGGGTCCTTCGACTTCTTCACACTCGTTTGGGTCCTCCTTACAGATTTTGGCTTTATATTACCTTGATTTAGTGTTGTGATGTGGATAAAACTTCCACATTAGGTCTTGGGCCCTTGTGAACTAATTTATTTTAATGGTACCTTGCAAAGGTGTTGTAAAGTGTTATAACATACTTTCACACATTTATAGGGTTTTATCAATTAACTAATAATAATAAACATAATTTCAACCATAATTAACACTAATCTTGCCTTACTTAGTGTGTTGTAAAGTGTTGTAACACACTTTCACATTTTTTTAGGCTTTTCATTAATAATTGGGCTTTATTATTCTTTAATTGGCCCTATTTTGCATCCACAAGCCTCATTTATTGCATCTTTTCAAGGATAATCCTAACACTAATCATAATTTAGGTGTTTCTTGCTTTCATGGCCCAGATTTAGTGTCTAGGACTCATTCACCACCTTGGGTGAATGAGTCCCACCTAGGTATTTTTGGCCTCGATGAAGGTTTCACACATTTCTAGAAACTTGATTTTTGGTCCCATACATTATGTGTGATGGGACTCATTCGCCAACTTGGGTGAATGAGTCTTGTGTGAGAAAAATTAAAATTTAAATCAAATTTATGACGATATTTTATTCTCCTAGATCTAATGTTGGCTTGTAGTGTTGTAATTTCACAAATTCTTTCATATTTGAGTATATATACAAGGTTCTTTCACTCATTTTCTCCTAACAAGCAATCAAGTGATCCTTATAGCAAATTGAGTTCACAAGAGCATTCAAGGATTTCAAGGGTAGATTATCAAGAATTCAAAAGCATTCTTCAAGCATCAACCATCATGTCAAAGATCACATTCTTCATATTTGTTATTGTGCTAACAATTGTGATGTAGAGTTCATGATCCAAGGAAGCATTGCATTCAAGATCTATCAACATCAAGAAAGAGTCAAGATCCACACCCATTACAGCCGTTTCAAGCATAATTGTAGAAATTTATTGCTAGGGTTTGGTGAGTTGCAAAATTACCTTTTGTTCATTCATCATTATCCATTTACATTTTATTTCATTTCAAGGTTTAATCACCAACAAGGGGTTTGACCAAGGAAAACCCCTATTCTCTAACCCCACAACCATTTCCCCCTCTTCTTGTGTCTAATTTGCAGGTTTAAGTTGCAGATTTCTCAAGGAACAAAGTTAGAGAAAAGTTGACAAGTCTTCAAAGTTGTAAAAGTTGTCATTCAACCTTGGAGAAGCTTGTTGAAGACCTATAGGTGTTATTTTGAAGATTCAGATCTAAAAACCATTTAAGAAGAGTAGTGCAAACTCAGAGGCACATAATCCACTTTAGAATTTCTAGAAAAGTAGAAGTTGATTGATCCACCACTATTGGTGAATGTGTCCCACTGTACATGCCTAAACAAGATTTTTGCAAATTTGGATACCATTTTGGTTGAAACCTGTTTCTACACATTTTCCCAGAAATAGGACTCATTCACCCAAGTTTGCGAATGAGTACCACTCAACATAAACAACATATTTCTTAGTGATGCAAACCTCCATTCTTCCTTCTTCAGTCTCCCAGGTGCACACATTTCAATTTCATAGCTTCTTGTTGCATTTTTTTTAATCTTTCTAGGTCATTTTATATTCTACATTATAGTGTTTTCAAACATCTTCTTTTCCACGTTTACACTTGGTGGTGAACCACTCATTTAACATCATTCAATCCCTTAGAACATTTCGTTTCCAAATTTCAATCTCCTTCATATTAAAATCTCAAGGGTTGTTCTTGAGTGAAATGCCTGAAAAAGAAAAATTGACCTCTCTCCTTTTAGGTCTAAAACCTTAGAAGCCCTAGAGGGAGGTCACCATTTCCCTTGTTTCATTTTTGTGAACCTACATCTAGAGAATTTAATTCTGATTTTAAGTGCATTTACATCCTAGATTTAGCTTGCATTAACATTGCATTAGATCTTACATTTTTTGCATTAGTGAACAGCTCATTTAGCTTGCATTATTAACCTTAATTTCATTCAAAATTAGTAAAATTATGCATTTGCATCAAAACACATAAAAATCATTAAGTCCAATTCTAAAATTCTATTTTTTAAAAAAAATATTAGTACCTGGACTCATTCGCCACCTTGGGCGAATCAATCCTTTTGTATATTTTGCACTGCATTTTCTGGCATTTACAGTTCAATTTTTGAGTTTATGCTTTATTTTGTTACCCTTCTATTTTGGTTTGCAAAATTTTTGTTCATTGCATTTATTTTATATTCATTCGTCTTATCCATTGCTTAAAAATAAAAATTGCATTTATAACATTGTTGCATACCTTTGAATCTAAAATTTGCATCATGGATATGTGCTTTAGAAAACCTTAGATGCCATTAAATTCCTTAGTGGATGTGTCTAGTTGTGCCTTTGGAAATGACGTAATGATATTGAACTCACTCATGCTCACTCTAATCCTAATGCATGTCCTCGTCATGATGTTGACATTATTGGAGAATATGATGATAGCATGAATAGGTTCTTAAATATTTTCTTAATAACCTTGAGGCTAACACATCCTTTTATTGATCCATAAATGAACCAAAACCTCCTACCATACCACCTCTTGAGATGTTTGGTTATTTGCATCTCAAAACAAAAGTTGAACCTAAGATCCCTACAATAGATGAACCTAGTTCCCTTAATAAAATAAAAACTCAACACTTTTATGATAACAAGGTCACAAACACTCCCATCAATCATCTAGAATCATATGGAAAACGCTTCACAATCTTGAGCAAACAAGGGTGTGTTACAATAAGTAAACATGAAATTCGTCAACTCCTAAAGCAAATACCAACTAAGGAAAATACAAAGGGAATAGGATATCAAGATCCCCATCACAACAAACATGTTCCTAAGGAATATCTAAGGCTTTGTATTGATGGTACGATTATCTTAGATCATCATCACAATATGAATTTTTTGAACTTCCTAAAGAAAATCCAATGATTCATAACAGTGAGCGGATATCCTCATGTCCTCCTCCACAACTTTAAACTAGAGAATTTGGTGAATCTAAAGAGTGTAAAAGGCCTTACATGTTACAAAAACTAAATTTTCCTTGTCTACCACCTGAAAGTGAAAGGAAACTACAATTTCTTTTGAACAAGAAATTAATAACATTTCCACCTATGAAGAGATTATTTCTCTATCCTAAGGATGCAAAAGTACCACATTATGCATATCATCGAATTCTGGAACATAGTACCAATGAGTGTCTTGCATTCCAATTAATATTAAAGAACTTTCACTTTGATGAAAAGGAATGCCATTGTGTGATTTCCTAGCCTTGCTTCCCTCTTGTAATGTAATACTTGTAGAACATACTATTCTCACCATTACATGACCTTTCCCATCACACACCTCAGCTCATACTTGCTTCACACTAAGTGGGGGAATTTTTTTGATAGCTTTGTCCTAGTAATGCATTTTTCATTGTCCCTTAAGTTCGTGATTCCCCTTCTGCTTATATAGACTAAGATTGGGAGGAAGATGACGTTCTCATAGGTTGTGTAGACATGCAAAATTACCAATCACGCCTCTAATATTCCTCAGTGTTCATCTTTTAATTAAATAAATCAATTTTATTTAATTAAATCATAAATCAATCTTAAAATCCCCCTTATTTAATTAACTTCTAAAGTTCTTCATTTAATTAAATAAACCAAATTTATTTAATTGAAATCACTAACATCATCCTCTTTTAAATAAATTAAATCTTTATTTAAATCTAAAATCATTTTCTTCTCATTTGATTTAAACAACCAAAAATCTAAATCAAATGTCATGTCAACTAATCATCATCTTAATTAATCAGATCCCGATCAATGCTAACTCTAATTCATGTCCGATCCTCTAGCTTTTTCCACTTGCACAAATAAATCAATTTAAGTAATTTATTAAATCTGCATTTTCTCTCAACAAGGCATAAAGTGGAATATTCCTCCATTTCAAATCTCCCTCCAAATGAGATATGTCCTTCCAACAAGGAATTTATTTAATCTTACAAGTCCTTTTGCCTTGAGCCAAGTGGCCATAACTCCATTTGACTCTCCCTCCACCTTGTCATTTCAGTAATTTCAAATTTCAACTAATTGTATTTATGGGCACATTCATCAAAACTTGCATATCCTTGGCCAATTCACATGATGAAAAGTGGATTATTCCTATTGGCTGGGTTTTTATCACACATTCATCCCTTTTGCATCTTCTCTCATCAAATTCTTCTATAAATAAAGAGGTTATCCTTCATTTTTATCATCCATAATTTGAGCATTCTTACTATAGGCATTTGAGTTCATCTTGTATCTCTTTGTCTATCATCATCTTAAGTCTTAGCAAGGATTGGGAAAGGGCTCCTTTACAAATCAAGGGTGCACCAATCCAATATGGAATAGGTATGCACCATAATTTTTTATGCTTTCAATTAGTTTGTTGGATCTTTTGATTTCTTTGTTTGCATAGTGAAGTATGTTGGATTATTTCATAGGATTAGTTTATTTACATGGTTTTAAACTAACTATACTAATTTGGATTTAAGTTTAAGATTTTGCAGATTTTCATGCTCGCAAAATGGTGCTAGAAGGAGGGCGGCTGCCCTCCAATTACCCGTGTCCACAGGTCGAGTCATAGATAACTGTACCTTTGACATAACCAATGTGTGTAGTAGAAGTGATGATGAGGATACCATAACTGGCCTACCCATGCTTTTCGAAGACTCCTCCCTACTCATGATTAGTAACTTATCCTTTGAGTTAGACCACCAAAGTCACAAGATAAACTTGGTCTACCCCCAACTCATTGACTATGACCAACGAGGACCACTGATTCTAGACACGTTAAAAAATGATGAGGCACTCTCATAATTCATGGTACTAAGGGATACAGTACCACACAGAGATCATAAGTCCAAATTTGACATTACACTAGACACTCCAGCCTATTATGGGGATATGATTGAATCTTTCAGTCGTAAAAGTGAGAAATTAAGAATAATCTCAAGGCCATTGAGTGAAAACCACACGGTGGCACTCTCTAACTATAAAATAGTAAAAATAAAGGATGCATCCAATGGTGAAAACCTGTCTGAGGCACCAGAGGATGAAGGATTCAATCTTCCCCTCAATGCACTTCATCAAGAAAAAATAGCCATCCTAGCAAAACAATGTAACCCCATCAATTTGCGAACATAAGCAATACCATACATAACATTCTATGTTGAATCACTTCTCACGAAAGAACAAGAAATCTTAGCTACGTTCCTCAAAGAAAGAAAGGTTAATTTTGCATGAACTTATGCTGACATGCCTGGGCTTGATCCAAAGGTTGTAGTTCACCACTTGGCTATATATCCTGAAGAAAAACCTATGAGACAAAAGATGAGAAAGATGCATCCCCAAATAGCCTTGCTAGTCAAAATGGAATTGCAAAAACTCTTGGATGCAGGGTTCATACACCTGATTGGCTATCCATAGTGGATGTCCAATATAGTACTTGTTTCAAAACCCACTAGGGGCATCTACATTTGTATCGATTTCAGAGACTTAAATAAAGCGTGTCCTAAGGATGAATTTCCGCTACCCTACATCGACACGATAGTGGATATGACGGCTGGACACGAGATGCTCTCACTAATGGATGGGATTTTTGGATATAATTAGATCATGATAGTAAAGGAGGATCAACACAAGACGATGTTCACATGGTCACGAGGGACCTACTACTAGAACATGATACGATTTGGGCTAAAGAATGCAAGGGCAACTTATCAAAGAGCCATGACACTGATCTTTCATGACATGATTCATAAAATGGTGGAAGATTATGTGGATGACATATTGGCTAAATCAAGAAAATAATAGGACCACATATCGGCCTTGAGCTCCATTTTGGATAGGTTGGAAAAGTATAAGGTTTGTCTCAACCCAAAGAAATGTATCTTCGAGGTGCAATCGAGAAAGCTTTTGGGATATATTGTGTTAATGAGAGGAATTGAGGTTGATCCCACCAAAGTCAAGGCAATCCTCAAAATGGAAGCACCCATGACACTAAAGCAGTTGAGAGGTCTACAAGGCAGGCTCTAGTCCATCCACAGATTCATAGCACAGCTGGCAAACAAATAGATCCCATATTCTCATCTACTCCACAAGGGGGTAGCATACAAATGAGATGCAAAATGTGACCAGAAATTTAACAAAATCAAATAATACTTACTGACACCACCAGTTCTAATGTTGGAAATCCCAAGAAAAGCATTTCGGTGGCTCTTTGGATAAGTAACTTGGTGAAAACCCAAAAAACAAGAGCCAAGCTTAAATAAAGCACTCTCCATCCACCAATATCTTCACGGCTTAATTTTCACTCACTTATCCATTACATCTTACCATTCATCCACCATTAATCTTTCATCCATCCATCCATTTGCTTCGATAGCCTGATCTTGAGTTCGTATCATGTTCTACCATTGTACTACTTGGCACATTCCTAAGGTCAGTTTGTCCTGCCTTTATCGAAGTAGTCTATCACATCATGTTGGGGGCATGTTCCTGTACTTGCATCAGATAGGATTCATGTATATTCTTGTGATCTTCCTAAAGTCAAAATTCCTAAAAATTTCAAAAAATTCATCAAAAATATCCAAAAACATTCAAAAATTTATCAAAAATCCAAAAACATTGAAAAATCCTTGAAAAATCCAAAAACATCCAAATCATGTCAAAATCCAAAACATGTCGAAAATCTGAAAAATGAAAAATAGAGTCATCCAACTAAACTACATTATCTCTGATCTTGAACATAGGCAAGGTTGATCTTTGATCACCCCGTGACACACCCCAGGTCAGTCCTTTAGGCGTGCCTCACCATAAAAATGGCAATCTGTTTGCTCGTCTATCTCATCATCAAGTATGTTATTAGTCGAACTACATGGTCTCTGCGTGTATAACATAGGAAAGGCTAACATGTTGATCAGCTCTTGAGACGCCTAGGATAGATCTTTAAGGTAGTCTCTTGGTCAAAACTCAAAAATCCAAAAAAAATGGAAAACCCAAAAATCAAAATAGCCTCAAAAGATTTCAAAAAAATCATAAACATCCAAATATTTGAAAAAACCCAAAATGGTGCATATGTCTCATATTGCTTTCACCTGAAGTAATCTCATTCATAACAAATCATCATTGCCTTCATCCTTTGGTAAGTCAGTCAGAAGCAAGTCTAGTAGGTTTAAAAGTGAAAGCTCAATCGTCAAAGTCTCAATTTTAGGTTAGTAAGTCAGCAAGTTGGTCAAGTCAAAGTATCAAAAGCTTATCATCTAATCAATCTCATCATCACCTGATCACAACATGTCCTAGGATGCATCCTTCCCATGATAGACATCAACATCAGGCATCACCGTAGTTTAGTCTTGGCTAGTAGTATGAGGAACATTAGCTTGCTTATTTACTTTATCTGGTCTTTTTTTGACTTATCTTATTTTGTTCTCATTCCAATGACCTCTTGAGGATGCCTAATCAAAATAGTTTAGAGAGAAAGGAATGGGGCAACGATCACTATATTGTTATCTATTGTGCTTGTTGGATATCCTTGTAAAATAAATTTTCCATGCATGCTTTGTTTTGTTTGTAGGGAGGGTGTTTCAGGTGTCTTGTTGACCACATAAGAAGGCTTGCCTTAATATGTTTTGGTCTGAAATATCTAGAATATTTGAACTACATTCTAGATAAGGTTTTGTATGTCAAGTGTGAACAAGAGTACTCCTATCTAATTGTCGAGTCAATGTCCATCACACTAGCTGCAACACCATCCTAGTTCTTTAAACCTTGATGCATTGTACCTATGTGTGTTATCAAACATAAAGAAAGTCATGCTCTTTATCTCTCCCATCCTTGGATAAGAAATACATCATCATCATTCATCATCATATCTAATATTTAGTCTCAACAACTCATGGACTTGTTGGACTTTTTCATCTTCTTGGATTCAAGGGTTGATCCCTCTCATTCTTCTATCCTCTTTCACGCTAACATAGTATCATTTCATCAATACATCCATCCTGCATTCACTCTCATGCTGCATAATCACGTCGTATCATCATAGGACAACATCATCCATCTCATCCATCTCACATGCATTGCATCATCATTTAAGTTGTTTAGGATAACATAGATTTTTTATTCTAAGCATCTTATAGACATCTCATTTACATCATCATTATCATATAGATCTGTTAGTCTAACCATCCATACATCCATTTTGAGCCTCTTTGTCATGAGATCGACCTCAAATTGAACTTTTTTCTCAATCTCTCAAGGGGCAATGTACCAACATACGTATTTTCACTTGGGCATCCAAAAAAAAATCAGAATTTTTTTTAATTTCGATGTTGGCGGAAATAGTCTTTGAACCAATGCAACAAGTACATTGCTCCAAACAGGGGAAAAATGTAGACATGCAAAATTGACAATCACGCATCTAATATTCATCAATGTTCATCTTTTAATTAAATAAATCAATTTTATTTAATTAAATCATATATCAATCCTAAAATCCCCCTTATTTAATTAACTTCTAAAGTTCTTCATTTAATTAAATAAACCAAATCTATTTAATTGAAATCACTAACATCATCCTCTTTTAAATAAATTAAATCTTTATTTAAATCTAAAATGATTTTCTTCTCATTCGATCTAAAAAAATCCAAAAATCTAAATCAAATGTCATGTCAACTAATCATCATCTTAATTAATCAAATCCTGATTAATGCTAACTCTAACTCATGTCCCATCCTCTATCTTTTTCCACTTCCCCAAATAAATCAATTTAAGTAATTTATTAAATCTCCATTTTCTCTCAACAAGGCATAAAAGTTGAATATTCCTCCATTTCAAATCTCCCTCCAAATGAGATATGTCCTTCCAAAAAGGCATTTATTTCATCTTACAAGTCCTTTTTCCTTGAGCCAAGTGGCCATAACTCCATTTGACTCTCCCTCCACCTTGTCATTTCACTAATTTCGAATTTCAGCTAATTGCATTTATGGGCATATTCATCAAAACTTGCACATGATGACAAGTGGCTTCTTCCTATTGGTTGGATTTTTATCCCACATTCATCCCTTTTGCCTCTTGTCTCATAAAATTCTTCTATAAATAGAGAGGTTATCCTTCATTTTTGTCATCCACAATTTGAGCATTCTTACTATAGGCATTTGAGTTCATCCTGTATCTCTTTTTCTATCATCATCTTAAGGATTAGCAAGGATTGGGAAAAGGATCCTTTACATATCAAGGGTTCACCAATCCAATATGGAATAGGTACACACCATACTTTTTTATGCTTTCAATCATTTTATTAGATCTTTTGATTTCTTTGTTTTCATAGTAAAGTATGTTGGATTATCTCTTAGGAGTAGTTTATTTGCTTGGTTTTAAACTAACTATACTAATGCGGGTTTAAGTTTAAGCTTTTGTAGATTTTCATGCTCGCAAGTTGACTCACACTTGCCTTACTAGTCATTTGCATCATTTTTGTTTTTTTGGTGTGATTGCATGTGACTAATGTGATCTCCTGTTACGGTCTATTTTTTCTCTCTTTGTGACATTCCTCTATTTGTACCTTCATTCTTCTCTATGATGTGCATCACTTTCACTTTTCTTTTTTATCTTTTTATTTTGTTTTCCTTTTGGGATGATGCAAGGCATTGAGACATTCATTTCTCCTTCATGTTGACCCAAAAGGTTTTCTTTTTCTTAATTTGACTTCCTCTTTTATTGCTTTTCTCCTTTTCATCTTTGGCAGTGCATGATTGGCCTTTTCACTATTCTTTACATCATTTTCATGTGATTTCCTTTATGCTTATGTTGGTTTGCCATGGGATCTTGATCTCGGGGGCTTGATCATTCCTCTTGATTGCTGTAATCTCATTTTTCTAGCATTGGTTCATTAGAACCCCTCTTGGTGCATTTTTGTCTACTTTATTATGAGTTTTCAGTAGGTTCATCCTCCCACTAAAGTGGGGCCTAAATGTAGTGTCGAAAAAAGGTTCCTTCATTTTTTTCACACTCGTTTGGGTCCTCCTTGTATATTTTGGCTTAATGTTGCCTTGATTTAGTGTTGTAATATGGATAACACATTCACATGAGGTCTTGGGCCCTTGTGAACTAATGTATTTTAATGATACCTTACAAAGGTGTTGTAAATTGTTGTAACACACTTTCACACTTTTCTAGGGTTTTATAAATTAACTAAGCAAAATGAACATACTTTTAATAATAATCAACATTAACCTTTCCTTATTTGGAGTTTTGTAAAGTGTTGTAACACACTTTCACATTCCTTAGGAATCTCATTTATAATTGGGATTTCTTATGTGTTAATTGGCCCTATTTTGCATCGACGAGCCTCATTTATTACTTATTTTCAAGGAAAATCCCAACACAAATCATTAACCAATCATAATTCAAGTGTTCCTGGCTTATGTGGCCTAGATTTAGTGTCTGGGACTCATTCGCCACCTTGGGAAAATGAGTCCTACCTAGGTCTTTTTGGCCTCAATGCAGGTTTCACACATTTCTAAACACTTTTCATTTTGGTCCCATACATTATGTGTGATGGGACTCATTTTCCACCTTGGGTGAATGAGTCCTATGTGACCAAAGTTCAAATTTAAATCAAATTTATGATGGGATTTCATTCTCCTAGATCTGATATCAGCTTGTAGTGTTGTAATTTCATGAGTTCTTGCATAATTGATTATAAATAAAGGGTTCTTTCACTCATTTTCAACTAATAATTTTGTGAGAGAATCCTTAAAGAAAATTGAGTTCCCAAGAGCATTTTGGAAAGAGTGTTCAAGCCATTCAAGAGAAGATTATCAAGCATTTAAGAGAAGATTATCAAGCATTCAAGAGAATTCTTCAAGCATCAATCATCATGTCAAATATTTCATTCTTCATGTTTGTTATTATGATAATAATTGTGATGTAGAGTTCATGATCCAAGCAAGCATTGCATTCAAGATCTATCAACATCAATTAAGAGGAAAGAACCACATCCATTGTATCCACTTCAAGCATAATTGCAACACCTTATTGCTAGGGTTTTGTGAGTTACAACATTACCTTTTGTTCATTCATCATTCTCCCTTTACATTTTCTTTAATTTCAAGGTTTAATTACCAACAAGGGGTTTGACCAAGGAAAACCCCTATTCTCTAAGCCCACAACCATTTATCCCTCTTCTTGTGTGTGATTTGAAAGTCTAGGTTGTAGATTCATCAAGAAGAAAAGTTGAAGAAAAATTGTCAAGTCTCTAAGTTTTCAAAGTTTGCATTCAAACTTGGAGAAGCTTGGAGAAGACCTACGGGTGTTACTTTATAGATTCAGATTCAGAAACTAGTTAGAAAGAGTGTAGAGAAGACCGAGAGGAACAAAATCCACTTCAAAATTTATAGAAAAGAAGAATTGGACCGATTCACCACTATTGTTGAATGTGTCCCACTATATAGGACTGAACAAGATTTTTGCAGATTTGGATACCCTTTTGGCAAAAACCTATTTCTGCACATTTTCCCAAAAAATGGACTATTTCTTTCAGCTTGGTCAATGAGTCCCAGTTAGCATGAACAATATATTTTTAGTGATCTAGATCTCCATTTTTCCTTCTTCAGTCTTCCAGGTGCACACATTTTAGCCTCATAGATTCTTATTGCATTTTTCTTATCTTTCTAGGTCATTTTGCATAGTACACTATGTTTTCAAACATCTTCTTTTCCAACTTTACACTTTGTAAACCCCTCATTTGACATCATTCAATCCTTAGAACATTCCCCTTTTCCATATTTCAATCTCCTTACATTTATATCTGAAGGGTTTGTTCTTGATTGAAACAAGTAAGAAAATTAACCACTCTCTTTTTAGGTCCAAAACCCTTTAAGTGAAAGAGGGACGTGACCATTTTCTTCTTTTCAATAATATGGACTTAATGATGCCTTATTTAGGGTGTTGTAAAGTGTATCTTTACACTTTCACACTAATCTAGGGATTTATTAATTAATTAAGACTAAATTAAGGTTGATTGACCACTTTAATTCAAATCCAAGCATACTTAATTATAGATTCTGAGGGATATAGCCCAACACTCATTAATAATATTACACATAACTTAATTTCACATGGAATATGTCCTAGGTTAGTTACTTAGGACCCATTAGCCATATAGTGAATGGGTCCACACCAGGTCCTAGGACCCCCTTTTTGCATATCATTTCATATTTTCTGAATTGTGTGCTAGTTAAGTGTGCTAGGACCCATTCACCCTATGGAAAATGGGTCCTCACTTAACTTAGGACCCTCCTTGGGATATATGTTTGGTAGTATTTTTATGATTTAAAATCCTAGATTTGATGTTGACTTGTTCTATTTGAATTTTGGGATTTAATCTTAAGTTATGTATAAATATAAGGTTATTGCACTATGTTCTAACCTAAGACTTTCATGAGATCAAGAATTTTTTATAAGAGAGTATTATAGATCATTCAAGAGAATTCAAGAAGGCATTCAAGGAAAAAATTATAGAAGTTTATTGCAGAAATCACATATCATATCATCATGTCAAAGGAATATGCATAATTCATGTTGTTGAGCTAATATGTTGATGTAGCATTAGATATCCTATTCAAGCATTGTTTCTAATCAAGTGTTGTGATCAAGATCTACATTTTTTAGGCTACTTCATGAAAGTTTGTTTATTTGTACTCCGAGGATTAATTAAGAATTGGTGAGTTGTTGCATTACATTGTTAATTCATCATTCCTTTATGCATTGTTTCATTTCAAGGTTTAATTACCAAAATGAGGTTTGACCAAGGAATACCACTATTCCCTAGAAAACCCACATTTTTCTTCCCCTTCGATGTGTGATTCCAGGTTTTAGGTTAAAAATAAATTGGAGAAAAAACTTTGCAAAAGTTGTCAAAGTTGCAAATTTGTCAAAGTGGTCACCTTTCATGCAAAATCATAGAAATTATTCTATATAAAATTTATTTAAGACTTTTAGGAGTTGAACACCTAGGATCTAGGACTGTGGACATTGAAGAAGAAGACGAAGAAATTGATTTTCTAGAAACCTAGAAGGGACCCATTCACCACTAGGCGAATGAATCCTTAGTGAGGCCCGAAAAAGCACTTTTTTCAACAAGTACACATCCCTTTAACATCTTCATACCTACCTTCTTAGTGTTATATTAGTTAGGTTTTTTTTTGATATTCATCTAGGAATAATTGAATGAAATAACTAATGAAAATGGAGGTTAACCATATTGATCTCATTTTTAGTTTTAGCCCCCATTTTCCCATGTTTCAATATCAAATTAATTTTGCATAGTGTTTGCATATTAGAGTTATTTTCATCATTCATATTAAAAATAATAATTTCAAAAAGTGTCACATAGCTCATCATTTTTCATTAGTTGCACTTGCATTTCAACATCAAATTTTGGAAAATTTTCCTACAAAAGTTATGATTTTTAACCTAAAACAAAGAACGCCTCTATTCACTCAAAAATTACATTTTTCAGTTTTGAAAATCCTTTCCTAGGACCCATTCACCACTGGGAAAATGATCCCTTCGAGGCCTACAAAAATCAATTTTTTTGAGCTTTCTGGTGATTTTCTGCACTTCCTAGCTAGTAACCTACTATATCAGTTCATAAAGTTTTAGGAAATTATATTTTGTGCATCTAGATCAAAATAATCCATTTAGTGTAGCCATTTTTGAATCATTTCAAAATCATTTTTGAAGAAAAAATCATAAGAGCTAGAAATGTTTACATTTCTACAATTTTGCATTTTTGCATATACAATGTTTATATTCATGAAACTTTGCATAAGTTTGAGAAAATTAATTTTCATGTTTTGATATTAATGCATAAGATGGATAAAATTATTTTTAAATTTTTTGAACACAATGTTAGTATCTTACCTTCCTAAGCATGCTAAGAAAATATTCATCCCTCCTACTTGTGATAACTCTTTAGTGAAATAGGATGCAAGCGTAGACAATCACAACAATCATATTTGTTCTCCTGTTACTTCTTGTATTAGTGACTAAGGTATCTTGTTGAAATAGGACACAATAATTGAGAATCATGAAAGTATTTTTTTTCCCTCTCCTCCTCCTTGGGAAGATATTATGAGACAAGACGATGAAATTATTGACACATTTCTTAACATTACTTAACCTAGTCTCTATTCATCTCCCAACACCTCCCCTACTTGTGAGAACGCTTTAGCGAAATAGGATACAATAATGGATGAACATTAAAATCACATTTATCAGGAGAATATGTTGGTGTTAAGAGATCTAATGATTGAGAGCTATGACATTCCTACCTCTCCTACATGGGAAGACATTATAGGACAAAGGTATGTAATCATAGAAAACCATGAAAATCAAATGTATTCTTCTCCTAATATATCTCCTATAGGTGAAGAGAATAGTTTAGTGTTAGAGGATACACTTATTGAGAGTCATGAGAATATCATTTCACCCTTTCCCAATTCTCCTACAATTTGGAAAGATCTATTTGAATGAAAAAATCCAATCATTGGTAAACATGAAAACCATAGTTGTTCTTCTCTTGATGCCTCCCCTATTTGTGATGAAATCACTTTACAAAATCTAACCATGGAATGTGATGAAACTCTTGTTTGCTAATCTCCTAAAAGCTCACCTATTAGGGTAGAGATTATGGCACAAGAAAATGATACCTTAGAGAAAATGGATGAGATTATGGACAATCACAAGAATCAAATTTTGCCTTCTCCTTATATCTCTAGTATTTGTGAAGAATATATTTTGATGTTAGAAGATCCAATCTATGAGAGGTATGAGGCTCCTATTTATCTCTCTTCCCCTAGTGAAAACATTATTGGACAAGAAAATGTCATCATTGATAAGAAAGAAAATCCAACCATCGATAACTCCCTTACATGTTGAAGCCATTTTGGAAGAACCAACCTTTGAATGTCATGAAAAACTAGTTTGATTGTCATGAAAGTCTAGTTTGTAGCACCTATGATTTTTCATTGCCCAATTCATTAGCAGATAAAGGAAAAACAAAATTTGATAAATCAAAAAAAATTCTGAATTCATCTTCTATTAGCCTCGATTTAGATTCTTGACCAAAGTCATCAATAAAATTGACTCCCTCATTCAATCCTTCCTTGTGTTCTTCAAGACATTCATCCACAATGTATTGAAGTGCCTTGATTGGAAAATTATTTGGTGTAGCCGTCTATGCATTCTCTATATGTTTTGAAAATTCAACCCATTCTTCAACTATCTTAATTGATGTTTGACATTGGTGACATGTGAATTATAAGTGTGCCTCTTAATGTATCCTGCACCAGCCTAATAGTAATAACTCCTCCAAAGATATCTTGTATCATAAGCTTGACCAATCCTTCATAAATTTTGCAATAAACTCATCAGATCTAAACATGACTAATTCCTCATCACTAGTAAGGGAAACCTAACTAATAAATTCCTTTTCATGAGGTTCATTCCCATCCAACTCAACTAAATTTTCTATTTCATAAATTTGGCTAATTACAGGAACAACATCCTTCATTTCTATAGGCTACATTTCACTTGAACACTTGTCATTTCCCTCTGTTGTCCTTGGTTCTTCATATTCTATTTTCTTGCATTCTACTTAGATTCTAAGGTTTTCTTAACATCCACTGTTATGCATCCTTTGGATTTAGAATTTGTTGATTCCCTGTAGTGCATCCCTCAAATGACTCTAACTCCAAAATGAATCTTCACCTAATTGATGATATCCTCACATAAAGGATAAGTCAACTTTGAATGAGAAACATTATGCACTCTACACTAACTAGATAGGAGGAAATATTGCAAACATAAGCCACCACTCAACTGATCCTTAAATAGCTCTGTGAATGCTTCTACTGCAACATCATTAAATTATTCTTCTGACTTAACATGAGCTAATGGTTTAGGCATATCCCAAACTAAAATTTCTCCTTGTAAAGCCCTTTCCATTCTATCCAAGAAAGGTAAGCACTCAAGCTCATTTTTCTTGCATGTGTTGTGAATTCTACACTTATCTGGTAATGAAAATTGATGCAACTTTTTGTGATAAAATCTCTTATTCAAAGACTCCTACAACTGGGAAATATCAATCTAAGGACTATTTTCACAATAAGAAATGTAAGACTACCCCCTTCCCATCTCAACTTAGATTTAGAGATTTAGAGATCTATCATATCTCAGATTATAAACATGAAGGCCCATTCAAATTCCAGCTATGTTTCTTTTGCTCAACCCTTCTTCTAGTGCCAATTCTATTGTTGGTGTTTTTAGCACTACAACAACATAGACATAATACAAGTATCCTATATCTCTTGAAAGGTGATTCCTATCAGTAAAATTCAAGAAACAACCACAAGGTATCTAATGTCGAGTCTTGACAATGTATAAACAACTCAGTGAAAATTTCATTTGATACTAATCACACAAGGCCTTACAATTCAACAATACTAGAAGCTTCAAATTTATCATCAAATGTAGTAATATGTTGATGCTTCTTAATTCTAAAACTAATATACAAAAGATCAAAATATAAAGGGTTTAGAGAGAGATCTTAATTTAACTCCTAAGGTCAATCACAATGATGGCTAATGCTACAAATGGACAAATCCCATGAAACCAATTCATGTTTGATCAAGGACAATCCTACAACTACACACAAATGATGTAATCTTCAAAGGTAACTAAAATATTTTTAAACCATGAATATCCATACATATACCTAATTACTGGCTCAATATGAACAAGAATCCATAGTTGGACTAAGTGCAATATTTGGCTCAGACTAACTTTACACAACTTACAATCAACAAATTACCAAAAGTATGAGCAATGGATTCATCAAGCATCCTTAAAATTTCACCATAATTATAAAAGTGTTGAAACTAACATTTGAGAATTGAGAACACGAAACCATAAACTTTCAAATCTTAACACAAAATTTCCCCAAATCAATGACCCAATTGCATTAGCTTCTCTAGTAATTACATAATTACACAAAAATATCTAGTTCTCTCCTCTCCTATAGCCTAACTCGTGCTAATTGAACTATCCTTATAACCCCTTACAAATGATAAGAGACCTCATATTTATAGAGTTTTACATCACATAAATCGGCGCAAATAAAATAAAATTAGGGTGCCCAACATAGGTTGGCCTCATATAATTTCATTACCCATTTAATTTTATAACAAAGAATTTAAAATTATGCCACAGGTGATACATCAATATTAAATAAAATGTCTTGAGAGAATTCTCTAGGTAGCCAGCTTGAATTCCAACTAGCTGATGTAGTATATACAGAAATTGAGGTAACTACAACCCTAGTCATCCTATTTTCCCATTTGTTGTTTTTGGAAAACTATTGAAGTATATGCAAAAATTCATTCATGTCAACCAAACTTGGGAGTGTGGATGAAGAAATAAATCCTAATTTATTTTCACATTTATTTTACATTCAATCTGCATCTCTTGATATTTATGTAAAATAGTGATGTACATATCTGCCTCTTTTGAATGATTTTTTGTAATAGCCCCATCCTCAACAAGCTCAATTACCCCCTCCCCACCTTAGCCTTGCTAGAATTTTCCTAACTCTGGATAGTCAAATGAAGAAAATAGTGACCTCCCTCTAGGATTTCTAAAGTTTTAGAACTAAAAGGAGAGAAGTCAATTTTCCTTTTTTGGGTGTTCCACTCAAGAACAAACCCTTGAGATTTCAATGCAAATGAGATTAAAATATGGGAAAGGGAATGTTCTAAGGGATTGAATTATTTCAAATGAAGGGTTCACCACCAAGTGTAAAATTGGAAAAGAAGATGTTTGAAAATATAGTGTAGTATGCAAAATGACCTAGAAAGATAAATAAAATGCAACAAGAAGCTATGAAAATCAAATGTGTGCACCTTAGAGATTGAAGAAGGTAGAATGGAGGTCTGGATCACTAAAAAATATATTGATTATGTTTATTGGGACTCATTCGCCAAGCTTCACGAATTAGTCCAATTTTTGAGAAAATGTGCAAAAACAAGTTTCAACCAAAAGGGTATCCAAATTTGGAAAAATCTTGTTTAGGTTTGTACAGTGGGATTCATTCGCCAATAAAGGTGAATCAGTCCACTTCTACTTTTCTATAAATTCTAAAGTTGATTTTGTGTCTCTCGGTCTGCTCTACTCTTCTTGACTAGTTTTTGGATGTGAATCTACAAAATAAAACCTAGTGTAAGTCTTCTCCAAGCTTCTCCAAGGTTGAATGGAAACTTTGACAACTTTACAGACTTGAAAAATTTTCTTCAAGTTTTCTCCTTCACAAATTTGCAACCTAAACCTAAAAATCACACAGAAGAAGAGGGAAAAATGGTTGTGGCGTTACAAAATATAGGTTTTCACGAGTCAAACCCCTTGTTGGTAATTAATTTACATCATGAAGGCCAATTGCTACATAATTGGTAGATGGAATAATTTCAACTATCTATAGCATTCTCCCAAGGGATTACTTTAAGATTTGCAAACTTGCAGATAAATGTGTACTTGTATCTTCAAGATTTCAAGCTAATATAAAGGCATAGAAAGAAAACTTATCTGGTAGATATTTGATTTATCAACATTAGCATAGCAAGAAAATGAATTTCTTCGCCATGGCACACCTTCTCCCAAATACTCTTTACTACAAATAATTGCTCCCATATGTTTTCAATGTTTTAGGTGGCCTAGATAGCAATGCGAAAGGATACTTTTTCACATATGATCCAGTTGACTCATATGAATGAGTAGGCTATAGATCTCAAGGGATTGGCTCAACAAATATATGCCTATTCTTCATAATCAGCTCAAATTACCCAATCCTCTACTCTTGCTAGCTAAATATTTTATAACCCCATCATCAAAATCTAAAGTAGTTGATTTGGTGAAGGACTTTTTTTTCTTCAAATACTAAAAGAGACATATGCATTCGTGATGAACTAGAATAGAAGGCATTAGATGAGAAGAGATTATGGAGTTGCGAAAAGATTAATTTCACTACTAAATTTGGTGCACTATTATTTAAATGTTAGATCTTACAATTGAAGTTCCAAATCCAATGCCTTACGCATGCACTTTATATTGACTACGAGAGGAGATTCAAATGCAATTTACCCTTCATATTTTATGTTTCAAATCTTTAGCTCTATGATATGGGGAAAATTTCTAATATTCGATTTTTTAAATTTTTTTTCCCTTTTTCCACTCTATCGAACAGTCATTCAATAAGAACATATCCCTTGGAAATAGATTGGAGTTGAGAAAATTTAGAAGACATGCCCTTTCATATTAGAGGTCTATTATTTCATACCTCTTAAGTAAATGATGATTTTATTATATTAATTATATAAATTGATCTTATGTCTATCTTCTTTATATTCTTTGTTTACAAGAATTTGATGAGATTCATTTTTTATATTATTGTGATATTTCAATGTTTAAAAAATAAATAAAAGGCATATAGTCGACTTAATATATTTATGTTCTTTTGAAGAGTGAACATATAATATTAAATATTTATCAAGTAGATCAATTTGTATAACCATGAAAAATAACGTGAATACTTATGTAAAAACCATTTTAAATATACCTTTTAAACAAGTTGTTTTTATGCTCTTGATATGTAATATCCAATTTATTGAGAGTTAATTGAAACGATAGTTGATTTATGAGTGTCACTTAATTAATGATGTTAATACTTAATTAATCTAAATTTTGTATTATAATTGGTTTAACCTAGGTTTAGGTTTTGATACGAAATGTGATGTCACTTTTCCTCTTATGACTATTAAGTATTAACAACGGATTTAATATTACAAATATTAGAGTTAATATAACTTATAATATGCAATATTATCAAAATAAATGTGAATACTTATGTAAGCTATAAACATGTGACAATTAAATAATTAACATAGTAAATGGAATAACACCTCCACATAGATTAATCATATTAACACTAGATCATTTAAATAATATTCTCAATATTATTGAATCAATGGTTCTCAGTACTTATCTTAAAGTCATGGAAAGGTTCCTATCTATCACTTAGAGGAATGGTTATAGATCTAGGTTGTTTCCCAACAAAAACACCCCTAGAGGAACTACTAACCTGCCTTCATAGTATAAAATCATCCCTAGCTAGGACACTCCCAGGTATACGTTGTACCCTGAGTTAGACACATGTTGTTTGCCCCTTCTCCAAATGTTTAAATTCCTACCTTGACCCTAACCTTCACTCCTTTGTGTGTTATTTATTTTTTATGTTCTCTCCTTAAATGTTCTACATCCTTCAGTGTTTTACATGTATCACACAAACTCTTTATATAAGTCTTAAGGGGTGGTTTCCAAACCATCACACCCTTTCACAAAGGTTTCTTCTAATAATTATTAACTAAATAATTATTCTTCCCCATTTTAAAAAAGTATTTATATATTTTATTTATTAATATCTCTTTTAAGTAAAGGATCATAATATCCTTTATTTTTATATCTCACTTTTTAATTTTAAAGGGTTATTTCACAACATTATCTTCCCTTGGGGAAAAGTCACACAAAACTCATCATATTTTCTCAAATGACAACCTATTACCATAGGATTACTCACTATTTTGCAACCTTCCATCAAAAAACTTTTTCAACATCTCCTTAACATATTTTCCTTAATAGATAGAATAACCTTCATGTAATTAAGAAATTTCAAGTTGAAGAAAGAATGATAACTCAACTATCATAGAAATTTCAAATTATTTTTGCATATATTAAGAAAACTCCTTATAAATTTCCTCATTCCAACCAAATATTATATCAATCAACACACATATAAACAATTAATATTCTTTCATTCTCAATTTTAATATACAAATTGTTATCTGTGATACCTTTCATTTAGCCCTATTCAAGTAAGTAAATATCCAACCTTGACTACAATTCCCTAGAGAATTGTTTGATAACATAAAAATACTTTTTAAGTCTTCACACACTATTTAGATAGATACTGAAAACTAAAATCCATCAGTCTTCTCTATGTAAAATTCTTCTAAGTCACCATTCAAGAAGGAAAAATTCACATCCATTTGATATAGCTTGAATTATTTGTGAGAAACAAATATAAGAAACATTATAATAGCCTGCATTCTTTTCAATGAAGCATTTATATTTCAAAAAAATCAACTCCTTCCACCCAAGAATAGCCTTTGCACACCAAGAATTTTTCATTTATCACTTCCCCATCTTCATTCAGTTTATCTTTGAACACCCATTTTGTTCCTATCACATTCTTATCTATAGGTCAATACAATATACAAATTTTACATCAAGTTTACATCCTAATCTTTTGATAACTTGAAATCATCCAAGGTTTCTTTTTGATGCTCACCTCCACTGGTGGATGAGAACATGGCTGAAATGCTTTACCGCCCAACCACGAAGCTTACTCTTCCTCATAATTCTTCCTACTTGAAGAATACCTGACCTTGCATGGAAATTTTAGTAAGAGAACAATTTGTAAGGTGGAATTGGTTGCATGCACAATAAGGGTGATCCCACAAAGCTAGTTTACAATTTTTGCTGAAATCACATATTTTTAGAAAATATAATGATTTAAGCCTTTAAAATTTCCATTTTAATGATTCCAATTGAATATGGTTTGATCAAAGAACCTTATATCAAACCCCCTTGGATAGAACCTCGCTATTTTTAAACCATACCTATAAATGATTCTATTTCTCACCTATCAAAATGCTGATAAAAAATCACTTTTGATTTACCTTTTGGGGGATCAAATGAATTAATTTAAAATTTATTTAAAATGATTATGGAATTCCTTGAAATAAGCTATCCAATGAATATAATTTTAATATTTTTTGGTTTTATTATGTATGTGTCTTTTTAGTTTTATTAAACATAGGTTTTTAACCGAAAATCAAGCTCTATGTTTTGCACATGTGAAAAAATAGAAAATTATCAAAATAATTTATTTAAAAATATGTTTGTGATGGTTATTGATGTCCTTGATCCATTAAAAATAAATAAATTGAATTTTGATAAATATAGAAAAAGTTATGTTGTATACAGTCCACCTATGTCTAAATTGCAATTGGTTTGAATTCGAAACTCTATTAAGGAAAAAATATTCAATAAAAAAATATGAGACCAAATGAAAGTGCTAGATATCGTAGTTAAAAATCTAAATTTGAAAAAATTAGAATTTTATCCTTCATACAACAAAATTTATGTTGTATACGGTGAGCGTCACTTTTTAAAATTGTTGTTTTCTGAAAAAAAACTAGTTTTCATGGGAGATGGAAAAAGAAGTGCAATCTTATTCCAATTTATTTGAAAAAAATAGCTTTAGAATCTATAGAGAAAATGTGATGAGACTATAGTTTGGATCATCTTCAAATTTCTCACGGTTTAGCTGCTATAGGTGCCCTAATGTGAAGATTTAGTTTAAAATAATAATTTCAGTGTCCAGTTTGGACATAAATTGTAAACCACTATTGTGGGATCACCCATAACCAACATGCATCTCTATCTATGACTATAAAAATAAAATATCTATTCTAGGAATGGTAGAGAGTGTTATCAAAAAGTCCATACATACATAATGGGCTAATTTCTTGTACAAGAATAAAAGTTTAGTTGCAACAACAAAAGATAGGTTTTGGATAAAGAAAAAACCTATACTTTCTATACTCCAATTCGACACCCATCCTAGAAGGTAACTATCAACAACATAGTTTATTCCTTTGTAATTATCTACCCTCTAGCAACATCTACCTTGAGGTCCTCTAGTCTACTTAGGTGTTGCTATTGTGTGAAACAAAGAGAATGATCTTACACTCATTTCTATGGAAAAGTAAAATTTTCTACTTAATTCATCAACTTAAATAAATCATAAAATCAATTCAAATGGAACATGTTCAATACATTATCCATTCAATTCATACACATATCACATGATTGCATTCTTGACATAATCCAGTATTCATTAAAAATGAATTAAATACTAAAAAAATAAGGTATGCCACAAGTATGTGTATGTATATAGATGAAGGTCTATGTGCATACACATATATGTGCCAACTTAAGTTATTAAATTTGTGCATACATTCTGAAATAAAAACTATTGTAATAGTTTGCTTCATTGAAAATAATGCTAATTGGTTGGGAAAATTAGGGCTTATCAAGACCTAGATAAACCACTAGAAAACTTCACCAAAAAATCACTATAATTTATGCAATTATAAAAAGAAAAATATGCAAATAACAATAAGAAATTATACCTAACTATTACAACAACTATGAGGGAGGTTTTTAGATCTCAAAGAGGTGTGTACCTTGCTGCAAGAAGCCTATTTTTAGGGCACAAAGGACTCTTGCACCTTTAGTGGAGAATGGGTCCCTATTAGGGTCTTTGAAATAAAGATCTAGGTTATTTTCGTTCATTTCTATACTCTTTGATTTCCAGTTGTTAGCTCCCAAAAACCTATACTTAATTTTGTAGCTTCAATTCTTTATTCTTACACTTTAAAGGTAAACTTTACAACTTGACAACTATGACAATTTTTCTCCAAATATTTCCTCCACTTGATCTTCAACTTGTAAATATGCAAAACACATTCAAAGGAAGAAAGACTTGTTGAATTTTAATGAATAGGGGTTTGCCTATGTCAAACCCCTTGTAGGTAATTAAACCAAATGATGAGATAATGCAATTGAACCATGAAATATGAAATGATGCAATGTAGATGCCTTGTAAGATGTCTTGGAAGATAAATATGTAATATAACATGTAGTGGCCATGAAGAGTGTATATCTTGGATGTGAAATAATGCTTGTAAGTAGATCCTCAATGCTACATCAACTTTATTAGCTCAACAACATGTATGAATGCACTAAACCATTGACATGATGATAAGATCTTTAATTGCTGCACTAAACTCTTGAAAATATACCTTGAAGTGCATTTAAAAATTCTCTTGTAATGCTCTATAATGCTCTCTTGAAATTACTATTTAATTCTTCATAAACTTGCTAGGAGAAACAATGTGAATTAACTCCTTATTTATAATAAATTAGGAGATTAACCTTGAAATTCAAACAATTCAAGCCAACACCAGATCTAGAAATAAAAATTATTAAATTCCCATGATAATGAAGTTCAAAAAGTGGGTCCTCATTAAGGGAGGACCCACTCGCCACCTAGGGTGATTAGGTCTTGGCTTAGGTTTCAAGGACCTAGCCCCAGGGGATGGAAAGAACACCAAAAAACCCATTTAGAATCAACTAATAAAGGGGGTTCCTATTAAGGGAGGACCCATTTGCCACCTAGGGCGAATGGGTCCTGACACCATTTTCTAGGACCTCAATTTTCCCAGTTAAATGTTATGCAATTTGAATTATGGGTGTCGGGATAGATCTTTGGGAGGTGTCATAAATTAGGTTTAAATTTGAATTAAAGGGGTTGATTAAATCCAATTAAAAACAACTAAGGGAACCCTAGATAAATGTGAAAGTGTGTTACATCACTTTGCAACACCTAAATAGGGTACACATTACATACATTTCATTAAATAAACCCTAGAAAAGTGTGAAAGTGTGTTAGAACACTCTTGCAAAGGAAAATTTAAGGTACATTTTAATTAAATAAGGAACCTAGAATGATGTGAATGTGTACAACACATTACAACACTATTCTAAGACACAATTAATTAAACATTATGTCAATTATCCAAATTAAGTGTGAAAAAGGATTATGGGTATGTGCAGGATCATCATGGAAAAAATAGGCCCTTAAGTGGCAATAAAATTTAGAAAATTAGAGTTACGCAACTTGATGTAAAAATTTGAACAAGCTGTCTATATTATTTTAAAAATATGTAAGAATAGAATCTGTAGAAAATTGAATTTTGTTTCTAAACTACTAGGTTTATTTATTTTTAAAAAAATTCTATTTTGTAAAATTTGAAATTTCAATACAGTAGTACTTAAATTTCAGGGAAAAAATAAGAAGTATGTGTTTGTCTAACCGCCCTAACCACAATAAAATGATAATATATTTTTATAATATTTTAGATATAAGTAGGGGACTCATGTCCCGATGTGATGCATATTTTTTTTAAATTTTTTTCCATGTAAATAATTAATTATGATTTTTTTATTACAACTTTTAAAAAATATAAAAACTCGTATGTCTAACCACCTGAACTTGGTCCAAAATTCATGAAATTCAATTCTTTTTTTTTAATCCTATAGTATGTGAAGCATAGAATGTGACACATGTTTTGGATTCAAAAAATGTGATACCATTTGAAAGGTATAGATTTTTTTCAATCAGCCTATCAATCAGGACTTTAGTCTTAATTCAAATAGAAAATGAATAATAATTATTTATTAAATTCAAAGTAAAGCATAATTTATATTGGTGGAAATTTGAGAATCTCCTTTAAAAACCCTTTTCGTTTCATCAATTTTGGGTAAAAAACAAGTCGGTAGCCATATGGGCCATTATATCGCTTAGATATAACCACTTTTTGGCCCATCATGATCCTGCACATACCCTTACTTTTTCCGGTACTACAAATGCTATAGATTGTCACATCATCTGACAGTAATACAGGATGCAAATTTCCATTTTTAAATAAAGAAGAAAATTCCATTTGAATAGTTTCCACATGTACTGATCTATTGTTTGTATCATAACAATGTTGTTTACACAAGTTTACAAGTTACTATGCCAACATGTATCATTAATAGTTTCAAGTTATCATGTTTATCATGTAAATGATTAATGTTCTATCATTCTAGATTTAGATTTATCTAAACAATACTAGTGTCCATTTTTTGAAAACAAGGAATGAAATGACATTCTTGTTGCTTCTAATCACATACAAAGTTGAAACATTTATATTACTATTTCAAGTTTTGAAAGACCCGTGTTTCTCTTGGTGTCTGTTATGGATATAAGTTCACGCTATTGTCATTTTAAAAATGAGTAATAGTTGAATGGTTGTTTGGCTTTATCACTAACATTTATCATCAGTTGAACCTTGAAGAATGTCGATTATCAACTTACAATTTTTGGAAGCTAGCTAATAAGACTCATTCATAATGATCGTTCTATGGAATGATTCAAGCATCATTTAAAGGAATGATAGGTGAATGTAGCATGGACTAGTGAAAAAAACATTACGAGCATCACATGTATGCATAAAATGGTATACTATAAATCGATATACAAATGGTATGTACTGTAAGCATAAAATGAAATACTATAAAAAAAAAGGGGGTCGCTTTGATGAATGATTAATTCCATATATAAATGGTTTACAATAAATTGATCTTAAAGGTTGAGCCAATCACTAAAAAATAGAATAATCAATAAAATGATATTTTTTCCACCATTTGTGGTGAACGAGGTGACATGTTGAAATAGCAACGACATATAAATATATCCTTCTATGAATGATTATTGCAGCCTTCACACCCATTTCATGCAAAATGCCTATTCAACCTAGCCTATAAGAAGAATAACAAATAATGAAGAATAACAACAAAGATACAATCATTTTCCCTTAAATGGAAATGACAATGATTTCGAAATTGTTAAATATATAACAATAATTCTAGTTATCAGAATCGTCTAATTAACCATGAAATGGTTAATGAACTTACATGCATAACATATCAATTTGAGGTGATAACAAATAAATAAATAGAATTTATCCAGATTTGGCTATCATGATAATAAATGATTATGCATAGAATTAGTGCATGCAAAGTTTGGCTGATAAATCGTTCACAATATGTTTCAAGAAATGATCCATCTTAAACCAAGATTCCATTGGGGTATGTGCAAGATCATGATGGGCCAAAAAGTGGCAATATGATAGGTATGTGGCTGACGACTTTTTTTTACCCCAAAATTGATGAAATGAAAAGGGTTTTTAAAGGAGATTCTTAGCTTTCCACCAATATAAATTATACTTTACTTTGAATTTAATAAATTATTATTATTCATTTTCTATTGAATTGCGACAAAAGTCCAGATTTTTAGGGTGATTGAAAAACATCTATAGCTTTGAAACGGTATCATATTTTTTGAATCCAAAACATGCGTCACATTCTATGCTTCGCATACTATAAGATTAAAAAAGAAAAAAATGAATTTTATGAAGTTTTGACCAAGTTAAGGTGGTTAGACATACGAGTCTTTATATTTTTTAAAAGTTGCCATAAAAAAATTATAATTAATTATTTACTTGGAAACAAATTACAAAAAAATATGCATCACATCGGTACATGAGTCCTCTACATATATATAAAATTTTATAAAAAATATTATCATTTTAATGTGGTTAGGGTGGTCAGACAGACACCTACTTCTTATTTTTTCCCTAAAATTTAAGTACTACTGTATTGAAATTTCAAATTTTCACCAAATAGATTTTATTTTTTTGTAAATAAACCTAGTAATTTAGAAATTAAACTCAATTTTCTACAAATTTTATTCTTACATATTTTTGAAATAATATAGATAACGTATTCAAATTTTTATGTGAAGTTGCCTAACTCTAATTTTTCCGAAATTTTTGCCACTTAAGGTCTATTTTTTCCATGATGATCCTGCACATACCCATTTTACTAAAACAAAATATGCTTGTAGGAAATGGGCATGAATTTTTTTACCATCAACTTGAACGAAATTGATATAATAAAAAGGGAAATGAAAATTTTAAATGCACTGAAAAATCAAGTATATACAACGTCAAACAACAATGTTTACCTCTATTGGTGGCTTTTCCTCTGATGTTTCCTACTTTTCTAGTTGATTTGATTCACTGGCTTGCTTTTTTCTTGATTTATCATCACCACTGCTAAATCCTTGTCGACTTCTTCCTAATATTGTGTGCTTCCAAAATGTAAATACATGTTTTTCTTACTTGTTTGCTCCATTATGGGAATATTTCATTTCACAACTGACATTAATTTTAGCCCCCCACACTGAAATTTGAATATCTTGCCTTAGTTTGAATGTAGGACACTATGATAGGGTGATCCCACAATACCAGTTTACAATTTTTGGGCAAACTGGACACTAAATTGATTTTTTTAACTAAATCTTTACTTTTAAGCTCCTATAGCAACTAAACCATGAGGATTTCAAGATGATGCAAACTAGTGATTTGTGACATTTTGTCTATAGATTCTAAATATATTTTTTTCAATTTTTTTTGGAATCAGATTGCACTTCTTTTTCCATCTGCTTTGAAAATGAGCTTTTTAAAAAAAATAGCATTTTTAAGAAGTGACGCTCACTGTATACAACATACATTTTTTTGTATAAAGGATAAAATTATATTTTTTTCAAATTTAGGTTTGGAACTATGATATCTAGCACTTTCATTTGGTTTCATAGTGTTTTATCAAATATTTTTTCCTTAATCAAGTTTCGAAGTCAAACCAATTACAATTCAGACATAGGCAAACTTTGTACAACATAACTTTTTCTATATGTATCAAAATTCAATTTTTATTTTTTTAATGGATCAAGGACATCAATACCTAGCGTAAACATATTTTTTTAATTTTTTTTGATAATCTATTATTTTTCCACATGTGCAAAACAAAGAGGTTGATTTTCGGTGAAAAGCGTATGTTTAATAAAACTAAAAAAAACAAATACATAATAAAACCAAAATATGTTAAAATTATAGACGTTGGATAGCTCGTTTCAAGGACTACCATGATAATTTGAAATATATTTTAAATGAATTCATCTGATCCCCCAAAAGGTAAATCAAAAGTGATTTTTATCAGGATTTTGATAGGTGTAAAGGAGACTCCGTTGTAGGTATAGTTTAAAACTAGCGGGGTTCTATCCAAGGGGGTTTGATTTAAGGTGGTTTTATCAAAGCCTCTTCAATTGGAATCCTTAAAATGAAATTTTTTAAGGATGAAATCATTATATTTTGTAGAAATATGTGATTTCAGAAAAAAAAATAGAATCTCCTAAAAATTGTAAACCATGTTTGTGGGATCACCCGATATTATTACATCTTTTATTCTCTTTTCATTTATTATTAGAATTTAACAACAATATTCGATGAATTTGAACTCATATTCAATTTTTAGAGAGTTTCCATATGTTTATATATATTTGTGCTTACATATATATGTATATGTATATATATAGAAACATATATATATTTTTATTTATCACTATTTTATGTTTATAATAGTATAGTGTGAAATCACTTTCAAGCAAAGAAACAACTTTTATTATTATTCATGCAATTTCATAAAATTGCACCCCTCGCAATTTCACATACATTCTTGTATCCACTTTAGTGTCCACTCCTCTAACATTTGTGTAGGCTCATTTTAACTCCTACACCAGCCCTTTTCCGCTCTCAAGATACTTAAAACCTCTTTTTCAGTAGCTACCCTCATGCGCCAGCATTGTGTCAAACCTTGTTCTTTTCCCATTCTTGTCATTCTATAGCATGATGTGTCTGGACACTAGTGTGCCACACGGACGTCTGCACACTGTACTAGCATCTTATGACATTTCAATGTTTAAATGGCCATTTGCGAGCATGTTTGCCACTTTTCATCCTCTTTTGTCAGTGGTAATGGGGTGATCCTACAAAGCTAGTTTAGAATTTTTGGCAGATTCTGATTTTTGCTGAAATCACATATTTTTAGAAAATATAATGATTTAAGCCTTAAAAAGTTCCATTTTAAGAATTTCAATTGAAGATGGTTTGATCAAACCACCTTAGATCAAACCCCCTTGGATAGAACCCCACTAGTTTTAAACCATACCTACAACATAGTCTCCTTTACACCTAGCAAAATGCTGAAAAAATATCACTTTTGATTAACCTTTTGGGGCATCAAATGAATTCATTTAAAATTTATTTTAAATGATCATGGTATTCCTCAAAATGAGCTATCCAACGATTCTAATTTTAATATGTTTTGGTTTTATTATATATGTGTTTCTTTAGTTTTATTAAACATAGGTTTTTCACGGAAAATCAAGCTCTCTATTCTACACATGTGGAAAAATAGCATATTATCAAAATAAAATTTAAAAAAATATGTTTAGGCTAGGTATTGATGTCCTTGATCCATTAAAAAGATAAAATTTGAGTTTCAATACATATAGAAAAAGTTATGTTGTATACAGTCTGCCTATATTTCAATTGTAATTGGTTTGACTTCAAAATTTGACTAAGGAAAAATATTTAATAAAACACTATGAAACCAAATGAAAGTGCTAGATACCATAGTTACAAATCTAAATTTAAAAAAAAAAAGAATTTTATCCTTCATAAAAAAAAAATTATGTTTTATATGGTGAGCATCACTCCATAAAAGTGTTGTTTTTTTTTTAAATTTTGGTTTTCGAAGGAGATGGAAAAATAAATGAAATATGATTCCAATTTATTTGAAAAAAATATATTTAGAATCTATAGACAAAACCTTACAAATCACTAGTTTGCATAATCTTGAAATTCCTCATGGTTTAGCCGCTATAGGAGCCTGAAAGTGAAGATTTAGTTTAAAAAAATTAGTTTAGTGTCCAGTTTCCCCAAAAATTGTACACCAGTATTGTGGGCTCACCCAATGGCTTAGTTCAGCTTGTCATGGCTGTATAATCTTCTTTTCCTTATTTAAAAGTCATATTTTCAATCCATTTGGTCTTCCAACTGATCTCCACCCTTGGATCCTACCTTTTCCTCCTCTCTTTCTCTTGCTATCTTGCTTTGATAGCTCCATACATCTTGTTATAAAAACACTCTCAAGCTCTTACAACACCCTTTGAAACACTCTTTGCTTTCATAGCTAGTGCTCTCTCTCTCTTTGGCTTCCTTAAGCCTTCCAGCTAATATATCTCTTGCCTTATGCTTGTGAGAATCATGAGATTTCATACATCCCCTACCTATTGCATCTCCATTTTGTGATACGGGTTCTCCTCCTCAAGTAGGGATTGGTTTTATCACCTATATTTTTTGATATGGGTTCTCCTCTTCGAGTGGGGTCCACTTTTATCATTCATCGCATACTTTATTTCTCTCTATCTATCTGGTTGTTTGTGGAGGTGGGAACACCAAAACAAGGGTTTGACTGAGGAAAACCCCTATACAACCCCAACATTTTCTCTAGATCTTACGCATGTAGGTATTTAAGATATTCATTTTACTGGAGGTTTCAGTACTTGGGTTGTTGTGATAAGTTTCTATATTTCCTTATTTTTCTTTATCATTTCTATTTTACTTTACTTTTTATCATATTCTATTACTTTCCTATATTTTGTAAGTTCTCAGTAATTAGATTTTCGATAGTCATTTAGCTATTTTCTGTGACAAACTCAGTTTATGGTATGTACGAGACGCTAGTGCACCTCTTGGATGCTAACACATCACACTGTCATCTGTATGCCACACTGATGTCCTTTGGTCGAGAGCTTGTTAGTCCGTCCAGAAAATATTTGTGACCTGCTCTTTCTAATTTTGAAACTCTTGCTTTGTTCCTTGAGGTAGTTTAGAGCAATTCGCCCCTTGAGAATCTCTTGAGAATAAAGAGACTCGTGAGTATCAAATCCCCCTTCTCGACAATTTGAATAATAATTTTTAAATGAAGTTATTTCCTTATCCTTCAAGGATACCATTTTTAATACATACATATATGTTTAATCATGCTATCATTTTCTTTTCAAAATTTTGAAAATATAAGATCGAAATAGACAATTAAATAACAAATCACATGTATACCATTCCACAAGCCTACTTTCTCAATCATTGAATAATTTTGAATCAAATTAATATAATCTCCTATATAAAATTTTAAATGCAGACATCATGTCATTTTATGGTGTGTGCAGCTAGATTCCATCAAGCTTACCATTCAATTTAGCTAAACGATCCTACCTCAATTGTGTTCTTATCCTTCAACCTATTTTCCTGCATTTACACACACTTGCACTTACATAGTTCATTAGTAATGTTCAGTTATGATAAAGTATAAGATAGTTCAAAAGATCACATGGTCAAAAGATAGTCAACTTCTTTCAAATATTTCAAAAATATCAAATTTTCATTCAACATATTGAATTTCCTCAATAATCTAATTTATCATATATTAATTTTAAATGCAATAAAAATTGGGTTATGATATAACTTGAATAGGAAAACAATCAAATAAAGATGGAGGAAAACTATATATGAATATATGTATGGATAATTTTAATAAATGTCAGACTTAATTAAATATATGAGAGCGTGCACACATAAGGAGAAATTTGGGAATGAAAATATGGGGGTGTGTTTATAAGGATGAATAAAGGCCGGGGGAATCTATTGATAAATTTACATGTCAATAAATTAAACAATCTTATCCAAAGAAGCAAGAGTGGTTAAAAGTACAACAACAAAAGCTTGTTAGTTGACTCTATTTATTCAGATATTGATTTAGTGGACTTATGAATGTTTACCATAGAAGATGGAATATAAAATCATTTGTTAGGAGTTTTTGTAGATCTTCAAGTTCAATAATTATTTTTAGGGATCAAGTTTTAGTTGTGTAATTTTTATTGTATGTAAACATAGTTGATGGATTTAAAACTAGAATTCAAGTTTATCAACATGTTTGCAATCTGTACTACATTCTACTATCTCCATGTAGCCTTCATAATGATTGTAGCTACAAGACAACTCTTATAATTAATATTTTTTAATTACGTACTTTTTTTTGATAAGAAGTTAAAACCATAAGAAGGTTTTGAAAGGACCTTGAAACCTTGTACATCAAGAAAGGAAACAACAACATGAAACTAGAACTAACAATGAAATGGTGTTTAAAACTGGAATGACCCTTGAGCAATAAACAACAAAATGATAACAAAAGGATAGTCATAACAATAATCAAAGATCTTCTAATCCAAACCTCACCAAAAAGATCTAAAATAAAGATAAAAATGGACCAATTAATATTGTGTTTCTTTAAAAAAAAAAAAAAAACTAATTCCAACAAAAGGAAACAAGATCATAGCTTTTGGTTTTCTTTTTCCCTTGAAGGAGGACCTCTTCATGTCCCCAATGGAACCCACAATCGTAATGTTCAACTCTTTTCCATTCTTCAAAAAGATTCACACACAATCAAAAGACACACTATCTTAACTTATCATTTATATTGTTACTAACGACATATTATTAATAATATCTATACTTAAGAAAATGCTCTATATAATATAAATCTAGTTTCAAAAATGAAAAATTATAAAATAAAATGATCATTTTCTTATTTTTAAAATTATGAATGCTTTGTTCCACTATTACTTTTATTAATAACAATCATTGACATACAAAAAAAAAAAGCTGCCTTGCATGATTACTAACGATTGTGCTTTCCCTTACAAGACCATACAGATAATGTGTGCAACTGTGTTCCTCTCCACCCTACAGTCATTGCAGATCCATTCGGCTCAATAGTAAAACTTTCCCTATCATTGTATTGGTCGAGCAATAATCTTGCCTGATTACAAGCCTGAAAGCTGAAGCCCATTTCATTAAATCCTGCTCTTCTGAAGAAAGACCTCCACCTATCCATTTTAACGTGTCTAACCTTCCTGTACTCCCCCTCGCAAGCTATCATATTGCTTATTGCATTCCCACAACATACTTCTTCAAACTTGAGCCTGTTGAAATCATTTCTGTCCGGCAGAACAACCTCCAAACAATCAAAGTAAGCACTGTAATAGAAAAGCACCTCAATGAACCGATTCGCAAAAGAAGGGGAATTATGCTTTCCTTCTACTTCACAACTCACCAAAATGCGGGGCTTTATTTTCTTTATAACATTAACAGTATTTCGGAGAAGAATCGGATCATATAAGAGACTTCTAAAAACAGTGGGAGCATACACCGCGACGAACTCACCAGCTTCAACGTGGAATAAACCTTCGTGAATCTCCTCTACATTTGAGATCTTAACTGGACAGTAGAAAAAGGGAATCTCCATAGCTTTAGCATACTCCTCAAGCCGTCTTCCGCTGTTTTCAAGCTCATGGGAGTTCATTCCAACGGCAGTGATCTTGAGATGCTTAACAGAAGAAGAAGAAACTCTTAGAGCGAGGGACTGAATCAGTACCATCCACTGGCAACCAGTTCGAATTCCCAGATCGATCACATGAACTCTGTTTGTATGCCCTACGGCATCAATGATAGCCTGGATGGCCGTCAATTCCAGCATTTTGGCATAGGGAAATGCCTTAGTACAGAGAGCCACAAGGGCATAATATTCACTTTTTACATAATCAGTTGTAAGGATGTTGGCAAAATCAGGGGTTACTTGTTTCCACTTCTCTTGTTCACTGCAGGTCTGGCGTCTGATTCTCTCTTGAAGAGCTTCGGAAAAATAATAACAGAGCCTCTCTATGGGGTTCCCCACCTGCGAAGAGAATTTCTTGCATTGGCTTAACAGCCTTGAGGCTTGTTCATATTGTTCATTACTGACCAACTCTGCCGAGGACAAAAGAAGATGAGCCAATTCAAGTCTGTTCTGTTCTTTCCTAGGCAGGGCTGGAACGGCAAAGGGAAAGTTCCGTTTGAAGCCGTCGCCAGCAAAGGCATTCATGTACTGAGCACCCGCCGCTTTAATGGTTTCTTCACACGACAAGGTATTGTCATTGTCAAATCCATCCGTCGCCACAGACAACTCATCACTGGTCTGGATATTAGGTGGTGAAGGAAATTCGCCAAATTGGCCATGGAAAATATGATTATTAATACCATATCTGATCGTCTATGAATGACAATCTACCAAACCTAGCTGGGTTGATGTTGTGCTGAAGCAGGGCAGGAACATTTTCCTTATAAAGTGGGCTGTCAAGAGAATAATGTGGAAGTTCGTCTGGCACTTCTTCCATATTTTCTGATTTCTGCGCAACGCTGTGAAGATGAATAATGAAATGAAATATTTAACTCTCTCTACGCATAAAAGACTCCATCGTACTTCAGAGGATTTTCTAAACTTTTCATTCCTTACAAAGAGTCGCAGACAAATGCAATATCTTAAATGCTTCGAAATATGCGGTATAACTGTTGTTTAGTTGTAATGGTGGGGGATACAAGAATCACAGATTTGTCATTTCAAGGTTGTCGATTTCGTCAGATTAATGTATAGGAATATCTTTCTCTTTCTGCTGTTTAATGATAGTTATTAGTTATTTCTACTTAATTAATCATTCATTTGTGTTAGCTAAGTTAATCTTAAATGATTGATATATTTTTTATTTTCAGAATTAATTTAATTAATATAGGATTAAAAAATATATATTGTTAGGTTATCAATATTTGGTAAAATTGGAAAATATATTATAATAAAATAAATTAATGAATGTTCAAATGAATTAAATCTAAAAGTAAACTATGCACTCTCTGACTTTTGAAATTTCTACATTGTTAGTTTGGTTATAGTGAGTCTGGGTGGGGGCCCCCAGTTGGTATACCCTTCTAGGATTTTGTCCTCCTTGTTAGGTGTCATAAATGGCTCTTCAACTCTGGTTGTTGGATCCTCGGGGTCTAAAAAAAAAGTGGTGGATGTTGTGTCTTGAGATGATGGTACTATCAACCCTCAAATGTCAGGTGGTTCTCCTTTTGAGAAAGGTAATCAAGTCTCATATGCCAATAGACCTAGTGGGAAAAGGGTTAGCTAAAAGGACTCTTTTCTCCACCTTTGAGTCAAAGGTGTGTTGTGTCATGGATGGTCTGTAGGTGTTTATTCCAGATGAGATTATGGATATATTTATTGCGAATCTTCAAGTGTATCTGGTTGAGAGATTTATATCCTTTAGACCTAATATAGACTGGGTATGTAAGTGGATGAACTCTGTTTGGACCCTTATAGGTGGGGTTAGTGTTTTTATTATCAAAAAATAGGTTTTGAAGGGTACCTGAAACCCTATACAAAACAAAAAGAAACATGAAAGATAAGACGATAAAGCTGCCCCAAAAAATGAAATGTTGATTAAACCATAATCAATCAACCATTAGCAAAAAAGTTAGCAAACAAAATAGGACTAGACCAACAACTAAAGGAGATCTTTTAAAATCCTTGCAGCCTCCAAATCTTTGGTGATGACCTTGTCGTGCATCTCCATGACCTCTTTAACATCCTACATCAAGACCACATTGCCTTTCTTGGTTTTGTTGCGAGTACACACACTTCGGCCAGCCTCAAGATCAATAACCTATTTCCCCTTTTCACTATCCTCACCCACATCATGCTCCCCCTATTCAGGAAGAAGAGGCTTACCAATCCAGTCCCTGCACCCTAGTCTCAAGAGAATCCTTGTTGAGATTCACCAAAGTATTGAGATCCTTATGAACTTTCACGAAGTTCTTCTCAAGGGCTACAATTCTAGGGTCATGATCCATCTTAAGCTTAGCAAAGTCCTCCACCATTTTGTTAAGAGTGACATTCATGGTATTAACCATATTAAAGATTGAGTTCCACTCCCTATTGCTTCTGAAGGTAGGGATGTTGCACCGAGCAATAGTATCACACTTACCATCCAAATTCTGCACTTCTTGAAGAAGCCACATCAATAGTTTAAAAAAGACATCCACAACCTCCACCAAATTAGAGGCCTGGTAATATCCCTCATTTCCTAATTCAACTCCATCCCCTATTTAGAGCCCATGATAAGCTCTTCACCCAGATTACCAGTAAGAGGAGCAAACTACTATTTACCTTTACCCTCATAAAATGAAATGACAAGGGATGCATCTAGATCAACAAAATTATTTGAAGCCCTAACCTCCCCCATTGTAGAGAAATCTTGGCCTCACCAGTTGCCATTAAGCTATCAACAACATCCTAAAGAGGCTCCTCCACACCCTAAACAACAACCACTTTGCCACTAGTAGACTCTAATCTCACACTCTTTGTGCCACCAAATGTACAAACATTCTCGACATCCTAGACAATAGCAAATTTCTCTCTAGCAGACTCCAATCTTGAGCTCTTCTTGGCACTAGAATTACCATCTTTGTAACCCTTATTAGAATCACCAAAAAATTTACGTTTCACCCATGAGGGGGAGGGCACAAAACACTTCTTAGAAACCCTACCACCCTTCCCAAACATAGCCAAAATTCTACTCTTTGCCACAACTGAGGTGGGATTATCTATCTCCAAGTCCATGTGATAGCCATCAGACCAAGCAAGAGGGTCCTCTTTATCCCCAAATTTTATCTCACCTTCAACATCCTCCAGCTCAACAAAATCCTCACTAGTTTCAAAGTGTGAATCCATAGACTTATGAGCTCTACTAGGAACATGGGTTTGAATGACATATCTATCTTTAATATGATGACAATTAAAAACATCAACCCTTCATGTAAAAAGGGTTGTTGGGGTTCTTTCTAAACTCCATTATGCCAACTTACCATGGTAGAAATGGTTTAGTAACATGAAGTGATTCCCATAAATGATGGAGAATCTCTTGTCCAAAGTGTAATAGCGCATGAGAGCCATAGCCACATCTCCTTGGATGGGTTTAATGGAGGTCCTGTCATAGCCCCCACATTGTAGTTGTACAAATTTGGCCTTCTCCTTATCCCACAAGAAATTTGTCCTTGTCAATGCAGACATAGCCTTTTCCCTATAAAAATTCCTTCCTTGCATTGAAAGACCAATGAATTTTGCAATGAACTCTTCATTAATAGTGACATCAACCCCAAAAATGCTCAAGACATGGTTGTGCCAAGCATCGAAAAACTCCTACAAAGTCTTAGGATCAAAGCCATGGAGTTTTCCCATCAAAACGGTGACCCCCCTTTCTATGGAATCTTCTAGAACTCACCGTTGGCCTTAATGTCATCACATGACATAGGATCAGTTGTAAACCCCTCACCCCCCATACTTGAAAGAAAACACTAGCATAGAGAACTATTGAAGGATAACCCATAAAAATGAGGAATAAAAAATGTGAGGAAAATAGAACCCAAAAAGCGTGCAACACTGGCATTCCAAGTACTAGTATTCATTAAGGAGAATCCCCTTTTGAGATCAAAGCTTGCATTCCCACAAGTATCAAGGTAGATGACACCCCTCAAAAGTCTAATCAACATAAGGAGGCAGTTATGAAGTCACACTTCAAGTATGTTACCTCCTAATCTGACCACCTTCATAAGAAGCATGTGAATAATTATCATTATTAATTAGAGATACAAGATCAATGAGAAGGTGGTCATTAGAGTTCCAAGACCTAGTCGAAGAAACCCCCATGTTAGCCAATAAATCAGTAGCACCATTGGCCTCACAGTAAACATGAAAAATATAAACTTCCTCAAATGAATAATTTAAAATTTCAATCGAGTCTTCAATTAGCCTTTCAATAAACTAGGAGGGAGATTTTACCTTTTTCATCTAGTTAATAATATTCAAAGAGTCCCTTTCCAACCATACTTTAGTAATGCCCCCTTCCTTAGCAAATTTTAACCCATGATAGGAAAGTCGAGGTTAGTGTTAGTTCCATGTTGAATGGTCTTTTCCTTTTTACCTCCAATAACCAGGAAGATTTAATCTATGTTCTAATGAGGTGTCCTTAGGAATATGATAAGAATTTCAAGAATTGTTGGAAGCCTAGTCTGGACCCATCTACTGATTTAGGCTTTGTTGCTCCAACTTAGGTTAGAATTTTTGATATACCTCTTGAGTTTTGGAATGAAAAAGGTGTTTCAAGGAATACAAAACACTTTTGGCAGTCTTCTTAGAGTGGAAAAAGTAATTTCCTAGAAGTATAGGCTTGTCTTTGCTATAATATGTGTGAATATTGTGTTAAATAGAGCCCTTCCTTCCTCTATCACTCTAAAATCTAGATTTTGTTCTTTGTCTCAAGTCTTGGAATATGAGAATGCAAGACTATTTTTCCAACTTTGTGGGAATTTTGTGCAACTCAATAATGCTTTAAGAAATAGACTTTTCAAAAAGACAAGTTGATAGTTGTGTCTTCTTCCCCTACCACTTATGAGGATCAAATTTTTCCCTTAAATTTGTGTCATCCTTCTCTGAAGTCTAAAGAGCTTAGAGTAGTTGTGTTGACTGAGAATATGAAAGCTGAGAGAGATATAAATGAGGAATATATTATTTTGAAATATGTTGTCTCCTCCCCCCCATCCATGACTCATGGACATTCTAAGGCTCGTATAGTAAGGGATGGGGTTTTCCCTCTTTCCCCAAATAGATTGGATTCAGACAAGAGTTTGAACTTATGTATTTACATGGTTAAATATGAATTCACTCCTAAGGATGATATATGCAAATGAAAATGCAAGAATCACTAGAAATTTTGGCATTCACAGAGCTAGTTCCTCCCTCAATATTAAATAAAGAAGATAAGGATGATCCTTGGAATTATGTAAATGGTAAATCCAAGAAAAGGATAAAAATGGATGTGGGGAATGATTACAAGTAGGAAGAATAAACAATAAGGATGTCAGAATGAGGGCAGTGATTAGAGATATAGTTTTTTCAAAATAGAGTACCATTGAGGGCCTTTATAATGCTTCTAAATCTAAGAAACAATTGGGGAGTAGTCTCCCCTTGGGCCATAAAAGTAGTGTTTCTATCTTTTTATTCCACACTAATGAATATTTTTTTTTTGGAATATTAGAGGATAGAAAAATTCTCTTAAACAACATATTCTAAAGTGTTTTATTATTGATCTAAAAAATGATATTCTCTTAATTTAGGAAATCAAAATGTAGAAGGAAAACTTTGATAAAATTATTAAGAATGTTTTGCCAAAGGTAGATTATTGTATTAGTGATGTAGATGGTGCAACTGGAGGCATTTCTACTCTATGGAATCTAGATAGATTTTCTGGTCATAAGGGTTTCAACAATAGAAACTGCTTAGAGATAATCTTTGAGGATGGGAGGATTACTGTGAAGTGGAATCTTCTGAATATATATTCCCCTAATACTAAGGCTACCAAAAATATTCTATAGGACTCCTTATCAGTACTTCTATCTAATAATCAAAATGTTAAGTGGATGATTGATAGGGATTTTAATACCTTCTTTATCCTTCTGAGAAACTTGGTGGGGTGGATGATTTTTTTGATAGTATGATGGATTTCGCGAACAATATCTCTATTCAAGGTATCTTGGATGTGTACCTTCCATTCTCTAAATTTAACTGGCTGAATAAATATCATTGACAAAACCACATACATGTTAAGGTGGATAGAGTGTTGATCTTAAGTGATTAGAATATTTTAACTAAATTGTAGTTGTTTTCTCTTCCTAGATCTAAACTATAAGTGTGGATAAGGTGTAGAGCACAAAACACACTTCTTAATAAGACATTATATCAAAGACAAAGCTGAATGAATCAAATCAAAGCAATAATTAACTGAAAGCATCATATTATTCTCTATCTCCAAATATTTATTAAACTACTATTGCTCTCAGATCGTGAGTGCACTATGATTGTTAAAATGACAATTCAAAGAATGAGATGGATGCTAATGCAAATGATATGGAGCTTAATGGATAATATTAGATGATAAATAAATTAAACTAGCATGAATTGACATGAAATAGATAAATGCAGCTATAGGAAGCAACCATGATGTTGAAGCTTGATTGATGGATATTGGATGCTTGATGCTTGAATTCCTGCAAAGTAAGAGTGCATAAGTTAGATTATCTAGATCCTTTTCTTGGTTCAATGAGGCTGTATTTATAGATTTCCTGGCTATAGAAATGCACAAGGAAGGTATTGAGAGGCTTGGGTTCAATCTGGAGGATTGAATGCTGAAAGATGGAGGAGATGGAGAGAATTTTGGTGATTGTCTCTACCCATGAAAACACTAGGAATGAGAAGAGGAAGGATTGATGGAGGAGGATTGAGAGAAAAATTTGGAATTGGTCTCCACTTTGTCTCCAAAACATCCCGTGAAGTTTCAAAGCATTAATTGTGACATATTTTAGACATAAATTAGACATAAATTAGACATAGGATATCTAATTCATTTTTGAGGAAATGTAGATGGAATATTCCTTATGCTTTTAATCAAATAATTTTGATTTATTTAAATTAGCAAAAGAGGGATAAATAATTTAATAAAACAAACTATAGAAGTTGTTTATTAAATTAGACAGAAGAATATGGCAATTAATCAATAAAGTGTTTTGATCTTCATTTAATTAATTTAACATTGATGTGATAAAATAAAATAGGGATTTGATAATTAAATTAAACAAAGTATTTAATTTTGTTTATTTAATTAAGATGAATTTAAATGTGAACTATAGAAATAAATATTTCTATTTATTCAAACAGTAGAGGAAATTATGATAATTAATCAAATAATTTGTATTTAATTAATCAGATGCTCCAGACCAATTTTAGGTGTATACATTCTGCCCCTCTTCGAAGTGATGTGTTTACGCGTTGTTTCGAAGAAAATTTTGCTACTACTGCCAGGATTGATGATAAAGAAAAATAATTCCTTATGCCCCAAACATTGATTTTCAGATGATTGATAATATGCCCCCTCAAGAGATAAATTAATAATTTGATGATTTTTTAGAATTTTTGAAATTTTATGATTTTCTGATGATTTGATGAAGACACGATGATGAAATAATTTATCTCTCGACAAAATAATGAAGAAATATAGCCCACAGATGAATTTCAAATAATTTCATGAATAAAATTAATCAGAATATAATAAAACCCCTCAAAAATCCCTTTTCAAAAATTATATATAGTCCAAAAGGTCATTTTCAAATTTATTTGCACTTTTGAGTTTGAAAATCCTTTGATAGAGACATTTCAACCAACTGGAGCAGGATGCCAATCCCTTACCACACTCACCATTTCGAGTGTGGTCGACGTCACCGACGGTCGACTATGTATGGACCTCCGGTATGTACCCCTCATCCTCCTCGTATTTCGTGCACTTTTGTTTTTTATGCATTTTATAGTTTTAGACATTTTTTCTTTCTTTTAGCACTTTTAAGCCGCACTATAGTGCTTTCACTCTGGTGTAGTGCTTTCAGTAGGTAGATTAGCACTTTGAGTTTTAGCGCTTCCATAGGATAATATAGTGCTTTCAATGTTATGGAGCTTAGGTTTTGTATTTTAGCGCTTTGATGCCAAATTTTAGCGCTTAGAGAGTTCTAGTGCTTTGATTTGGTTGATTAGCGCTTTCATGGTCTGTTCTAGTGCTTCTCGTAAAGCAGCGCTTTGACAGACTGTTTTAGCACTTAGATATGGTAAAACAATGCTTAGGGTGAAATAGTGCTTCGGATGCCTATTATAGTGCATCAAAGTGCTAAAGTAGTGCTTTTGAGATTTAGCGCTTTGGGTGCCTATTATAGCGCTTTTAACTGATAAAGTAGTGCTTTTGGGATTTAACGCTTCAGATGCCTGATTTAGCACTTTCGTGTTATAATTGAAGATTTTGACTTAGGTAACCTTGATTTCGTTAATTTTGATCATGTCCATTCTTCGGATTGGTATGATTGATAATCCAGATTCTTGATGTTGGAGTTTGATGATTTAAATAAGACTAACCTCTCATGATAGGTGAGATTAGATAATGTTTGATGAACCTCATAATAGGTGAGGTTTGTTGATGTTCGCCCATGAATTTTGATCGAAAATTCATACCAAATTTTTGGAATAGACTTGATAGTAGAATAACTTTTGATTTCTTGACATAGTTCACTGATTGTGGATTTTTCATTATGATGATAGGAGGATTTGGGTACTCTCCAGATGCGAGAGAGGTTTCCTTGGACCATGAACTTGATACCTCATCTGACACGAGATGAGCTTCAGATTATAGGCTGATGTGGTTTGACTAGCTTGCTTGTTATGCCCTAGATTAGGATTAATCGAGGTCTGTTGACTGCTTTGGCCGAGAGGTGGCACAGTGACCACAACACCTTTCATCTACCCACTGGCGAGATGATGGTCACACTCGAGGATGTGTGGCAGATTCTGCGCATTCCGTTCATGGGGGAGATTGTAGCATATGATTCCCATGGGACCGGCGGTAGAGATGCTCTTCATAGAGTAATCCAGGATTAGGATATTGAGGGTCTGAGCATCCGATGGAGGAGGATTGCTGATTCATACACGACACTACTAGCAGTGCTAGCTGGATTTATTGGAGGTTTCCTTTTCCTTGATCATAGGTCAAAGGGATTCCTTGTGGGTTGGGGCAGGACATTAGAGAGCATGATGGTACATGGTACTAGATATGCATGGGGGATGTGCATGTTGGCACATCTCTATCATGATCTTCATTTAGTTGTGTACCTAGGGGCATAGAGCTTATCAGCAGGGATGACCTTGTTACAGGTGTGGGCATGGGAGCATTTCTCTATTTCTCGGCCATTTCTAGTGGCAGATAGACCAACAGCCAGACCCTATGTGTTCAAATACAAAGGTTGGATTACACAGGCCCGGATGGGAAAGTTAGAGCATTGGAGGCAGGTGTTTGATGACATAGAGACCGTTACCTAGCGTCCATACTTAGAATGTGAGCAGTGGGACAAGGATGATGTAGTGTTAGGATACCTCTGCGATTCCATGTATCTGATTGGCTAGACACCATTTGTCTTAGAGATATTTTTGTTGTGCCAAGTGTATAAATAGTATGGCATTGTGCAGTGTATGCCACAAGGGGTAGCCCACTATGCTAGGTGACGGATGCATATTCTTGATTAGAGTCCCTATCTATCTTATGATGTTTTAGTGGAGGGATATAGGGCATTGTAGCCATCACCCTGGGACATGCAGAGAGACATTGTAGAGGCACCAATCATCGAGGAGTATGCTTCCTTCTTGGCCTTGGTTCCACATCCATGTATTACTATTCTAGATGAGCCAACACCGCTACCAGTAGAGGAGGATGTGGTAGAGGGTTCTATAGAGAGTGAGGGTGGTACTCCGGCAGGCAATAGCACAGAGAGTGGCAATGACAACAACAACAATGATGACAATGATGGTGGTAGTGGAGGGGACAAAGGGGTAGGGCCAGCCAGCAGTGGTCCATCATCTAGTAGGCCTCACAAGAGGCGAGCAGTGATAGTACCACCTGTGGACCATCAAAGATAGATTGCTGGTCTGCAGACATAGGTCCAGAAATTACAGGGGCAATTGGTACTAGCTCAGGGTTTGCTCATTCAGACCCAGACCTAGATGCAGGCCTAGGCTTAGGCTCATGCTCAGGCTTTAGCACAAGTTCAGAGATAGTTGGCTGCTATGCAGACGTAGGTTGCTACATTGATAGCCAAGCGAGACAATGCTCGACAGATTTCCAAGAGGGCACAAGAGACAACAGAGACCCTCCAGAGAGTGGTTGGTGGTACCTCAGTGGGAGACTACATGAGAGAGGTTCTACGGGCTGGCCGAGAGGCAGAGTTTTATAGAGGCAGATATCATGATGTAGCGCTTTTCGATCTTAGAGTCAGCTATGCCCCATCGAGATCTGGGCAGATGCATATGCGGACAGTCAGTGAGGGTGTGACATTTAATACCCCTCCGTTTTGTTTCTTGTTCAAGTTACTTTATCCTATGTTTGGTTGCAATTACTTTGATACTGGATACATTTTGTTATGATGTTTTGATCGTTACTATTGAGTGACAAATATTATTGTGGGATTTAGTTATCTGATTATTGTTTTACATGTATTATAGATTAATGATGTTGTAGAGTTAACATGAGATGTTATTATGAGATTACTGGATTATGATGGAAGTGTCAGTTTCAATGAGTGTATTGGTGAAGAGGACGGTTTCGCATCACTCGCTTGCGAGCGCCCTACGAATCCGTAATTTCTTCTTCACGGTGTGTATTATATGCTGGATATATTGTACGATGTTGTTTACTTGGTTGCAGGATTGCAGGTACATGACATCGACTCCACCTGGTTTCATAGGTTTGAGCGTGTCGATCCAACGGTTAAGTTGAACGGGAGATAGTAGCTAGGTAACATGTGTCAAGTCTATACCCTAGCCTTAGTGTGTCATCAGTGTGTTAGTCATCATTGTCTGTCTTGCTTTGATGTTATTTAATTCTGAAGCATTCTTGATTTGGAAATAGATATTTAGAATAATTGCATTTAAATCATGTTGATGGTTATTTAATTTAAATAATGCAATGTGGATAAAAGTTTATACTTAAATTAATTAATTATATTTAGTTTATTTAATTAATTAAATTTTGATCCAAGGGGTTGAATTTAGTTATTAAATAATTAAATTAATTAATTAAACGTGATGCAAGAGAATGAAAGGAAATAAAAGAATTAGAATTAATTTTGGAATTTAATTCCAACGTGTGAGAATTAAATTAGAAATTGTAATTAAATGTTTATTTGGGAAATTGGTTGCAACTTTGGAAATTAATTTATTATTTGAAATTTCATTTTAAATTGAAAGTGGGTTTTTGAAAAGTGTGAAATTGAAATTGAAATTGAAATTGAAATTGAAAATTGAAATTGAAATTGAAATTGAAATTGAATTATCTAATTTGCATGTAATGTGAATTAGGGTTGTAAATATTGAAATTGAAATTGAAATTGAAATATCTAATTTGCATGTAATGTGAATTAGGGTTGAATTAGGTATTTTTGATTTATAAGAATATATGTTTTAATTTTAGAAAAAGAAAGTTTTTAGAAAAATACATTTTTACAGCAGGGAAGAAATTTTGGAAAATTTGCACAAGGGTTTGAATAAAGTTTGATTGTAGAATTGATTGAAGGAAAGATTGTTTGCATTTGTTTGGCTTTGGATTGGATTCATTGGAGGATTGAAGAGAATTCAAGAAATCTTTGGAGGAGGCTTGCATCAAAAATTCATCTCTTCCTGTAGCTTCTTGTGCCAGGTTTTCCTCTTTGTATTTTATTGTTCTTGATTGTTTTCATTAAAATAGTAATGATTAAAGATTTGTTTGTTAAATCTGTTTTAGAAAACAAATTTGATATTAGAAGAAAAGAATTAAACAAATTTACAGCCTTTGCTTGTGAAAATTCTTGAGTGAAAATTGTGGAAACCTTAATTGAATTTAAATTATTTGGAGAAATTGATTTTATTGTTATTGAAATTAAATATAGAGATTGAACAAGGCATTTAGAATGTTTTTAGAAAATGAAACCCTCTGTTATTATTAAAAAATCGGATTTTAAAATCTGCAGTATAGTTATATTTTCATGGTAAAATGGTCTGATTGCGTCACCTATAACTTTACTTTCACAAACGGGGTTTTCAAGAAATTTAAAGGGTTTTTGCATTTTGTAATTTTCTAACCCCTGTCCAAAAATCTCAAATACTCAGATCGTAGTTTTTGAGTTATGCTTGAAACATGAGACTACTGTTAAATTATTTTCCCATGGCTGTTCTGAAAATAAAATAATAATAAATTGATATTTATAAATATTAATATTTTATGTATTGTTATTATAATATTGAAATATTATTTAATAATATTTTATATTATAATTTATAATACTAAAGTATTATATTTATTTATATTATTTTAAATAAAATTTGTATATTAGATTAGTGGAATTAAAATTATAAACATATGGGGAAATTATTTTTTATTTTAAAATGGCATGTTAAAGTTTAAGTGAAGGAGTTAAATATTTGATTTAAAGAATGCATACTTTAAAATTGAATTGTGGAATTTAAATCCATATGTAAACGGTCCAATTATTAATTTGATTTAATTGGAAAAATATATTTATATTTTGAAATATTGATGATAAAGGATATTTTATTTTGAATTAATCAATTTGATATTCTGCAAAGGATAGAAGATATGTTACTGATTAAATATATTTAAATATATTAATTTATATTTAGTAGATATATAGTGAAGGTATATATCCATTTGAGAGAATAAATAATATTTTATCTTATTTTATTCTGTTGTTTGCAAATTGAGTATTATTAGTGTTTTAAAAGAAATAGTTAGTATGTGTAGAAAATGTATAGAGAAATATATTTTTTAATAGAAGTAAATTACTTGATTTAAAAGAAAATATTTATTTTGTTAATATGATTGAAGAAAATATATTGAAATGTATATATATATCCATGAGTATTTTCAATTAGTATTTACCTTGTTTTATTTGAGTGCGTGTAATTTAGCTTTGCATGAAGAATTTAAGTGATAAGTTTTGAATGTATGGTCAAAATTGATAAGGAAAAGGATATTTAAATATATTGAAGAATTATAAAAATATTTATATTTAAATGTTTGTTTTAATTATGAGATTTAATTATAAACAATATGAATGTGTGGCCAAATAGACAAGCCAAAATATATTTTTATACATTGATGAAATTTCATGTTTTTAAATGAATGGTTGATGAGACATAGATTCCGGATAGAAAATTGAAAAGATTGTTTGCAATAGTATTAGCTTTCATTATAAGTAAATTTAGGAACTAACTACATTGAAAAAGGAAAATAGTTATTATGTTCTATTTAGTTCCATAGAGAAATCTAGTCATTGTGAATGGAATATTAATGGTGTCTATATAATATGGAGCATATATATATATATATTCAGTGTAAAATTCATTATCGTATTTTATTTTAATGAGATGCATGCAATGTATTATTGAATAGATATTTTAAAATGGATTGATTAGTGTATATGAAAAATGGATAGAGAAACAATATGTTATTATATTAAAGTGATTGAATGTTTTAAATAAAAAATTGAATGAGATGTAAGATTTGGTTAGGAAATGGAAAAAGTTTACTTGCATGGATTTGTGTTGATTTAAAAGTAAATTAAGAAGTTGTTTTATTGATGAGGCAATCAATTATGTTATTTATTAATTTCTATTTAGATTAATTGAATCATTGTGATTGGATTATGAAAGAGATATGGATTTAGTATATCCAAAAGTAGTATCTTCCTCATGCTTATTTTAAAAGATTTAATTCTTTGTATTCAGTAAAGGGAAGTAAGTTTAATTGTTTTAGATTTCCAATAATGAAAAGGGAAATAGGGGTTATGATTATTTTAGATGATCTACTTATCATGTCTTTGACTTTGTCATGACTTGAATGCTTTTGTTGCTATGTCATCAAGTTGCATTGTTGGTTTTGGGATTTAGTGTTAGTCCTAAATTATAAGTCTTCCAGAAGAACTTAGAGGATAAGGGTTATTGAATCTTTATGCCATCCAGTTGTTTTCCCTTGGGTAGTGCATGGCGTCTTTTCAGTTTTACCCGGTTTTCATGAACGAGGATGTTTGCACCTCCTTGGTTTAGGAGCGGATTATGGGATCCGTGTCTCCTTGTATGGAGTGACCTTGTTATGTGGTTTCATCTTGTTGCCTCCTGTGAAAAGAGTGGACTATGTGTTGTTGCCTCCAAGATGTTTGGAGTGGGATCTTTTGTTACCTCCTATGAAAGTAGTGGACTATGTGTTGTTGCCTCCAAGATGTTTGGAGTGAGATCTTTTGTACTTCCTGTGAAAGGAGTGGACTATGTGATTGTTGCCTCTAAGATGTTGGAGTGAGTTTCTATTATTTGTATACTCCTTGTGTTGGAGTGGATTATGATGCCTAGTTGGTATGCACTTGTGGTTCCCTTGGTGGATTGTTTGGATGTGTGTTGTCGAATAGAAGAGTGGCTTCTGTTAGGCGCCAGAGCCCAAAGAGGTAAACTGGATAACCTTCAGGAGTGATTTAAACAAGTGATAATTAAAATAATGTACTTAGAAGATTAGGACTAACTTCTCACATTAATCAAGATAATTTAATCCTCACTCATAGACACAAGGGCTTGTTTAGACTTGGGATGAGTGAGAAGGCCTGGAATGGCAAGATCAACTATCTAGTTCTTGCGAGAGGTAGTTGATTCCGCATGAGTGAGTATGAGTGTCGGGATTCGGTTGAGGCCACCAGGATTACTTGTGCCGGAGCCTATGAAGAATGCCCAGAGGAGATCTCATGACAAACCTTGCGATGACACTCTATCTATGACAACTATTGTTAATTATTTTATGTGTATGGTTATTGAAACATACTTGATCTACTTTATGTCTGGAAGCAATATGACCTATGTCAATGATGTTGGAGCTGTACATGTATTGTATTTGATTTGTACTTGTATTGTATTTGATTTGTACTAGTATTGTACTTGAGTTGTACTTGATTCATACTTGTATGGTGAATGAGTTGTGCTTGTTAATTCATTTGGTTGGTTGTAACTGTATGAGTCAGTATGAGTCTGCCTTTGGTTAGAGGTAGTAGATCTTTGTCCATGTTACTTTGTTACTATCTCCTAGCATGGGGGGTGGGCCTTCGGGTACCACATTGGTAGGGTGGAACATGCACCAAAACCGTTGGGTCCCCATTGATCTTCAGTACTTGGTGGCGAGACATCCAGATGGACAGCTCACAGTTCTTGTTGTATTATCTTGTATTGTAATATTTTAACTTGTATAAGTATTTTATCCCTCTTATGTTTATGAGGTGAAATTTTGTAATTGTAATCTTTTGTACTATTGCCTCATTCTGGGAATGAGTGATGTATCTATTGGATTAAGATAATGTTTATGAGATTGTATCTTGGTTGATTATCTTTTTATCTTATGTGGTATTCTTATGATGTATGATGTTTATATCATAAGGTTCATAATGATATGATTATATGTAATATGTATGTGTGGGTTTAAGTAATCCTAACCTTGTAGCCTTAAAGATTGTTGTTAACTAGTAAGTGAATGTGTATGTTAAATGCACTTTATAAAAAAAAAATTGGTTCGCTTATGATGTTAATTGCAACTTTCTTTAAGGTTACTTGGCAGGGCATTACATGACACAACCTCCTCGAGGAGATCCCAGAGATCCTAGTCCTTCCAAGGGTGGTGGTGGTGGTACTGGTCCTATTGGGCCTACACACTCTGGCAGTAGCAGATCGTAGATGTTATTGAGATTCTTCTTTTTGAGACATGATGTATATTACAATGTAGCTCATTTTTGATGATGTATCTCTATGCTTAGACTTCATTGTATACTTGACACTTGATGATATATATATGAGATGTAGTTGATGTGATTTTATGATGGTTTATGATTTCTATGTGATGATGCATCTATTATGTTGATTTATGCAATATGAGATGATTTTATTTCAAATGTGATGATGTAATGGTAAATGCTTTTATTTGATGTAATGATTCTATGCATTTTGTAGAATATATGATATATGGATGTATGATGTGATGTATGAATTTTTAAATGATGATCTATATGGATGTTTAAAATGTGATAAAAATGTATGGATGGATGGATAAATGTTTGTTTATTTTATGTAATGATAATGATAAAAATGATGATCTTATGATGAATGATAATGGATGGATGTAATGATAATATTGACATGAATTTATTTTATATGTGATAAAATGTATGGATGAAAATGATGTTTGATGGATGATAATGTAATGAATATTTTTATGGTAAAAAAGAACATGGTGTACTTATGGTAATTATGATGTATGATGAAACTAAATGATGAGATGATGACTCCTACATGTTTTTGATGATTTTTGAATTTATGTCAAGTATACTTAGTCTTATTTGTAGATAAGATAATCATTGATTGGGACCCTTTATGCAACAAATACTCTATAGATAATGAATATGATGAATGCAATATAACTTTATCATGCAACTATATACAAAAAATGATTGTCATTTTAATAGTACCTTTGTGCTTTTTGTCATCATAGAGCTTTATTGGATGTTGAAAGTGAATACAAGCGTCAATGGTATGTGTTAGACCAATGATGACTTGAGTACTTCTTTCATGATTTTTGATATTGCAAGTGAACACAAGCATCTAAGTATGATTTAACTGAGATGACCTGAGCATTCATTATGTAAATAAGCAGTGATTAATCATTTCAATGTGTGAATTATGAATGTCATCGGTGATACATTTGCATAGCACATCCCCCAACAATTCATACAGTTATATGATTAACTTACAGACATCAGATAATAAAAACATCATTCTTCTTTCTTGTTTCTCTAGTTTAATACATCATTGAGTTACTCCAAAGAAATGATAATCAAAAATACAATTTATCCAATGTTTACTTAGAGTGTTTCATTTATTATTCAGATTTTAGATCATCCATCCTAATTTTGTGATGTTTTTGTATTTTCGAGATTTTGACCATAGGACCTAACCTACTAAACTAACCTATGGGTCTCGGGGGCTGATCAAAGATTAGCCTTGCCTACGTTACACATGCATAGACCACGTAGTTTGACTGACATAGACCTATGTTTTTGGATTTTGAATTTTTAGACTTTACTTTTTTGACATGTTTTTGGATTTTTGATATGATACGGATGGTTGATGCCTTTCTGACGATGATTGATGTTGCACTTCGATCTTTGTTTTTGTTTTTCTACAATACTGTTGTGTGCCTTTTGATGAAATCAATGTCTTGTTGCCCCTAGTGATATCCAGATGTTGCCCCTAAGCTTTGGAGTGAGATTTGACTATTTGAAAATGATTTTTATATGGATGCAAAGATGGCAAGACTAACTGACATGATATGAAACGGTACTAATTGCCAGACTAATGATCCTAATATTTATCAAAATAGATGGGAAATTTGATCTTAGAATCACATACGACGCCTGTTTCCAGGTTTTCACCATATGTTTTGATTACACTCTTTGTGTTTTTGTATTTTTCATTTTTTTGTTTTTCTTTCTTTTTGTACTTTCTATATTTTTTGTTATTTTGCATTGCCAAGATGCCTCTTTGCCAGGTTTTCATCAAGGAAACCATTTTTAGAAGTTTGACTTGTGCACTAGGAGACTCAAGCATAGAATTTTCGAAGATGAATATTTTTGATTGGTTCATCAAACAAATCCCCTTTTGACATTGATAGTTGATATGCTCCTGATCCATACACTAATATGATGACAAAAGGACCAAGCCAGTTAGGCTCAAATTTTCCTTTCTTCTCTCTGTCTTGCTGATTCCTAGGGTTTTCTGTTAGTACCAAGTCACCAACCTGAAAGACCCTCGGTTTTACCCTGTGGTTGTAACTTCTTGACATCGTCTGTTGATAAGTCATTAGATGATTAACAACTTGTTGACAACGCTCATCTAATAACTCCAGTTCCTGCAGTCTAGATACCCTATGGTCTTCATTTGAAATGATTCCTTTGAGTGATACACGAAGGGATGGAATTTCAACTTCAATGGGCAATATGGCTTCTGACCCATATACCAAGGCATATGGTGTAGCTCCTATTGGTGTTCTGATACTTGTTCTGTAGGTCCATAATGCAGGATTGAGTTAAACATGCCAATCACATCCAACATTATTAACCGTCTTTTTGACAATTTTGAGTATTATTTTGTTCGATGCCTCTACATGGCCATTCCCTTGAGGATAGTATGATGTTGAAAAATGATGTTGGATATGAAACTTATCACATAGCTCTTGGACATCTTGATTCTTGAAAGGTCATCCATTATCAGTGATAATAGATTGAGGGATTCCATACCGACATATTTTGTAATTCAAGATGAAAGAGGAGATCCGCTTCCCATTGATGGTTGTAAGAGGTACTGCTTCTATCCATTTTGTGAAATATTCTGTAGCTGTTATGATGAACTTGTGTCCATTGGATGAAGATGGATTTATTTTTCCTACCAGATCGAGGCCCCATTGACAAAAAGGCCATGTCGATGTGAAGGGATGCAGTTCTTGTGCTAGTGCATGAATCAAATTGTTGTGAATCTGACACTTTTGACATTTTTAACAAATTGATAGGATTCTTTCTCCATGCATGGCCAATAGTATCCCAAACAGAGGAGTTTCTTAGCTAGATTTATCCCACTTGAGTGAGTGCCACAAATACCCTTGTGAACCTCTCATAGGGCCATTTCAGATTCGTTGTGTTTTAGACATCAGAGTAAAGTACCATCAAGACCTCGACGATAAAGTATGTCAGCGATTAAAGTATGTCGTGTGGATTGGAAGATGAAGTTTCATTTTTGGTTCCTAGATAGATCGGGAGGAAGGACATCGTCTTTCAGGTAAGCATACTTATTTTCATAGATGGAGGTCTCAATGGTTTCTATATGGCAGATGGTAGTGGATTCTGGATTATTATGGGAAGGACATGATACTTGTTCTACCATAAACTCATAAAAAACACGCTTCTCAGGCAATTGTAGTAACAAAGTAATTGTAGCCATAGCATCCGCAGCTTTGTTCTTTTCCCTTGGAATTTGATCAAACTTGATACTGACAAAGGACTATTTCAGATTATCTATTTGTTGCTTGTAGGGCATCAAATTTTCATCTTTTGTTTGATACTCGTCATTTACTTGATAAATGACTAGTTGAGAGTCCCCATATACCTGTAGGTCCGTGATCTTCCATTGAGTTTCTATTTTGACCCCAATGATTAATGCTTCATATTCTGCCACATGATTTGTACACTAAAACATTAATCTATATGAGTTTGGAATGGTGTGTCCTTGTGGAGAAATGAACAAAATCCTTGCCCTTGATCCTTGTTGTGTGTATGATCCATCAAAATATAATACCCATTGTTGGGGCATCACTGTCAGAATGTCCACATCTCAAAACTCCTTGGTCATTGGTCGATCATCTGGTAAAGGAGCCTCTGCCAATTATTCAGTGATTTCTTGACCCTTGATTGCCTTTCTCTCTACATATTGAATGTCAAATTCACTTAATAGCATGACCCACTTTGCCAATCTACCTATTAAGACAACTTTACTGAGTACATATTTTAAAGGATCGATCTTTGCTATTAGCTTGATTGTATGAGTTAGCATATAGTGTCTCAGCTGTTGGGTAGTGAATACTACCGTTAAGCAAGATTTTTCTATGAAAGTGTAATTGATTTCATATCTATTTAGTGTCTGGCTGATATAGTAGATGGCATGTTCTTTTCCTTCATAATCCTCTTGTGCTAATAGTGCCCCCAAAGAGATATATGTCGTGGCAATATACAATATGAGAGGCCTTCCTTCTGTTGGTGGCATGAGAATGGGTGGTGACATTAGATACTATTTGATTTGATTGAATGTTGTTGCATACCCCTCATCCCACTTGAAAACTATATTCTTATGCAATAGATGATTAAAAGGATGACTTTTGTCCGCTAGTTGGGAGATAAAGATTCTGATCGATTGGAGCCTTCCCTGTAGTGCTCTGAGTTGATTGATATTCTTAGGAGGGGGCATCTCCATAATTGCTTTGACTTTTGCTGGATCCACTTCAATGCCTTTTTCCGAGACAATGTACCCTAATAGTTTTACTGATGTGACCCCAAAGACACACTTCTTGGGGTTTAACCTGACATTGAATTTCTCCATCCGTGTGAAGATTTTGTCAAGGATATGCAGATGTCCTTCCCTAGTATGAGATTTTTCCAAGATGTCATCCATGTAATCCTCCATAAAGGTGTGCATCATATCATGGAAGATTATCATCATTGCTCTTTGATAAGTGGCTCCTGCATTCCTTAGACCAAATGGCATGACGTTCCAATAGAAGGTTCCCCATGGACATGTAAAAGCCATCTTTTCCTGATCTTCTGGAGCTATTTTTATCTGATTGTACCCAAAGAAACCATCCATGATTGACAACATGGCATGCCCTGCCGTCAAGTCCACGATGATATCTATATTTGGTAGTGGAAAATCATCCTTCGGGCATGCTTTATTTAGGTCCCTGAAAGCTATACATATTCTGATGCTATTGTCCAGGTTTGAAATAGGTACAAGGTTTGATATCCATTCGGCATAGTCTATAGACCGTATGAATCCGGCATCCAACAATTTCTTTAACTCTGTCTTTACCATCAATGTGATATGGGAATGCATTTTTCTCAATTTTTGCTTGACAGGCTTGATTCTTGTGGGCAAAGACAATTGATGCATGAGCATATTTGAGTCTAAGCCTGGCATATCAGAATATGACCAAGTGAAGTTGATGCTTCTTTCTTTAAAGAATTTGATGAGTTCTGGTCTTTCTTGTTCTATCATGGATTCCGCTAGATGTAAGATTTTTGCCTTATCTTCAGTGCCGATATTCATAGACTGTGTTGGTTCCACCAAGACTAATGATCGCTCATGATAATGTTCTAGAAGAGTGTCAAATCTTCCATCCTTCAGTGCCTCAAAAAGGTTTTCACCGTTAGATGCGTTCTTTATTTTTACTTTTTCCAGATCTAATGCTGCCATAGAATTGTTTTCACCATTAGATCTATTTTCCCTGTTGTCATTTTTGCAACTAGAAGATTTGACACCCTCCTGCCGAGTCGTGTTGTTATGAGTGTTATAGATAGAACTTGTATCAGGTTCACTATGACATAGGAAGTTGATGGTGGCATCATCGTCTGTAAATATTGGTATAGTCAAAGGTTCGACAGGTTCCCAGGCAATGAGTTCAAGATGGATTAATGGCATGAGGTCATCATATTCATTTGGGTTGATGGATGTAAGGGTTTAGACAACCATTTCTTCATAGTTGTTGTTAGTATCATCAAGGTCAATGATGGTACTTTCTTCAAGATCGTCTATCTCACTTGAGGTATGTTCGTCCCCACTTGAATCATCAATATTTAGTGATGCTGCCACGATTGGTCTAGACCCAAAGCCTTGGCCCTCCTCACGTGTAGGTGTATATTGCTAGATGATATCAATATGAATATTTGTGAAAGATACATTGGAAAATGAATCCCATTCATATTTATTTGAATCTGTCTCAGAGCTATTTCTAAGTTGAAGAATTCTTTCTACAACCTTCTTTTCCAATTCTTGTTTTTCTTCATTAGAGTATCCTAGTCCTGGCTTTTCCTTTGAGTGGAGAGTGAGGGGTGTAATAGGCTCTTTGATTCCATTCTTTCTTAATCCAATGGGTCCTTGTCCTTCATATCCCATTTTTTCTAAAATAGATTTTCCCTTTCCATATTTATCGGTGTTGATGTTGACATTTTTGATACTGATATTTGATGTAGAGGGTTCCTCATCTTTATATAGCCAATCCAGGATCACTTTGCTATTTGATTCATCCTCTATTGTTCCTTTTTTAACAAACCTTTCATCAAGAGCTGTGACTGGTAATGATGTTTGAGATTTGATCATAGATGGTTGACCATATGTTCTAGGAGATGGCATTAACTATGATAGGTTAAGCAATTGCTCCATAGAATATGTTCCCATTCCCTTGTCCGTTAGTTGAAATTGTTCTTGGAACTTTTGTGATAAAGAAGTTTGTTGATCCAGATTATCTATTTATTGAGTTTCAACAGGACTTGTTTCTTTTTCTTTACCCTTATTCTCTACCCTCTTAGTAGTGATACTTGGACGTTGTTCTTCTTTGGATGATTTTGAACATGATGCTTCCTTTTTGTGTGGTACAAAGGTATCTTGAGAGATCCTAAGGGTGTCACAATGTTGAGTATGATTGTAATCAACAGATATAGTCACCTCTTGTCCATTTATTGGAAACTTCAAACATTGATGATATGTCAAAGGTACAACTTGCATTTCATGGATCCATGGTCGCCATAAGAGAATGTTGTATGTTAACTCTTTCTCCAACACTTGACATGCTATATGTTTCATCATTTTCCCTACTTGAATGGGTAGCACAATCAAGCCTTTAGACGATCTTTCTTCCTCATCATATGCTTTGATAGTCATTTTTCTCCAAGCATCAATAGCATCATCTGAATATCCTAGTGCACGGATTAACTTGAGAGTGAAAATGTTTAGACAAACTCCCCCATCTATTAAGACTCTCTTGATGTGATGATTGTGGATTAAGACTTCAATATGGAGTGCAGTATTATAAGGATGGTTTAGTGAGATATCATCCTATTCAGAGAATGATAAACAATGTGGTGTAGCCAAATTTCCCACCATATCTTGGAATTGACAAACATCTAGATTCTTTGGTACTGTAGTGGTAGCTAAAGCTTGTTCTAGAACCTCCTTATGCGATGGTGATATTTTAAGGAGTTCTAGTATCGATATCTATGCCAGAATATTTTGCAGTTGATCGACGATGTTATAATGAGATGAAGGTGGAACTGCATGTGTAGATCCAACTCCCTTTAACATGACCTTGGCTTGCCCCCTAGTCATTACATTTACTGGTTGATGTTCTTGACGATCTCTGATTTTTAAGACATTTATTTGATTATCAAAGTTTGGTATGCTCGGGAGCAAGTCCAAAGGGGTAGTGTTGTTGATTTTGGGTTCGTCAATGTTGGGACTAACTGTATGATCACTTTCTATTCCAGATAGACAAAGGATTGTTGTATCAAACACATGGTTGACATTCTTCCTTTGTCATAGTTTGGAAAAGGGTCTTTGAAATCTGAATGATTGTTGTTGTTTTGGGGTGTTTCCACATATGCTTTATTGTTGTCGATCAAATCTTGTATTGCATGCTTTAACTCCATAAAATCATTGGTTTTGTGACCTTTGTTACTATGGAAGTTGTAGTAATTAACATCATTACACCATGGTGGTTTGAGCTTTGGATCCCAGAATTGGGATTCTCGTGCAGTGATAAGGCCACTAGTGACTAATTCTTTCATTGTTGATTCTATCATTTGGCCTAAAGGTGTGAACCTATGCCGATTTGATGGTTTCTGATATGACTATGTTTTTACGATCTCATTGTTTTGTATGACATTTGACTTGACAATTTGATCATTGTTTTGATTCTTTAAGGTAGATGTTGTCAAGTTAAAAACTGGTTTGACATTTTGGGAATCATTTGTTGTTTCATTGGTATTTGTGGTTCGATTCTTTTGCCAAAATTTTGGCTTATCACTGCTTGAGTATATATTGGAGGAGTTATTTGTGTTATTCGTTTTATCATTGAAATGTTTGATAACTCCTCTTTTGACTAATGCTTCCTCAATTTTAAAACTATTTTCTATTACTTTTTCAAATGTGGGAGGACATTGTAATTCAAGCCTATAACTCATTTCCTTCGTCAAGATGTCAATGAATAACTCCATCTTTTCTTCCTTAGGAATGGATCGAGGATATCTAGCAAACAATCATCGCCATCTTTGTAGAAAAGACAAGAATGGTTCCCCTTTGTTTTGCTTTAGGTTATAAAGATCCTTTATTGTAACATCGTGTTGGATGTTAAAAGAGTACTGGGAAATGAATCTATTGACTAATTCCTCAAAAGTTCTAATACCTGGTTGTAGTTTTGAAAATCACTCCATACATGATCCTCCCAAGCTCCTTGGGAATAATCTCATTAAGTAAGTTTCCTCTTGGGAAAACTCGAGACTCATTGTTTTGAATTCCCTAATATGATCTATCAGATCCATTCTTCCATTGTACTTGTCATACTTTGGGATCTCATAGTGTCTAGGAAAGGGCATCAGACCGATTGTTGCATCGAAAGGATAAGGAAAAATTTCCTATATCGCATATCTCTTGGTACTCCCTTTCGTCATATCTTGTATCTATTGTTGTAACAGTTGCATTTGAAATGTTAAAGTGGCAACTGGATCTATTGCTTGTGTAGGTTGTAGAATATCAGTCTCACTTGTTCCAAGTGCTTGCTTCAGACGATTTATGTCGAAGTCCTTGGGAAGTTTGGCACCTGATTCAGCCAACATCAAAAGATACTTCTCTATATCTTGTTCTAAAATCTTTTCCATAAACTTATGGAACTTGGGATCTTGTTGAGTTGTTCGAATATCCTCTGGAGTTATTTCATTCTTATCGTTTTGGTTCAGATTGTTCCAAGGATTCTCTTCTGCCATTGTTTGAGATGTTTCAAGTTCTTGCTCTAAGAGTCTCTGCTTTTGGGACCTAGTGAAGATTGGCATACAAAATTTTACCCTTTCTTTTGAAATGTCAATTAAAATTTTAACAAAGTCGAATAAGATGACTGATTTTATTGATGAGACTATGTTAAAAATTTGATTACTATACTTGGTTTCATGATAAAGGATGATAGTATCCTAATGATGAAACTTCAATATAGTAATCGATTGTGTATTTGATTTTGACACTTGTGATTTGCAAGATCTTGCTTCAATTGATATGATTGGAAATTTGTATAAACCTATCTATTTTCGGTCTCTAGATAGTGATTCTGATAAAAAGAAACTTGGTTCTAATGAAAACTATGGATAAAATGATAGACTGACTATCTGGTAAAAATTTTGAACTCTCTGTTTTGAAAGCACTAAAACAGAGGATAGAGGCGCTATTTCACATAAGCACTAGAATAGAGTTCTGAAGCGCTGAAAGAGGTGATAGAAGCGCTAAAACAATGGACAAAAGTGTTGCAGAAATTGATGGAAGTGCTATCTTGACAGAAGCGCTGAAATAGTGCATGAAAGCGCTGCAAAAATTGATGGAAGCGTTGTTTTAATGAAAGCACTAAATTATAGACTGTAAGCGCTGAAATAGTGCCCAAAAGCACTATTTCATAGAAGCGCTAAAACAATGACCCAAAGCGCTGAAACAGGTTTCCAGAGCACTAAAAATAGGACTTTTATGACTCTCTACTGCAAAATCTGATCTAGCCTTGTTGCATACTGTATCATGGATTGTGGAAGATAAGAACGATGTATGCACTAACTACAGTTGTGATACTGAGTGAGAGCTCTTCTTTGAAAGAAGGCTTGTGAATAGAGTGGTTCTACTATGTAATCTAAAGTGTGACCCCTAGCAAAATCATGATATTTGTGGATGAATGTTCTATGTTGTAAAAAGAGTTTCTGATTTTGATATAGAAAATGTTGTCTTCTTAATTTATCTCGATAACTGAAAGGTTTCTTGGGTTTTGTGATTTTTATTTTTCTCTTGACAAATGTGGTGGACTTCCACTTTCACAACATTGATTTTCTAATCTAACTTGACTTTGTTGTTTTCAAGATGATCTTTAATCTGATTTTAATGATATTGTGAAAACACAACAAGCAATTGTGAATAATTATTTTAATTGAATAGATCATGTATGTTCAAGAGCCACAAATGGTTCTTATTGATTTTGACAGGTTGCTTTGACAAATGTACACAAATCAAACAAACTCACACTTAAGGACAAGTAGGTCATCATTATACTCACAACCCACATCTTGAATTGTGTTGATGCACACAACCTTATCACCCCCTAGAGGGCGCCTGTGTTTTTGTCGTTTCCAAGCACGCACTCAGAGTTGGATTTCTCGTCCCCTGAGCAAACGGTTTGTGGAAATTATATGGTGAGTGTCTTGGGGGTAGATTCTTCCCTCCCCTTGCAATGTGAGTATGACAATGTATGGATATTGACTTGGCGAGATACTACTCTATGGTTCGTAGATAAGGGTTTTGTGTAGTGCGGCAATTGATAAACTCCCCCAGGAGACCGCCGAATCTTTAGAACAAAGATTTTGGGGAGGGTTATCTTGCTCACTACCATCAAGTTGGAATTTCATCAACAACTTGCATTTTTATTATAGTGGGTTGGAATCCTTGGCTTTAGGTGTTCCCACTTAGGTCATTCTCATAGGGTAAGTACTTTTTCCCACTACGGAAGGCCTTCTAAAGGATTTAATAAAGTGTAAATAGAATGAAGTAAAAGTGAATCTGGCACTTTGGTCACCCAGTTAAGGGGAGAGCATAAGCCTGATCACCACAAGGATAGCATATAAGTTGTTCTATTTTAAGCCCAAAAAGAAATTTTCTAATCTATGTGAAGGTGTTGCTTCACATAAATCATGTTTGTTCTTTTTAACTTGTACTGTAAAAATGTGATGACTATCCTAGGATTGATAAATTTTCTTTTAAGAAAACAAAAAGTGGCTACCCTAGGATTGATATTTTTTAGAAACCAAGAAGTGACTATCCTAGGATTGATAAATTTTAGAAAACTAGAAGTGACTATCCTAGGATTGATAAATTTTAGTCCAACTGTGAAAAAATTAAAATTTGGCTGCGGCCGCGTCAGATTCAGATTGAAATTACAAAAGTGTTGGAACAATCCATCGAAGCGCTATAACTCTTACCTCATACGCTAAAACATGAAAGCGCAAAAATAGGACACTGAAGCGCTAAATCACCGATGCGCTGAAATAGGTGACAAAAGCGCTAAAGTTGAAAGCGCTGAAATTTTTTACAGATGCATTGTAGTAACATGGAAGCACCGAAATAGAGCATGGAAGCGCTGTAGTTTTCCACGAAAGCGCTATAGTATTTGATGAAAGCGCTAAAAGAAAACACGCTATGAACCTATGTAACACTTTCCAGAAAAATTGTAAAATTGGGGTTAATGCCCCACAGTGGGCACCAAACTGTAAGCATGGATAAGGTGTAAAGTACAAAACACACTTCTTAATAAGACATTATATCAAAGACAAAGCTGAATGAATCAAATCAAAGCAATAATCAACTAAAAGCATTATATTGTTCTCTATCTCCAAAGATTTATTAAACCACTGTTACTCTCAAATCGTGAGTGCACTATGATTGTTAAAATGAAAATTCAAAGAATGAGATGGATCCTAATGCAAATGATATGGAGCTTAATGGATAATACTAGATGATAAATAAATTAAACTAGCATGAATTGACATGAAACAGATAAATGCAGCTATAGGAAGCAACCATGATATTGAAGCTTGATTGTTGGATATTGGATGCTTGATGCTTGAATTCCTGCAGAGTAAGAGTGCATAAGTTAGATTATCTAGATCCTTTTCTTGGTTCAACGAGGCTGTATTTATAGATTTCCTAGCTGTAGAAATGTATAGAGAAGACATTGAGAGGCTTGGATTCAATTTGGAGGATTGAATGGTGAAAGATGGAGGAGATGGAGAGAATTTTGGTGATTGTCTCTACCCATTAAAACACCAGGCAAGAGAAGAGGAAGGATTGATGGAGGTTGGTCTCCAATTTGTCTCCAAAACTTCCCGTGAAGTTTCAAAGCATTAATTGTGACATATTTTAGACATAAATTAGACATAGGATATCTAATTCATTTTTGAGGAAACGTAGATGGAATATTCCTTATGCTTTTATTCAAATATTTTTGATTTATTTAAATTAGCAAAAGAGGAATAAATAATTTAATAAAACAAACTATAGAAGTTGTTTATTAAAGTAGACAGAAGAATATGACAATTAATCAATAAAGTGTTTTGATCTTCATTTAATTAATTTAAGATTGATGTTATAGAATAAAATAGGGATTTGATAATTAAATTAAACATAGTATTTAATTCTGTTTATTTAATTTAGATGAATTTAAATGTGAACTATATAAATAAATATTTCTATTTATTCAAACAGTAGAGGAAATTAGGATAATTAATCAAATAATTTGTATTTAATTAATTAGATGCTCCAGACCAATTTTAGGTGTATACACTTCTAACCAAGGATGAGAACTTGGAAGTTGAGGCTATATCTTTATTCAAGAGTGAAAGAAGTGTTGAGGTTCCCTATTCTAATGATTGAGACCCCCTCTTAGAGGTTATTTTGAGGGTGGTGCTTGAGGAAGATTTAAAGGCCTTGGATGATAAGGTATCTTTGAAGGAGGTTTAAGTTGTTTTTTTCTCTTTTGGTGCTTTTAAATCCCCTAGTCTAGATGGTTTCCCTCATCCTTTTTTCAAGATTTTTTGGAAGTCATATATGAAGATCTCCTACTCGCTACTAGAGATTTTTTTAGAGATGGAAGGATTCTTCATCAGCTCAATTAAACCAATATACTCCCTGTTTTGAAGAAATAATATGGTACTTCAATGTTTTATTATCACCCTATTAACCTTTACAATACGGTTTATAAATTATTTTCTAAAATAATTGTTAATAGGCTAAAGTCCTTGCTTGATAAAATGATTTATAGAAATCAAAAAGGTTTTCTAGTTGGAAGAAAAATATTAGATGCATCCATTGATTCCCATGAGTTATACATTCCAAGAACCTAGGTATGGTGCTTAAACTAGATATTTCAAAATATTTTGATAGGATTTCTTGGGGTTTTTGTTTGCTATTTTGGAAAAAATTGAATATACTAGGAAATTTTTGAGATTAATAAAGGAATATGTTACCACTACTAACTACTTGATTTTACTTAATGTTATCCCTAAAGGTCAAATTTCTTTCGGTAAGGGTTTGGGACAACTTGACCCCCTTTCCTCTTATTTTTTGATTATTTTTCTTGATGTTCTAGGTTGTAACCTTCTAAAAAACCTTGATTGTGGTTGTCTTAAAGGGATTTGTGCTTGTTCCTCACTAAGTCCTTCTCATTGATAATTTGTAAATGAAATGATTCTTTTTTGTGCTACTTCTATGGTGGAAGTAGCTAAATGGAAGTTAATCCTTGATGAGTATGTTGAAGCTTCTGGTCAATATATAAACTATAATACTTGAGAAAATTGTATATTTTCAATACCAATCAATAGGTGAAGGAAAGGGTTCTAAGAATCTTGGGTTGCTAGTAATTTTTTCTCCTTGATGTGTACCTTGGTTTACCATTAAGCACTAAAAAACCTCTTAAATCCTTCTTGAATAGAATCATTGGGAGAATCAAAATAAAGCTGGCTAGGAGGAAAGGTAAACTTCTTAGCCAAGCTTGTAAAGTTTAGCTTTTCAAATCCTCTCTCCAAAATATCTTGGTTTATTACCCATCTCTCTTTAGTGTCAAAAAATATCATCACCTACATTTTCACACTTTATTTGGGGATAATTAATGATAAATTCGACTTAATGTCACCTTGGTCTAGCACTGTAAGGTGTTTTACACATCGACACTAGGTCTTAGGCCCTTTTTAAGATAAATGAACTTAACTCTACCTTAATTTAGTGTTGTAAACTGTATTTATTTACATATTCACATTAAATTTAGGAGGCTTGTAAACAAAGTGGACCTAATCTAGTGGTGTAATGTATTTTTCACATTTACATGGGATTTAGGGCCCTTCAAAGCTAAATAGACCTAATTTTTCCTTAATTTAGTGTTGTAAAGTGTATTTATTTACACTTTCAAATTGAATTTTGGGACCTATTGTATTTATGACCTTCATATCATTAGTAATTGGACCTAATGACCCTATATTGTGCATACCAAGGCATATTTTTATCAAAAACCTAACAAAATCAACATATGAGCTTAATTTATACACTCCCCAACACTTTAGCTAGAAAAATAGCCCCTATGGGACCCATTCGCCACTTTGGGAGAATAAGTCCCATCTAGGTTGAACTCATTCACCCAATTTGGTGAATGAGTCCCATTTGGCCTATTTTCAAGGCTTTGAGTGGGAAATTTAGGTTTTAAGTACAAATTTCTTCTATGTTGGCCTTTGGGATCATATTAAAAATTATTTGAGTTCATTTCCTATATAAACAAGATTTAAAATCATTATTTCATCAATCCTACATGATATCAAGTCAAGCAAGCAAGAGGTAAGTATTCCAAGTCTTCACAAGGTCATCAAGATAGCTTTTAAGATCATTTCTAAGTCATTTGTAATACCCCTCCATTTTGCTTCTCGTTCGGTTTGCTTTATGCTATGTTTGGTTGCAGTTACTTTGATATCGGATACATTTTGTTATGATGTTTTGATTGTTACTATTAAGCGACAACTATTATTGTGGGATGTAGTTATCTGATTATTGTTTCACTTGCATTATGGATTAATGATGTTGTAGAGTTAGCATAAAATATTATTATGAGATTATTGAAATTATGATGCAAGTGTCAGTTTTGATGAGTGTGTGGGTGAAGAAGACGAGTTCGCATCACTTGCTTGCAAGTGCCCTAAGAATCCGTAATTCCTTTTTCATGGTGTGTATTATATGATGGATATATTGTATGCTGTTGTTTACTTGGTTGCAGGATTGCAAGTACATGACATCGATTCCACCTGGTGTCACAGGTTTGAGCTTGTCGATCCAACGGTTAAGTTGAACAGGAGATAGTAGCTAGGTAACATGTGTCAAGTTTACACCCTAGTCTTAGTGTGTCGTTAGTCGTGTGTGTCGTGTAATGCCCCGCCAAGTAACCTTAAAGGAAGTTGCAATTAACATCATAAGCAAGCCAATTTTTTTTTTATAAAGTGCATTTAACATACACATTCACTTACTAGTTAACAACAACCTCTAAGGCTACAAGGTTAGGATTACCTAAACCCACACATACATATTACATATAACCATAGCCTTATGAACTTTATGAAATCACCATCATACATCATAAGAATATCACATAACATAATAAGATAATCATCCGAGATACAATCTCATAAACATTATCTTAAACCGATAGTTACATCACTCATTCCCAGAATGAGGCAGTAGTACAAAAGATTACAATTACAAAATTCCACCTCATAAACATAAGAGGGATAAAATAACGTATACAAGTTAAAATATTACAATACAAGATAATACAACAAGAACTGCGAGCTGTCCATCTGGATGTCTCGCCACCAAGTACTGAAGATCGATGGGGACCCAATGGTTTTGATGCATGTTCTACCCAACCAATGTGGTACCCAAAGGCCCACCCCCCATGCTAGGAGATAGTAACAAAGTAACATGGACAAAGATTGTACTACCTCTAACCAAAGGCAGACTCAAACTGACTCATACTGTTATAACCAACCAAATGAATTAACAAGTACAACTCATTCACCATACAAGTACGAATCAAGTACAACTCATTCACCATACAAGTATGAATCAAATACAATGCATGTACAAATCTAGTACAATACAAGTACAAATCAAATACAATACATGTACAATTCAAGTAAAATAAAAGTACAAATCAAGTACCACTCCAACATCACTGACATAGGTCACATTGCTTCCAGACATAAAGTAGATCAAGTATGTTCAAATAACCATAGACATAAAACAATTAACAACAGTTGTCATAGATAGAGTGTCATCGCAAGGTTTGTCATGAGATCTCCTCTGGGCATTCTTCATAGGCTCCAGCACAAGTAATCCTGGTGGCCTCAACCGAATCCCGATACTCATACTCACTCATGCGGAATCAACTACCTCTCGCAAGAACTAGATAGTTGATCTTGCCATTCCAGGCCTTCTCACTCATCCCAAGTCTAAACAAGCCCTTGTGTCTATGAGTGAGGTAAAATTATCTTGATTAATGTGAGAAATTAGTCCTAATCTTCTAAGTACATTATTTTAATTATCACTTGTTTAAATCACTCCTGAAGGTTATCCAGTTTACCTCTTTGGACTTTGGCGCCTAACAGAAGCCACTCTTCTATTCGACAACACACACTCAAACAATCCACCAAGGGTACCACAAGTGCATGCCAACTAAGTATCATAATCCACTCCAACACAAGGAGGATACAATTAATAGAAACTCACTCCAAACATCTTGGAGGAAACCACACATAGTCCAGTCCTTTCACAGGAGGTACAAAATATCTCACTCCAAACATCTTGGAGGCAACAAACACATAGTCCACCACTTTCACAGGAGGTACAAAATATCTCACTCCAAACATCTTGGAGGCAACAAACACATAGTCCACTCCTTTCACAGGAGGCAATAAGATAACACCACATAACAAGGTCACTCCATACAAGGAGACACGGATCCCATAATCTGCTCCTAAACCAAGGAGGTGCAAACATCCCCGTTCATGAAAATCGGGTAAAACTGAACATGCACTACCCAAGGGAAAACAACTGGATGGCACAAAGATTCAACAACTCTTATCCTCTAAGTTCTTCTAGAAGACTTATAATTTAGGACTAACACTAAATCCCAAAACCAACAATGCAACTTGATGACATAGCAACAAAAGTATTCAAGTCATCAATCAAATCTAATATTTGGATTTCCTAAATCCATACTCATTCAATAGGTAGTGTTGACAAAGTCAAAGACATGATAAGTAGATCATCTAAAATAATCATAACCCCTATTTCCCTTTTCATTATTGGAAATCTAAAACAATTAAATGTAATTCTCTTTACTGAATACAAAGAATTAAATTCTTTAAGATAATCATGAGAAAGATACTACTTTTGGATATACTAAATCCATACCTCTTTCATAATCCAATCACAATGATTCAATTAATCTAAATAGAAATTAATAAATAACATAATTGATTGTCTCATCAATAACACTTCTTAATTTACTTTTGAATCGACACAATTCCATGCAAGTAACTCTTTCCATTTCTTAACCAAATCTTACATCTCATTCAATTTTTTATTTAAAACATTCAATAACTTTAATATAATAACATATTGTTTCTCTATCCATTTTCCATATACACTAATCAATCCATTTTTAAATCTCTATTCAATAATACATTGCATACATCTTATAAAAATGAAATACGATAATGAATTTACCCTTGACATATTTTACATGCTCCACATTATATCTACACCAAACATATATATTAATAAACTCAATTATATAGATTCTTTAATATTTCAATCACAACGATTAATTTGTTCTATGGAAATAAAACATAATAACTATTTGCCTTTTTCAATAGAGATAGTTCCTAAATTTACTTCTAATGCAAACTAACACTATTGCAAACAATCTTTTCAATTTTCTATCCGGAATCTATGTCTCTTCAACTATCCATTTAAAAAATGCAATTTCATCAATGTACAAAAATATCTTTTGGCTTATCTCTTTGACTACGCATTCAAAACTTATCTTTTAAATTCTTCATGCAAAACTAAATCACACACACTTAAATAAAACAAGGTAAATACTGATTGAAAATACTCATGGATATATATATACATCTCTATATATTTTCTTCAATCATATTAACAAAATAAATATTCCCTTTTAAATCAATTAATTACTTCTATTAAAAAAAAACATCTTTCTCTACACATTTTCTATACATACTAATAATTTATTTTAGAACACTAATAATACCCAATTTACAAACAATAGAATAAAATAATATAAAATATCATTTATTCTCTCAAATCGATATATACCTTCAATATATAAAGAGGAAAACCTAGTACAAGAAGCTACAGGAAGAGATGAATTTCTGATGCAAGCCTCCTCCAAAGATTTCCTGAATTTTCTTCAATCCTCTAATGAATCCAATCCAAAATCCAACAAATGCAAACAATCTTTTCTTCAATCAATTCTACAATCAAACTTTCTTCAAACCCTTGTGCAAATTTTCTAAAATTTTTTCCCTGCTGTAAAAATGTATTTTTCTAAAAAGTTTCTTCCCTCAAATTAAAACATGTATTCTTATAAATCAAAAATTCCTAATTCAACCCTAATTCACATTACATTCAAATTAGATATTTCAATTTCAATTTCAATTTCAATTTCGATTTTCAATTTCAATTTCACTTTCAATTCCCAATTTCAATTTCAATTTCATTTTTCAAAAACCCACTTTCAATTTAATGCAATTTCAAATAATAAATTAATTTCCAAAGTTGCAACTAATTTTCCAAATAAACATTTAATTACAATTTCTAATTTAATTCCCACACGTTGGAATTAAATTCCAAAATTAATTCTAATTCTTTTATTTCCTTTCATTCTCTTGCATCACGTTTAATTAATTAATTGAATTATTTGATAACTAAACTCAACCCCCTTGGATCAAATTTAATTAATTAAATAAACTAAATATAATTAATTAATTTAAATATAAAATTTTATCCACATTGTATTATTTAAATTAAATAACCATCAACATGATTTAAATGCAATTATTCTAAATATCTATTTCTAAATCAAGAATTCTTCAGAATTAAATAACATCAAAGCAAGACAGACAATGACTCGACACACACAACTGATGACACACTAAGACTAGGGTATAGACTTGACACATGTTACCTAGCTACTATCTCCCGTTCAACTTAACCATTGGATCGACACGCTCAAACCTGTGAAACCAGGTGGAGTCGATGTCATGTACCTGCAATCCTGCAACCAAGTAAACAACATCATACAATATATCCAGCGTATAATACACACTGTGAAGAAGGATTTACAGATTCGTAGGGCGCTCGCAAGCGAGTGATGCAAAACCGTCCTCTTCACCAATACACTCATCGAAACTGACACTTCCATCATAATCCAGTAATTTCATAATAACATCTCATGTTAACTCTACAATATCATTAATCCATAAAGCATGTGAAACAATAATTAGATAACTACATCCCACAATAATAATTGTCGCTCAATAGTAGCGATCAAAACATCATAACAAAATGTATCCAATATCAAAGTAACTGCAACCAAACATAGCATAAAATAATTTGAACAAGAATCAAAACGAAGGGGTGTTACATGTCGAGTCATTGTTTGTCTTGTTTAATGTTATTTAATTCTGAAAGATTCTTGATTTGGAAATAAATATTTAGAATAATTGCATTTAAATCATGTTCATGGTTATTTAATTTAAATAATGCAATGTGGGTAAAAGTTTATATTTAAATTAATTAATTATATTTAAATTAATTAATTATATTTAAATTATTTAATTAATTAAATTTAATCCAAGGGGGTTGAATTTTGTTATTAAATAATTAAATTAATTAATTAAACGTGATGCAAAAGAATGAAAGGAAATAAAAGAATTAAAATTAAATTTGGAATTTAATTTCAACGTGAGGGAATTAAATTGGAAATTGTAATTAAATGTTTATTTGGGAAATTAGTTGCAACTTAGGAAATTAATTTATTATTTGAAATTGCATTTTAAATTGAAATTGAAATTAATATCTAATTTGCATGTAATGTGAATTAGGGTTGTAAAAATTGAAATTGAAATATCTAATTTGCATGTAATGTGAATTAGGGTTGTATTAGGTATTTTTGATTTATAAAGAATACATATTTTAATTTTAGGGCAGCAGAAAGAGATTTAGAAAAAAATACATTTTTACAGCAGGAAAGAAATTTTGGAAAATTTGCACAAGGGTTTGAAAAAATTTTTGATTGTAAAATTGATTGAAGGAAAAATTGTTTGCATTTGTTGAGTTTTGGATTGGATTCATTGGAGGATTGAAGAAAATTCAGTAAATCCTTGGAGGAGGCTTGCATCAGAAATTCATCTCTTCTTGTAGCTTCTTGTACCAGGTTTTTCTTTTTGTGTTTTATTGTTTTTGATTGTTTTTCTTTAAAATAATAATGATTAAAGATTTGTTTGTTAAATCTGTTTTAGAAAATAAATTTGATATTAGAAGAAAAGAATTAAACAAATTTACAGCCTTTGCTTGTGAAAATTGTGAAAACCTTAGTTGAATTTAAATTATTTGGGGAAATCGATTTTGTTGTTATTGAAATCAAACATAAAGATTGCACAATGCATTTAAAATGTTTTAGAAAATGAAACCTTTTGTTTATTATAAAAAAATGGATTTTAAAATTTGCAGAATAGTTATAATTTTCATGGTAAAATGGTCTAGTTGCGTCACCTATAACTCCACTTACACAAACTGGGTTGTCTGAAAATTTAAAGGGTTTTTGCATTTTGAAATTTTCTTATCCCTTTCAAAAAATCTCAAATACCCAGATCGTAGTTTTTAAGTTATGCTTCAAACATGAGACTGCTGTTAAGTTATTTTTCCATGGCTGCTCTAAAAATAAAATAATAATAAATTGATATTTATAAATATTAATATTTTATGTATTGTTATTATAATATCGAAATATTATTTAATAATATTTTATATTATAATTTATAATATTAAAATATTTTATTTATTTATGTTATTTTAAATAAAATTTGTATATTAGATTAGTGGAATTAAAATTATAAACGTATGGGGAAATTATTATTTATTTTAAAATGACATGTTAAAGTTTAATTGAAGGAGTTAAATATTTGATTTAAAGAATGCATAATTTAAAATTTAATTGTGAAATTTAAATTCATGTGTAAGAGGTGCAATTATTAATTTGATTTAATTAAAAAAATATATACGTATATTCTGGAAAATTGATGATAAGGAATATTTTATTTTGAATTAAACAATTTGATATTCTATAAAGAATAGAAGATATGTTAATGATTAAATATATTTAAATATATTAATTTATATTTAGTATATATATATTGAAGGTATATATCCATTTGAGAGAATAAATAATATTTTATCTTATTTTATTCTGTTGTTTGCAAATTGGGTATTATTAGTGTTTTAAAAGAAATGGTTAGTATGTGTAGAAAATGTATAGAGAAATATATTTTTTAATAGAAGTAAATTACTTGATTTAAAAGAAAATATTTATTTTGTTAATATGATTGAAGAAAATATATTGAGATGTATATATATATCCATGAGCATTTTCAATCAGTATTTACCTTGTTTTATTTAAGTGTGTGCAATTTAGCTTTGTATGAAGAATTTAAATGATAAGTTTTGAATGTATGGTCAAAATTGATAAAAAAAATATATATTTAAATATATTGAAGAATTATAAAAATATTTATATTTAAATGTTTGTTTTAATTAATGAGATTTAATTAGAAACAATATGAATGCTTGGTCAAATAGATAAGCCAAAAGATATTTTTATACATTGATGAAATTGCATGTTTTTAAATGGATAGTTGAAGAGACATAGACTCCGGATAGAAAATTGAAAAGATTGTTTGCAATAGTGTTAGGTTGCATTAGAAGTAAATTTAAGAACTAACTATATTGAAAAAAGCAAATAGTTATTATGTTTTATTTAGTTCCATAGAGTAATCTAGTCATTGTGAATGAAATACTAAAGAATATATGTAATTAAATTTATTAATATATATATTTTGTGTCTATATAATATAGAGCATATATATATATTAAGTATAAAATTAATTATCGTATTTTATTTTAATGAGATGCATGCGATATATTATTGAATAGAGATTTAAAAATGGATTGCTTAGTGTATATGGAAAATGGATAGAGAAACAATATGTTATTATATTAAAGTGATTGAATGTTTTAAATAGAAAATTTATTGAGATGTAAGATTTGGTTAAGAAATGGAAAGAGTTTACTTGCAGGGATTTGTGTCGATTTAAAAGTAAATTAAAAAATTGTTTTATTGATGAGGCAATCAATTATGTTATTTATTAATTTATACTTAGATTAATTGAATTATTGTGATTGGATTATGAAAAAGATATGGATTTAGTATATCCAAAAATAGTATCTTCCTCATGATTATCTTAAAGGATTTAATTCTCTGTATTTAGTAAAGGGAAGTAAGTTTAATTGTTTTAAATTTTTAATAATGAAAGGGGAAATAGGGGTTATGATTATAGATGATCTAGTCATCATGTCTTTGAATTTTTCAACACTACCTATTGAATGAGTATGGATTTAGGAAATCCAAATATTAGATTTGATTGATGACTTGAATGCTTTTGTTACTATGTCGTCAAGTTGCATTGTTGGTTTTGGAATTTAGTGTTAGTCCTAAATTATAACTCTTCTAGAAGAACTTAGATGAAAAGGGTAGTGCATGGCATCTTTTCAATTTTAGCCATGAACGGGGATGTTTGCACCTCCTTGGTTTAGGAGTGGATTATGGGATTTGTGTCTCCTAGTATGGAGTGACCTTGTTATGTGGTTTCATTTTGTTGCCTCCTATGAAAGGAGTGGACTATGTGTTTGTTGCCTCCAAGATGTTTGGAGTGAGTTCTAGTATCTGTATGCTCTTTGTGTTGGAGTGGTTTATGTTGCCTAGTTGGTATGTACTTGTGGTTCCCTTGGTGGATTGTTTGGGTGTGTGTTGTCAAATAAAAGAGTGGCTTCTGTTAGGTGTCAGAGCCCAAAAAGGTAAACTAGATAACCTTCAGGAGTGATTTAAATAAGTGATAATTAAAATATTGTACTTAGAAGATTAGGACTAACTTCTCACTAATCAAGATAATTTTACCTCACTCATAGACACAAGGGCTTGTTTAGACTTGGGATGAGTGGGAAGGCTTGGAATGGCAAGATCAACTATCTTGTCCATACGAGAGATAGTTGATTCCGTATGAGTGAGTATGAGTGCCGGGATTCAGTTGAAACCACCAGGATTACTTGTGTCGGAGCCTATGAAGAATGCCCAGAGGAGATCTCATGACAAACCTTACAATGACACTCTATCTAGGACCACTCTTGTTAATTGTTTTATGTGTATGGTACTTTGAACATACTTGATTAATATTATGTCTGGAAGCAATGTGACCTATGTTAGTGATGTGAATGTTGTACTTGATTTGTATTTGATTTGTACTTGTTTGGTGATTGAGTTGAACTTGTTTGTTCATTTGTTGGTTATATCAGTATGAGTCAGCCTTTGGTTAGTGGTTGTAGATCTTTGTCCATGTTACTTTGTTACTATCTCCTAACATGGGGGGTGGGACTTCGGGTACCACATTGGTAGGGTGGAGCATGCACCAAAACCGTTAGGTCCCCATCTATCTTCAGTACTTGGTGGCGAGACAGACAGATGGACAACTCGCGGTTCTTGTTGTTATTCTTGCATTGTAATATTTTAACTTGTATAAGTTATTTTATCCCTCTTATGTTTATGAGGTGAAATTATGTAATTGTAACCTTATGTACTACTGTCTCATTTTGGGAATGAGTGATGTAACTATTGGTTTAAGATAATTTTTATGAGATTGTATCTTGGTTGATTATCTTATTATCTTATGTGGTATTCTTATGATGTATGATGTTTATTTCATAAAGTTCATAAGACTATGGTTATATGTAATATGTATGTGTGGGTTTAAGTAATCCTAACCTTGTAGCCTTATAGGTTGTTGTTAACTAGTAAGTGAATGTGTATGTTAAATGCACTTTATAAAAAAAAATTAGTTCGCTTAAGACGTTAATTGCAACTTCCTTTAAGGTTACTTGGCAGGGCATTACATCATTCAAGGGAAAGATCCTTCATCAATTGTTGCAGAAATTCAAGATCTATCATCATGTCAAAGACTATCAAGCATAAAACATGTTATTCAGTTAGTGTTGTTATGCAGTATTGAAGATCCAAGATCAAGAATTATTCTACACCTATTGTCAAGATCCAGATCTACATCCTTCATGGCCATTTCATTTTGAATTGAAGATTTACAAGACATCATTTACAAGCCATCATTCAAGGTATCATTCTCCATGATTCATGTTTTTTGTTTGATCTTTCATGACTTTATTTCATTGTCTCATCATTTGGTTTAATTACCTAAAAGGGGTTTGACCAAGGAAAACCCCTATTCATTAACAATCAACTAATTTCTCCTCTTTACATGTGTGATTGTAGATCTAGGTTTCTTGTATCTTGAATTATCATTGAAGATTAGGTTACAAGATTGTTGGAGTTGTCTCCCCATTTGTAAGGTCATAATCTTCACTAAGAGGTCATCTACAACCTCAAAATCAAAGTTTTGGATTTAGAAACCTAGAGAAGCAGATAGAGCAAACAATGAAGACCAGATTCAAACCTTGAAGTTCCAAAAAATCTAAACTAGACACATTCATTAGAACTGGCGAATGAGTCCCACTATAGTTGTTTTTTAGAGATCTTTGCAGATTTGGATACCCATTTGCTTGAAACCTACTCCTGAGCAGAAACCAAGATTTGGGACTGATTCACCCAAAATGGTGAATGAGTCCCAATAGGCCAAAATTTGAAGATTTGCAAAATTTCCAATCTCTATTCAAGTCTCTACAAGTTTCCAGGTGCACACATTTTTCTTTAGAACTTTTTTTTTGTTTTACATACTTTCCTAGATAATTTTGTAGGTCATTACATCAAACTAGGGTGTAGTGTTGCATCTTACATTGCATTAGTCTTTCCAAGTTCTTACTTGGTGCTGAACCCATCTCATTAATCTCTAAACATATTTAGGATATTCTCTTAGCAGATCTCTTACCTCTATTCCACTCTTGGGATGAGATCTCTAGGGCATCCTTGAATGTTAGTTGGAGAAAAGTGATCATGTTCTATGTTCAAAACCATAAAGTATCCATTTTTTTAACTAAACACTCTCTTTAAGATGTCAAATTTCATTATGAGAATGATTGAAAATTTCCAAAGGACTTTTCTCTGGACTATGACTGAAGAAAAAACAATAATTTCTTTGGTTAGGTAGGAGAAAGTCTATTCTCTAAAGAAGTTTGGGTGTTTTGGGATTCAAAGATTGAATGTGTTTCACAAGGCTCTTCTAGTTAAAATTGGTTGGTTTCTAATTTAAGGAAAGACTAGAAAAAAATTCTAAGGGCCAAGTATGTGAAAAATGATCCCCTTGGTGTCTTCATGTCCTCTCAAGAATGGCCTAGATGATGAACCATATGGAATAATATTACAAAAGTGAGGGGTATACTACAACAAGGTGTAAGAAGGAAAGTTGGGAATGGAAGATTTATCCAGTTTTGGGAAGAATCTTAGGGAAGTTGCCTTACTTTAAATTTGGTGACCCAATGAGATCCTATCAAACAAGATCTTTTAAGACTATATGGAACTAAACTTTGTGACTACAATGACTAGTCTAGATGGATCCCCAAATGGAGAAATTTTAAACAAGTTGTTCTTGATTTGAGATTAATAAGTGGAAGTAATGTGTTGGTCTACTCTAAGCTATTTTCCACTCTTGAGTCTCTAATTGGGGACTATTGTTTATTCCTTCAAGGTAGAGAAGATGAGTGGATTTGGAGTGACAACCCCTTTAGGACATTTTTTATTAAAGTTGTCTATAATACATTGGATCAAGCTCTTTTTTATGATCAAAGTTTCAAATGGAGTAAAATTTTGAATGCGAAGTCAATCCCAAAAATTAACTACTTTTGGTTTGTTTTAATGCATGGTAATCCTCACTATTGATGTCCTTAATAGGAAAGGGTTTTGATTTTTTAATACATGTTCTCTTTGTTTGGTTGCTGAAGAGACCATTCGTCATCTGCTTCTTCAATGTTCTTATGCAAGATAAATCTAGTCCTTACCTCTTTACAATTTGTTGACTGATTGGGTGTTTCCATCAGACTTAAAAGACTTTATTCACCAATAGTTTTTGGTGATTTTTTGCATCAAATAACTAAGGAATTATTACTACAAATTCCCCCTTTTTTTTCCTAGAAACTCTGGAAAGAGAAAAAATAGAATATTTAGAGAAAAGAAAACTTGTGGAGAAGTCTTCCAATGTATCAAATAAAAAATCATGGAAAATTTAAACAAATCTTTTTGGTCTATCAAAATTCATGTAAAATTACAAGGATCTTAGAACGAAGAAGCTATGTGGAATAAAAAATGATCTAAATAAGATTAATTGAGATAGTATCATAAATAGGAAAATGACTATGTGGGAGCCCCTACCAACTAGTTGGGTCAAATTAAACTTCCATGGGTGTTCCAAAGACAACCTAAGGTTTGTTATAGTAGGAGGATTGATCAGAGACCATAATGGACATGTATAGAAGCCTATGCTAAATGTATGGGAATAGCTACCAGTGTTGAAACATAAGTGAATGTTGCTTTGATAGGTATAAAGAGAATTAAATAACTTGTTTTTTCTAAGGCCATCAGAGAGGATGACTCAAAATTGATAATTGAGTCACTTGCAAGTAAGGCTCAGCCCCATCGAAAGATCAAGAAATATGATCAAAGATTCTAAAAGAATGATTAAAACTTTAGATCAATATTCTCTACATGACATCTTTAGAGAAGGAAATAGTGTTGTTGACTCCGTTTCTATTGTTGGCTTGTCTAATTTTCAATGGTTTTGTTGGAATTTTGCAAATGTCTCGCAGTAGATAAAATATTAGGTTGTTAAGGACCATTTGATTAGTGTAAATTATATTCATGGAAATGGTATCTCAAATAACATAGGGGTATGTCTAGGATCATGATTGGCCAAAAAGTGGCGATATGTAAGTGATATGATGGCCTATGTGGCTAATAGCTTTTTTTTTACCCAAAATTGATAAAACGAAAAGGGTTTTTAAAGGAGATTCTCAAATTTCCACCAATATAGACTATGCTTTACTTTGAATTTAATAAATAATTATTATTCATTTTCTATTCAAATTATGACTAAAGTCCTAATTGAGAGGCTGACTGAAAAACATCTATAGCTTTCAAACGGTATCACATTTTTTTAATCTGAGAGGCTGATTGAAAAACGTCTATAGCTTTCAAATGGTATCACATTTTTTTAATCTGAAACATGCATCAAATTCTATGATTTGAATACTATAGGATTATAAAAAAATGAATTTCATGAAATTTTGACCAAGTTAAGGTGGTTAGACATACGAGTTTTTTTATATATTTTAAAATTCATAATTAATTATTTACTTAGAAAAAAATTACAAAAAAATATGCATCACATCAAAACATGAGTCCTCTACTTATATCAAAAATATTATACAAAAATATTATCATTTTATTGTGGTTAGGGTGGTCAGAAAAACACCTACTTCTTATTTTTCCCTTAAATTTAAGTACTACTGCATTGAAATTTCAAATTTTCACCAAATAATTATTTATTTTTTAAAATAAACCTAGTAGTTTAGAAACTACATTAAATTCGTTACAGATTCTATTCTTACATGTTTCTGAAATAATATATATAACTTATTCAATTTTTTATGTCAAGTTGCCTAACTCTGATTTTCTGAATTTTCATCACCACTTAAGGGCCTATTTTTTCCATGATCATCCTGCACATACTCATAGGTCATGGAGTTTAAAATAATTTTTGGGTTGGGCCTTGCAATTGCTTTTACTACCCTTGTTTGAATTCAATTTTTCTTACGTAGCTTATGATGTGTAAGTGGAGGGATACAATGATGGATAATAAAGTGTTTTTGGTCATGCCAAAATTCATGTCATTTAACCATGTGTTGTGGTAGACCATGAAGATTGCTATGATGGGAAAGGAAAGAGACAAAGATAAGATTCTTCATTATCAAAACATAATTAGAAATCTAGTGATCTTGGATAAGAAAATAAATAAGAAAAAGTTATGTTTCAACTTGATTTACCCTTATAAAATTAATATTCTATTCTAAAGAGTATTCATTTAAGTATTTTTTGTTTAATGAGGGGGAAGGATTTGATAAGATTTTTTTTTTAAAATTTTATATAGTTCCAAAGGTAATGAGAATCAACTATCTTGTGCCTTTGGGATTGATAAGTTCTTCTATGAAGGTTTTTCACATGATTTTAGGGTCATCTTTTGATAGATGTCACCTCAATAGTTCTTGTGGGTGTAGATAGATTTTAATATTTTTAATCATTATCAATATTGGTGAGCTCCTTCACACAAATTTCAGGTGTTGGCCTAAGATTATCAAAGCCTAGCCAAAGATACAGTTGGCCTCGAACCATGAAAAAATCCTCATTAAAATGTTTGGTAGATCTTTCTAGAATATTGGAGATTTTGGCATGGGCGTTTTATATATTGCATTGCCTTCTATTTTTTCTCTAAGTTTTTGTAAGTACGTTTGTGTAGCATTGAAAAAAGTAACCATTTTTCATGTTTAGTCTTGGAATGAATAATTAGTGATAAAATATACTTAATTGTGGCTTATTTAGGGTGTTGTAAATTGTTTTATTACACTTTCACACTAATCTAGGGCTTGATTAATTAATTGAGGTTAACTAGATCTTAATTACCCCCTTTAATTCAAATTAGATCTTTAATTATTACATTTTTTGAAGGTTTTATTCTGATACTCATTAATAATATTAAATCACATTTAATTTGGCAAGGTTTGAATCCTGGAAACTATGCTAGGATCCAATCACCCAAGGTGGAAAATGGGTCCTCCTTAGCTAGGACCTCCCTTTTAAAACATATTTGTGATTGAAATTTAGTAATATTTGAACTCCTCGAAGCTTGGTCCTAGAAAATTGTGCTAGGACCCATACAACCAAGGTGGGGAATGGGTCCTCCTTACTTTAATTTGAATCCTAGATCTGATGTTGACTATTGTTATTTGAATTTCAGGGTTAAACCTTAGATTTAGTATAAATACAAGGTTAATTCACATAGTTTCATCCTAGAAGATGTAAGCAATAATAATAAATTTAAGTAAAAATTCTAAGAGATCACAAGAGAATTCAAGAGTATTTCAAAGACATTCAAGGGTATATTATCAATGTTTTATTGCAGAAATGGAAGATCATATCATCATGTCAAAGGCATAGTGCATAAAGCATGTTGTTGAGATAGTGTGTTGATATAACATTCAAGATCCAAGTTAAGAATTATTTCACATCCAATTCAAGATCAATATGTACATTCTTCATGGCTACTTCATGTTAGATTGTAGAATTACATTCCAAGACATCATCCAAGGTAGGGAGAGGGGCCCATAGTAGCACAGGGTCAACTTTGCAACCACATGGACCAAAAAATTTAAAAATTAGCTTGCCATGTCACCTTACCACTTGTGCATCAACCCATATATATTTTTTTAAAAAATCAATGACCCTGCCACCTATCTAGAATTTTTTACATCGATGTGTCCAAAACAGGCCGATTTTTCCCTCCACTTGAAAGTGGAGCCTACCTTCCTCCTTAATTGGCGAGAACATCTATGTACACATGATCAGACAACCGCATGTACACGACAACCTTGCCACCTTGAACCATAATTTTAGAGCATTAAATGCTCGCCATCTCCTTCATTTCCAACACTAACCAGCATGCCTTACGCATCGCTTCACATTTACTTAGACTATCAGGCATGCTAATTAGAGATCAAGGTTCATTCAATGCTTCACATTCTCACATATCTCACTTACTCTCATTCCTTTTGTTTGTAAATATTCTCGACTGTTCAGTTGGTTTCACTCTGAAACTTGTTTGGCTCTCCATGCTTCATTGTTCATCTCTTCATGCTTCTTTGTTCAACTCTACACTCTCAATAGCTATGTTTCTCTTTCAGGTGAGGTTTACAATCTCACTCAGACTATACCACAGTCTTCGAATATGATGGTATTTTTCCATGTACTTGTTTTTGCTAAAAAAATTGTTGCGAATGTTTGTCTTTCAGAGATATTGCCTTAAATGAAATGTGGGGATTCTTTAACTAGTTTTTTTTCCTCTACAGTTGACCATGCACTCATAAACTTCTAACATTCATTGCACCTGTACATTGTGCATTTCATATTTGGATACTTATATGAAATATGAAATGGGTTTGACTAGTTTAAAATGGTTTTCCATTCCTATTAGACTTGTTCAACAAAATATGGGAAGGGTTTGACTAGTTTTCAGCCATGCACTTGTTTTCATGTGTTCATCATTGCACAAACTTTAAATCTGCAAATTGGTTTTTACATTTCTTTGTTATTCCAAAATAGGGAAATGGATACTATATATTTTCTTGTTACTAGGAAATATTCATAGGGATTTAATGTCTATCATTTCAAGGGTTTCTATCATGCACTTGCATTCGTGTCTTCCTCACTACACATACTTTAGCTCTGCAATTTTCTTATAATATTCTCATGTTATTCTGAAATATTAAAATGGTATGACTAGTTTTCATTTTGAAGATATTCTGGCATGTTTATATATTATTTTGTTCTTCCATGCACATTACTTATGTCTTCGAAATGATTTTTTCATTTCATTGTTACTACCAAATATGGAAAGGGTTTCACTAGTTCAAAGTTATAGGGTTTTCTCTTTGACAATGCACAAAATGTAACTTTGCAATTTCCCTTTAATATTTCTTTGTTATTCCCAAATATAAACATGGATACAATATATTTTTTTGTTACTAGGAAATATTCATAGGTATTTAATGTCTATCATTTCGAGGGTTCCTACCATGCACTTGCATTCATCTCTTCCTCATTGCACAGACTTCATCTTTGCAATTTGCTTAAAATATTCTCATGTTATTTCGAAATATGAAAATGGTATGACTAGTTTTCATTTCAAAGATATTCTGGCATGTTTATGTATTATTCAGTTCTTCCACATACACAATAGTAATGTCTTTGATATGATTTTTTCATTTCATTGTTACTACCAAACATTGGAAAGGGTTTAATTGGTTCAAAATTACAAGGTTTTCTGCCATGCACTTCTATTCCTCTCTTTCACACTGCACAAACTTTAACTCTACAATTTTCCTTTATTATTTGTTTGTTATTGTGTAATATGTAAATGGATTCACTTGTTTTCATTTTGAAGTTAATCTACCATGCAAATATATTATTCTATTCTTATATATGTATTTTTGCATGGAAGGTCAGAATAATACATAGACTTTTTTTCATACATATACATATATGTATATATATATTCGAATATGTAAATATATAGTATATATATAACTATAACTATATATATTTATAAATATATAGTATATATATATATATATATATATATATAAATATATATGTCTATATATACATATTCGAATATGTATAATTGTAATTGCTTATGTGATTGTTACTATGAAATTTATTTTTTATATTTATGATCGGCTCTCCATGATTCAGTTGAGGTTTCCTACCTAACTACACATGTACTATTGTCTATCATTTTGAAGATGTTTAACCAATGTTTGTTCATGTTGAACTAAAAAGATCTGCTCCAAGCCATTTCAATTCAAATAATAAAATTGAAGAAACTATCATCATGCATCTATTGAATAAAAACAAGTGCATGGCTGAGAACCCTATAGTTGTGAACCACTGAATCCCATTCCATGTGTAACCATTACATGGCATAAAACCCTATAATAACACGATATAAAAAAGGTTGTCGTTTCAGGGAACTACTACCTACAAGAATTGGAGACAAGTGTGGACAAAGAGGGGTATGATGTAGCGAAGCGCATAGAATGTTGTTAGAGAAAACTAATGCTTGAATGAGTTGAACCTAATAAAAAGCATGAATTCAGATTGGGTTTTACCTCCAGGGTAAAACATATGATTGTATTCATGTTTTTTGTTTAGGTTCCACTCATTCAATCTGGTATTTTGTACAAGAGAGAATGTGTCGCTAAGAAAGAAATATATGTATATGATTACTATCTTTCCCCACCCTAAATGGCCAGTTTAGAGCATTAAATGCTTATCACCTCCTTCATTTCCTCCTATGACCAACTTTCCTTACGCGCCGGTTCACATTTACTCGCACTGTTGGGTGCATTAATTAGAGATCAAGGTTCATTCAATGCTCCAAATTCTCTCATATCCCGCTCATTTTCATTCCTTTTGTTTGCAAACATTTTGAAGTGTTCATTTGGATATGCAACCATACATTTTTGGCTCTCCATGACTCATTGTTCAGCTCTTCATGCTTCATTGTTCGGCTACACACTCTTGAAAGCTCCCTTTCTCTTTCAAGTGAGCTTTTTTACCTCACTAGGCCTCTACCACTACCTATATATATTAGAATTAACATACATACATATATATATATATATATATATGAATACATACATACATACATACATACATAATGTGTATGTATGTATATATGTATGTGTATGTATTCATATATATATATGTATATGTATTTATGTGTATATATATATATAATGTGTGTGTATGTATGTATGTATTCATATATGTATATGTTTTCATGTATATATTTATTTATATGTATGTATATTTTTATATATATATATATACATTTTTGTGTATATATAAATACATACATGCATGCATATATAAATGCCAATCTATTGTATGATATGCATATGTTTTCCATGAATCTATAAATATATGGGGTTTCACAATGATGCTCTTCACATTGGTTTTTTCAATTAAACTCTGTAAGCCAATGAATGCAAATATGTTGTATGTGATGTCAATGTTTCTCACAATAAATTGTAACTCGGTATCTGGGGTTTCAACTTAAAACTATTTATGAATGTCAAGACATTTCAATTCAATTTCATTATTTTATTTTATTGTTCTATATGCCAAGGAATATATATCAGTTCTATGCACTTTCAATTTTTGTCACCCACGACCCTGTAACTTGGTATTTGGGTATTTGGGGTTTCAACTTGCACTATTTATGGATGTTAATGCATTTCACTTCCATACATTGTGATTGTTACACCATATCATGTTGGTATATATGTATAACTCGTGTATAGATGTTCAATTTTATTGTTCAATTGAATTGCTCAATTTCGATGGTTATATTTGATTGTTCAATTGCATTGCTTAATTTGATTATTCAATTGCATTGTTCAATTGGATTGTTCAATTTCATTGATCATTTGGATTCTTGAATTGTAGTGTTCAATTGTATTGTTCTATTTGATTGTTCAATTGCTTTGTTCAATTGGATTGTTCAATTTGATTGATAAATTGGATTGTCCAATTTGATAGTTCAATTGCATTGTTAGAAGTTATTTTTCTATTGGATTGTTGAAATGGATTGTTCTATTTGATTGATCAATTGGAATGTTCAATTGCATTTTTCAATTGGAATATTCAATTTCATTGTTCAAAGGGAATTTTAAATTTCATTGTTCACTTGCAATGTTCAATTTTATTGTTCAATTTGAATGTCATATATGTCATGTATATTCATGAGTAGTTATTTGTTTCATTGTTTTAGACATGTTGGTATATTCGACTGACACTTGTTATAAATTTATGTCTTGTTCAATGTTCTTCGATGGTGTGAAATTTCAACTCACTATTGGCTTCATCATGGTGAATTTCATGTCAAAGGTAAACACAAAAGGATACTATACATTCTTATTGTAAGTTAAACAGTTTCCTTAGTACACTTTTATTATTATTGACTATTTTCATATATGTTTACAGGATTTAGTTGGACAAAATTCACCATACCATTGGCCATATCCAATTCATAGAGGTGAGGTTTTTAACCTCACTAAAGTTGCACCATTGTCTCCTGTTATTCCCTTTTCCTTTTTCTTTTCACTTATTTTTTTGTTATATGTGTGTTGTGTTCCTTAAGGTGAATATTATTATTTATTTTGTTTCTGATTTTGAATAGAATATTTAAAGTATTTATTTTATTGTCCATATATTGAAGGTTCTCTTTCGTTCTAAGTGCATCAAAAATGTTCTCCATGATGTTTACGATGTGTATGATGTTTATGAACACTTCCAATACTTGTGTTCATAAGAGCAATCAATTTTTCAAGGAAATATATTTTTCTCTTCATGCATCACTATGACTCTAATGGGTTTAATCTTTTCATTTCATTTCTATCTATACATACACTATAGCTTTCAATCTATATATCAATGTATGTATGTATATATCTATATATCTATGTATATATATATGTACATGGAATATATGTATGCATATATATATCTATATATACATATATATCTATATATATGTATATATTTGTATGTATATACATATATATATATCTATACATATATATATATCTATACATATATATATATATGTACATACACATATGTATATATGTGTAGATACACTTTGATATATATGTAGATGAATATATATATATATATATGTCTAGATACACATTGATATATATGTACATACATATTGACATAAAAATACATATAAATATGTATGCACGTAGATACATATGTACATCCTTATGCACATAGATGTATATGTAGTAATGTATGCATATATAAGCCCTACATATATCCTCAAAATGAAAAATAGTCAAACCATTTTCATATTTGGGGATAACAAACACATGTTATAATCAAATTGCAGATTTAAAGTTTTTGCAATGATGAACATAATTAAAGGGGATTTATAGAATCATATAGGTCAAATAGGTCACAAATCCATCTCTACCATTCACAAAACAAGAGTGAACTATAATGTACTGAAACAAATGAACTTTAGATAAGACATGTACATACATGTTATCTTTTGTAGAGGTATAGCCTAAAATTAATTTTCAATTGAGCTACTGATATACAAAAGGATATATTACACAAACCATTTTCATATTTGGGGATAACAAACAAATGTTATAACCAAATTGCAGATTTAAAGTTTGTGCAACGATGCACATAATAATAGGGGATAGATAGAATCATATAGGTCAAATAGGTCACATCCATCTCTACCATTCACAAAACAAGATATTTTAAGATTATCAGCATTGAATATTTTTTTCACAAATGTAGAATAGATATTATAAACATACTAGTTGTTGTAAACAAAATTGAAATAGTTTATCTGCATATAATATATTTTTACAAATGTAGAATAGATATTATAAACATAGCAATTATGGTAAACAAAATTGAAATATAATATCTGCATACAATATATTTTCTAAAACATAGATTATTAGACAACCATAAATAAGTTATTGACATAATCATCAATGGGCTCGACACAAGAGCGCCTTAATATGCAATTGTAAAATAGTTTTCACCGACAAAGTCAACCAAGGTACTCCTAACACATTAAAAAATAGATTTAGTTCAAAATAATAAATAGATTTAGTTCACATTTTTAAACAGATATGAAAATGGCATCCCCAACTACAAACCAACAAAATAAACCAAGATATAAGGCACTGTTTAAGTTGGTCCCTCCCAAACTCAATTGAATCCTCCAAGGAATGAATTTGGAGATGTGTTCTCATCTCATGCTGCTGCATTTAGACTTGCCATAAATTGATTTGCATTTGTATTTGTTACTTGTGTGCAACTTACATTTGAAGGTGCTCATCTTGAAGAAGTCAGGCCAACTAGAAATTGAGTGCAAGTAACTTGAAATGAGTTGGGACTTAAACACACATTGTCTATAGAAAACATACGGATGTTATTATTGGTTATATCTCGAAAGTAACTGTGGTTATCAGATAAGGGAGTTGGAGGAATACTTGAGTGTATATCTCACATCAATGCTCTATGGGCAACCTCGATCTCCATTTCCTTATTCTTTTGTTCTTTTTGTATCCTCTCTTGATCCTTCTTCTGCTCTTTTTCCTTTCTTTGCAATTGTTCCTGCTGCTCTCTTTCCTTACGCTCAATTTCCTTTTCCAATTTCTTTTGTTCCTTATGCTCCAAGGCTAGAATCCATGCTGCCTTTTTGTCCTCAGTTTTTTGTCTCTTTCTGATTTTTAATTCTTGCAGTTCTTCTTTTCTTCATTCCTGCTCCATTATGAGAGTCATGTAACTGTCGACTCACTCGAAGATCACCACCAGCCGAATTTCTCATTCTTCCATTCTCTCTATGACTTGGTAGCTTAAGGAAGTTACTGATCCCAGAACCACTTTCAGTTTGAATTATTTCATTCACTTGGGAGGTAGTAAACTCCACCTAGTCTGGTTTACCCTAACTTTCATTGCTTATATCTACATAAAAGTGCATTTTTTCTTCTAGAGGTGTGGGTGTTTGAGGAGAGAATGTGATATCCCCCATGTATTCTTGTGTGGACTGACTTTCCATGTCCTCAAATTGTTGTTGTGCACCTTTAGGCACTTGACTATCCGTTGAAGTTTGTAATGTTTGTGAAAGTTCATATGTTGAAATATCAAGTCCGAAAAGGCTAAGGATGTTCTGCATTGTAGAAGCATCGTTGGTGTCAACAATGACATATGTCTCACTAGGATGCAGGTCGCCCACAATTGTATCAAAATTGAGGGACCATATCCCTGTCCTTTTAAAGCCAACTTTTATGTTGGCTGGACTCAAAGCTCTTCTGAGTGCCTTGTAGCTTAACTCCGCCAATTTTTCCCTTCTGATATCAATATTGGGGAATCTAGTGAGAAAATCTACTCGTGATTTGAAATATTGCTTCAATGGTACAAACATGCTAACATCCAAAGGTTGTAGCATGTGAGAAGTATGAGTAGGTAGTGTAAGGAGGTCAATGCCTAATGCCCTTGCCCTTTGGATATTTGAAAATGCAACATGACTTCCATGGCCGTCAAAAATCAACAGGTTCTTATATTAGTAGGTGAGACACCCCTAGGAACCGACACAAAAATATTCCAGCCATTCATAGAAAATATCCTTTGTCATACAAGAATGTGCTTGGGTTTCGATAGTTGCATGTGGTTCATAGTTCATAATGTAATTCTATATCTTTGTATTTCCCTTGAACAGATAGAAACTAGGTATGCTTTGGCCAGATGCATTAACACATCATAGAATTTTTATCCATTCTTTGCTTTTTGGAATGATGTAGGATGCATTCCTACTGCCTCATCGTGGTAAGACCCTCATAGTTCCATTTCTGCTAGGTTGAATGCCCATTCCATCATAGTTCCAAATTTTGTTACGACCATATGGGGTGATTTCATATGTTGTTGTCATCATTCTATAAAATTCAACTACTATATCAGGTTTAAGGTTTAGTGCCCTATCTTTGTCAAGACCTTCAATTATGTGTAAGGTCAATTCTGGATGGCAGCTCTTGAATCCAATCCACCATAATTTTCTGAGTGGCCCCTCCACATATCTAAGAAACCTCTTTCTTGAGATTCATAATCTCAAGCATGTGGCCAATATCTACCATATATGTGCACCACTTCACAATCAGACCCTCCTCCTCTTCTATCACGACTATGGATGGACCCTTCTTTGAAGTAGTGCTTAGGGTGCCCAACCAATTACTAAGTGTTGTAGCTGGGATTTTCCACTTCTTTGTAGTACGTCTCATTGACATCCCATTTGTTTCAACGTCCTCCAATGCCCTCTCCATGTCCTCTAATGGCCATTCCCTTTCCTTTGATTCTCTTGGCCATTGAATTGGTGGTGCAACAACCTCCTAGACAACCTCAATAGATATAGGATTCCTATTTACTTCTGCAACTGATTGTTGCCCATTGGGGATTCTTACACTGTCTTTCCTTGTACAAAATGTCTTTGCAGTCTTGATTTTAGTTTTGAACCATATTTTACCTTGAGATTCCACTTGCATATGTTAAAAAAGATGTTTGGAGCAGTTAAATACAATAAAAAATTGAACATTGTTGAAGTCATAGCGATGCGTGGATAGTTTGGATTTATTTAATATGCATCTTAACATTTTGAATTTCAATGGTCTGGTTTTTATGAACAGTTTGAAATGCAATTGTCCATAGTTTGTAATGAAATTGTCTTTATTGTGCATGAACAGTTTGTTTTTATTTTCTTTATTTTGCTTGGTTTTAAGGAACAATTTGCAATGCAATTGGATTTATTGTGCATGTTGATAGTTTGTTGTATTTTATTATTTGAATTGAAATTACTTAGAGTATATTTTTTTTGTGAGACATGAACAATCATTTTCAAAAGGAAATACAATGGTATAGGTGTAGTTAGGTAGAATACCTCAACTAAAAGAGAAATGGAGCTTTCATAAGTGCAGAGTAGAACAATGAAACGTGGAGAGGCGAACATAAATATATAAAGAAATTTTTGTAGTAACAATCACATAAATAATTACATATATATACATAAATGAATATATATATATATATGTATATATACATATATTTGAATATGTATGGAAATATGTCTATGTATTATTTTGTTCTTCCATACACATAATATATATATATATATATGCATTATTTTATTCTTCCATGCACAATACATATATAGGAAGAGAATAATATAATTGCATGGTAGAATATCTTTGAAATGAAATCAAGTGAATCCATTTTCATATTTGGGAATAAAAAACAAATAATAAAGGAAAATTGTAGAGTTAGTTTGTGCATTTTCAAATAGAGGACTATAGGTGCATGACAAAAAACCTTGAAATTGTGAACTAGAGAAAACCCTGAAATAGCATTTCACAGAGTGAACTATTGTGAATGGAAGAACAAAATAATATGATTGCATGGTAGAATATCTTTGAAATGAAAACCATTCATACCATATACATGTATGGGAACATATAAGTATGGAAATATGTGTATGTATTATTTTCTTCTTCCATGCACAATATGTATATGCATGTATGGAAAGACAAATACATACATAAGAACAGAATAAAATAATTGCATGGAAGAATAACTTCAAAATGAAAACAAGTTAATCCATGTTGATATTTGGGAATAACAAACAAATATTGAAGGGAAATTGTAGAGTTAAAGTTTGTGCATTGTCAAAGATAAAATCCTATAATTTTGAACCAGTGAAACCCTTTCCATGTTTGGTAGTAAAAATGAAATGAAAAAATAATTTTGCAGATATAATTAATGTGCATGGAAGAAAAAACAAATACATAAACATGCCATAATATGTTCAAAATGAAAACCAATCATACCATTTTCATATTTTAGAATAACATGAGAATTTTTAAGCAGATCGTAGAGATGAAGTTTGTGCAATGAGGAAGGATGCAAGTGCATGGAAGAAACCCTCGAAATGATAGAAATTAAAGCCCTATGAATATTTCCTAGTAACAAGTGAATATATTGTATCGATTTCCATATTTTGGAATAAAAAACAAATGTAAAAAGAAAATTGCAGAGTTAAAGTTTGTGCAATGACGAACACATGAATACAAGTGCATGGATGAAAACCAGTCAAACCCTTTCCATATTTCATCAAAAATGTCTAAAAGTAATGAAAAACCATTTAAACCAATCATACCCATTTCATATTTCATATAAGGAAGTAAATATGAAAAGCATAATGCAAAGTAAACAACATGCAATGAATAACAAAAGATTACAAAAAAGACAATATATTGAAATGCACAATGTAGGGTAAAAGGTCATGTATGGACGAGTATAAAGGAAAAGAAAACCAATGAAACCCTGAACTTGAATTGAAATGACTTGACATTCATATAAAGTGTAAGTTGAAACCCCAAATATTGAGTTACAAGTCAATGTGATAAAAATTGGCATCCCATAAAACATATTTGCATTAACAGGAAGCCATAATTTGTAGTAGTAGAATACCTGTAGCTTGTCATGATGTTGTTGCTGCTACCTCTGGACTTAATAATTTTGGAGAAAACTGTATAATTGATAATGAAAGTGGGATATGCTAAATGGAAATTGCAAGAGATTGAGTAATTCATTTTTGAATTTGAAAATGTCCTTATATGTTCAATGTTGGTTTGGAGTGGAGTCTTTTTCTTGTCCTTTTAATTTCAATTTTGAAATCTTCATCGGATGCCTTGAATTGCTGAGATTTTATGTATTAATGGCATGCATTCCTTGTTTGCTTGACAAGAGAATTTGGCAGCTTTAACACCATTATTTTGGTGGTTGCAGGTGGGAAAAATAGGAGGAACCAGTAGTAGAGAGGTTTGATTTGATAGATGGGACTCATATAAATGATTGCTACCTATCTGAGTGTTGTGTTGGTGGGCAAGTGGAATGGGGGTTCGACTGGATTGGATTTGGTGATGGGACATTCCTGGTGTATAGTTCTACTCCTAGCATGCCAAGTGCTCGAAAGGTGGTTGTGATGTAATGCAAGTGGTGACATTAAAGAGGAGCTTGGGTTATACTAATTTTATACTCTAGCCTTTTTTTTTATAGCGATGGACCAGTAACAAGCAACATGGCTTGTATCTTTGTCATGTTAGACATTCTTTTAATATTCTCTAACATGTAAGACTACAAATTTATCTATTTATGTATGGGACAAATATTCTTCGATTATAATACATTTTTGATGGTATAGTGATATGTGTACCTTTGTTGAATTTGTGGGTGAAAAGTCATTTACAATTACATATTATTCAGCTCTATTGTGGGGCCCAAATGGAACTACTTCCATCCCCAATATAGGTTCCTAGCATACTATGGGCCCCTTTCCCCAATCATTGCTCATTTTTCATTATTTCATCATAAGGTTTAACTACCTAAACAAGGTTTGACAAAGGAAATCCCTTATTCCCTAATAATCAACAAGTTTTTCTCCTCTTTGATGTGTGTTTGCAGGTTTTTAGGTTTAAGATTAAGAGGATAACAAGATTGAAAAAAATTTGTCAAATTTTACAAGTTGAAAAGTTGTCATCTACATTGAAAGATCATGGAAAGTTGTGTAGATAATTTATTTAAGAGTTTTGAGAACTCATCACATGGGAGATGGAAGTGCAAATCTTGAAGAACAAAACACTTAAATTAGATTTTAGAAAACCTAATAGGGACCCATTCACCACTTTGGTTGAATAAGTCCTCAGTGACCTCAAAACAACATGTTTTCAACAAGGTACACATTGTTTGAACCTCTTAAAATCTCCCTGATTGTTGTTATAATAGTTAGGATTGATTTTTGATTGTTATTTAAGAATTTTAGCCCTCATAATTGAGTGAAACCTAGAAGAAAAACATATCAGTTTATCATCTTGTTTACTCACTTTGATAAAACCCAATTTTTCTTCACTTCATTTTGGTGAACTCAACTTATTGAACATTGTAGTTTTTTTTATTTTGGATTCTTTCCTTGCATCCTAGATTAGATATTACATTCCTTTGCATTCATTTGCATTGAAGTATATCTCATTTAGGGTGTCCTAGTTTTCATTAAATTTTGCATCTCATCTAGGGTTTTAGAATGGCATGATTTTACACTATTTAAATCTGAAAAAATACAAAAAAATTAGTCACTTTACATATCATTTAGATCATATAAATTTTCATTTGAAATCAAAATAAAATTGCATATCAAACTAGGTATTTTCATTCATTATTTTATCACCTTTTCAACTTGCATTTCATAGTACATTTATAAAAATCAGAAAATAAAAGTTACTCTTACAGACCTGAAACTAAAATTCATTGAAAAAAGCTTAAAAATCTATAGAAAATAGTTCAAAAACCCTAATTTGGGACCCATTCACCCAAGGTGGTGAATGAGTCCTTGATCAAATCTGAAATTGCATTTTTAAGAATCTAAAACCTCTGTTATATGCTTCTATTTGTTGTTGTTACATTTCTGTTTCAATTTTTTGATTTTTCTATTTCATTAAATTCATTGAATTTAGCTTAATTTGCTTCATTTAATGCATTGTCAAAATTCAAAATTGCATTTACAACATTTCATTTTTAGTGTATTGCATAGTTTAATGAGTAAATTGCCTTATCTAGAATCTAAAATTTTCATTTCATCCTAATTCATTGCATTGCATGTCAAAACTCTTTTCATTCTAGGTTTGCACACTAATTTTGTATAGATTATTTTTCAAAAATGTTAGTATTTTTATTTTTTATGTTTTCAAAGAAAAATTCAATCAATAAGCGTGTTAGTCATTCATGCAATATATTTCCTAGTTAATTGAGTCTCGTAGAGCAAGAAAGTGAAAATGTTGACACCTTACCCCCTCCTATCTCTCCTATTTTTGGTAATGATGTGATAGAAGAAAAAGAAAGCATATAAAATCATGAAACTCATTTTTTTCCTCCTCCCGATACCTCTCCTATTAGTGAAAATGGTACCCTAGTGAAAGAAGGTGCATTCATTAAGAATCATGAAAGTTTTTGTGTCGCCAAAAAGTGTAGCCTTGACACTTTTTCACTCATTTGGGCCTTTTCCCTTGGATTTTGGCCTGATTTTGGTTTGATCTAATTCTATAATGTGGCATTATGCCTTGAATGTTTGTAAATCAATAACAACCTAATGGTATTTTACAAATGTGTTGTGAAGTCTTGTAACACATCTTCCCACTTTTCTAAGACCCTTTCAACATAATTCACCTAAACAACCCCTTTTTACCCCTTTTGAAGCCTTGTGCCAAAGTGTTGTAAAGTGTTGTAATGCATTTTCATATTTTCCTAGGCTTGTTATCACTAATTCAACCCTTTCTAATGATAAACTGGTCCCTTAATTTAATTTTAGGCATGAATTAAGTGTTTTTCAGGAGGCAAGCCAAATAATCATCATTAAATACCATTAAATTCCTGACCACCACTTGAATTTGTCCAAGTGGACTAGGTCGTCACCTTGGGTGACCTAGTCCCTTTAGGCATAGAATTCAAAATTAAAACAAAAACCTAATGGGAATTTTCCTTGAAAAACCTAAGGTCAGCCTATCATATTCTATTTTTGATAAATTAGGGCATATCTTGTATAAATAAGGGTTTTCACCTTCATTTCCCCCCTAACATCATTTTCATCTTCATAAGCACTCTTGCAGTCAATCTTCTCAAGCAAGCATTCAAGCACAAGGCACTTCAAGCAACCTCCATTGGAGTTGGTTCTTGCATGTTGCAAACATCTTCAACAAAGGTTTGGTGAGTGTTTACATTTACTTGTCATTCAATCATCTTTACTTTCCATTTCTATTTCATTTGGGTTTGAATGGGGTTTGACTAAGGAAAACCCCTATTCTCTAACCCTAACATTTTCCTTCTCTTTGCATGTGTTCTTTGTAGGTTTCATATTTGGCAAGGATTAAAGTGTTGAAAAGGGTGCCATCATTTCATCTACATCAACTCAAGTCATCAAAACCTAGGAGGAGCAAAAGGACAACTTGCGGGTCAGTTTATGAAGATTCAGACATGGGTCTCTGTAAAAGAAGGAAGTGTAAGTGGCACCCTACATATTCAGACCTCTAAACTCTCAAAATTACCAAGAGGAATAGGTCATCATCATTGGTGACCTTGTCCCTATACTAGGACTAAAAAAGGGTTTTTACATTTTTGGATACCCTCTTATCAGAAACCTACTCTAGAAAAATTTCTTGAGAGAAGGACTAGGTCACCCATTCTGGTGTAAGTGACCTTGTGAAGATTTCTAGTAGATTCCAAAATATTCTAGGACTCCTCTTCTACAAATTTCAATTCCTAGATGCACAATCTCTGTATTTTATAGTTTCTCTCTAGATTGCATACATTTAGGTCATTTAGTTTAGTTTGCATATAGTCTACATTTTCTTTGTTTACATTTCATATTTATATTAGTTTCATTATATTTCAACAATCAGACACACTTCATCACACACAACACAACCCTATTCATCCCATACCCTTTGAATGAAATCACCAAAAAGGTATATCATTAGGTGAAAGAGTGCCATTCTTTCTAAACAAGCTCATAGGTGAAAAACCCTAGGGGCCTATTTGGGGGAACCCTCTTTCCCTTTTAGCATATCAATCTTTTTAGTGGTTTAGTTTTGTTTGTCCCTCACCTCCTCCCCCTTGGGTTCAAATATTATGAAACAAGAAGATGAGATCATTGACCCTACTCTCCATTCATCTCCCAATACCTCCCCTACTTGTGACAATGCTTTAGTGAAAGAGGATACAATCGTGAAGAATCATGAAAATCACATTTATGAGGAGGATATGTTTGTGTTAAGAGATCCAATTATTTAGAGCTATGAAAATCCTACCTCTCTTACATGGGAAGACATGTTATAGGACATAGGGATGTAATTATAGGTAACCATGAAAATCAAATTTATTAGTTCCCTAATATCTCTCCTACCCACGAGGAAGAGATTTTTGTGTTAGAAGATAAACATATTGACAATAAAGAGAATATTTTTTCTCCCTTTCCTAATGCCCCTATCATTTGGGAAGGTATATTTGAACAAAAAGTCCAATAATTGGTAAACATGAAAATCATAATTGTTCTTCTCTTGATACCTCCCCTTTTTTTGATGAAGTTACCTTACAAAATCTAACCATGGAATGTGATGAACCTATTGTTTAATCCTATTCTAAAAGCTCTCCTACTAGGGTAGATGTTATGGCACAAGAGAGTCAAACCTTAGAATTGGATAAAATCATTGATAATCATAACAATATAATTTAGCCTTCTCCTAATGTCTCTCCTATTTGTGAAAAAGATATTGTAGTGTAAAAATATCTAATCAATGAGAGTCATGAGAATTCTAGTAAACAAGACAATGCCATCATTGATAAATATGAAAAGCCAACCATTGATGCATTCCCTACTTGTGATGATGTTATTCTAGAATAACCAATCTTTGAATTTCATGAACATCTAGTTTAATTCTCTCCTCAAAATCTCCTAGTAGGGAAGATATCATGGTTGAAGAAAATGAGAACATTGGCAATAGTAATTCCTTAGATGAAGATGATGAAGTTACATTAGACTCCCCTTCATGAAGAAATCATGAAAAATAAGGATAATTCTTCTAAGGTTATTCACATTAGATATCCCTTGAAGTAGTCTCCTGAGCCTAAACTTATCATTTATGGGTGAGTGTAGGATCATGGGGATCTAAAAAGTGGGGATATGATAAAAAAGTGGCAGGTGACTTTTTTTTATCTGAATTTGATGAAATGTAAAGGGTTTATTGAGAAAATTGGCATCTTTCCAAAATTATAAGATATGCATTATTTAGAATTAAATAGATAATTGTTGTTAATTTTCTACCTACATTTTGATTAAATTTCTGATTGATAGGTTGATTCAAACATATCTATAATTCTTAAACAATTTCAGATTTTCTGAATTTGAAAAATATGGCACATTCTATGCTTCCCATATTATTGTTGGAGTGAAAATGAAACTAAGAGGGGGGGTGAATCAGTGTCTTAACATATTTTAAAAAATTCAGAAATTAAACCATAGCACACATTTGTTCTCAATATTTCAATGACAAGTTCATTCATGAGTTGAATGCAATCATTCATAAACTGAAATGAGAAAAGTCATAGTTGAATAGTAAAAAATACAGCACTGACACAGTAAAGTAGTGTAACCACAAATGAACAAAGAGATACAAGATTTGTTGAGTGGAAAACCCTCCAGGGGTAGAAAGACCACTCCTCAAAATGTTGCCTTTCAAGATCTTATTTGAAAGCCACTATAAATAATGCCTTATAGGCTAATTTCTGAGCACCAACCCCTCATTTTGAAACATCAATCTCAAGGAGCACCAACCCCTCTTTTGTCTCAGAACAATAAATAATATCAGAGGATTTATGTGTTTCAATTCTCTTACACTCAATAATACTTTACATTCCAATACCCTTAATATCCTAAAGGTTCTCTATTGAACCCTCAAAATACTAGACATGTCAAAAGGAAAAGCCTATCACTCTACATTTTTGTTTCAGATTTTTAGATATAGAGTTATAACAAAATGCCTCCTAGTAATAGACAATACAAAATTGTGCTCAATCACATAATATCTCATCATTTATTTTAAAAGCACATATTTTCTTTTTGAATCTTCATCCAAGGGTTTTCTCGAAAAAGACAAAGTGTCATTACAATATTTGTTCTTAGAACTCTGAAAATAACAAAATCTGACACCAATAGTTTCATATGTTACAAAAGAATAATAACGTATGCACCAAATAATATCACTTTTCTTGTTCAAAGTAGATTGATAGGACAATAATACCCTTAAGGATTTGTTTTCCAGAGAACCCATAATGATTAGTGATAGTAGGAAATAATATTTCACTAAACCATCATTTTCCTTCACACGATTTTCCATTTTGATAGAAAACAAAATAGCTATCACTGTAAATCCCGGTCAAGAGATGTAATCAAACTCACACTTTATGATTAGGGCTTGAAAGAAATAAAATCATTTTTCAGAATACCCAATAGAGAAAAGATGTAACCAAAACCAAGGCATGCTTTGCTGACACGGAATCAACAACCCAATTGTGCATTTTCAGTTTTGAATCATAAAATAGTAACTGCCTTACTTTTTTGAATTTGAAAACTTTCTTGAAGAAAAGAAAAATAATACTTGTTCAAGCTGCAAGAGAATCATATAAATACTAGTGAGATTCAATAGTTGCCCAGGTCTCTAACTTCCTTACTCATTACTTGACAAAGCACACTTAACAAAAAATTTCCATGCACAGTGAAATGCCTATCATGATGATAGAGAGAGAAATGAACAAAATCGCAGTAGAGAGGAATCAAAAAAACTAACAACAGTTACAATTTCTTCATGGTAGTGGCTGAGGTAAGGGTTTCAACCCTAACAATGAGAAATCAAAAATAACTTGCCCTAATCTTTCTTCATGCCATTCGATGCCTTAAACAAAGAAAATAAACTGCTGAGGTCCGAAATGACTTAAGTCATTAGAAATAAAACATTATAATGAATACACATCCGCTGTCAAAGATTTTACTAAGGGGGCTGACAATATAATCACTTTGATAATGATTTCCATGCTGTCACTACTAAATCATTACCACCAAGTATTTCATTTAACTTGTTGATTTCACATTATCACTTACAAGACTTTAATCCATGTCCAAATGAATCAAACATGCCGACAAGAATAATGATAATAATGGCTGAAAAATTCCTTTTAAAATATGTCAATGATAATATGACTTTTAAATAAAGTCAATTTCTTTATATCCATGATACTCGATGACACCAACTTGTCGACTAAAATAAAGACTTTAATAATGATGATGTCAATAAAGTCCAATTTTATCTCAAGGACTTATCAAAATATAATGTCATGGAGTGGTCAAGACACCTAATACTCAACCAAATTAAAATTTGATTGACCATAAAAGCCACATTAAAGCTGCTCAATACCAAATAATATAATGACAAACTAGCTACCTTAAATTTGAATGCTTCAACCAAGGTGATTGCCAACAAAGCAATGTATATACTAAACCTTAAACTAAATGTGCAAGAACATGATTAGCCACATACAATCACATTGAAATGTAATGAAAAAATGAAGTGCTTATGGTCTTGAACCTATATGCTCTGAGCAAACATAAAAAGTGCCACTAAAATATCATGTGAAGACATCTTACATAAGATCAAGCCAAATATACTAGAGACTTATAATGATAACAATGCCACCTTGAAATAAATATTATGTAGCCTGAGAATGTAATAGGCATCTGAAAATAATATATTTTTGTCACCTGATCAAACTGAACCTATCCAAGATGATTTAAATAGATAACCCTGTATCTTGTAGCATGATAACATTGTCAGTCCAATTAAAACCATAATCACATCTAAAAATGAATAATGATTAAAAATAGATAGCTAAACATGAATAGCTAATCTGAAGTATAGATGAACATGGCATTGAAAATCTTGAATCACCATAAACACGAATACCAAAAACAAAGCCTCTGAATGATTATCTGAGATACCAAAGAGCATGCCAAATTATTTTGTCATCAAGGACAACCAAAGACAACTAAGAAGTCAAAAACTCACCCTTGGTCCTTGATGGAAAAACACAAATTACACTCCCCCTTTTTGCCACAAAGAAAAGAAATGCAATGCAACCACAATTGAGAATCCAACATTAAGAGCAACAAAGAAAACTGAGAAGCCAAAGAACTGTATGAACCAGTTGCAAGTAAAACATGAAGAGTAGAAAACTAAAACTACAAGACAACTATGAATGAACAAATGTTGTAACAAGATCCCCCTAAGTAAAAACTAGCTAAATTAGAGAAGTAAATATTGAGAGATAACTCCCAATCGAAGTCTCAGAATTTGAAATGATTCTATAGCTGAAGGCTTCGTAAAAATGTCAGCAACTTGTTCTTGTGAGGCAACAAATTGTAAGCAAACCTGATTAGCCAACACTTTTTCTTGAAGAAAGTGAAATTTGATAGTAATTTGTTTAGTGGAAGAGTGCATAATAGGATTTTTGGAGATATTAATCACAATAGTGTTATCACATAGAATAGAAACGGGTTTAGGAATGTCAATACCCATATCAGATAGAGTTTGTGCAATCCAAAGCACTTGAGTACAACAAGAAGTGGCAGCAATATATTTTGCTTCAGTAGTAGAGAGTGAAACAAATTCTTGTTTCTTGTTGTGCCATGCCACTAATAGATCACCAAGAAAGAATTTAGTGCACCACTGGTGCTTTTCCTATCATCCAAACAAGCCGCCCAGTCAACATCAGTATATGCAATTAATGAAAAATCATTGCTTCTAGGATAGAAAAGACCATAATCAAGAGTGCCCTGAACATATTTAAGGATTCTTTTAACAATAGTAACTTGAGATTCCTTAGGAGATGACTGAAATCTTGCAACCATGCAAACTGCCTACATTATATCAGGTCTAGAAGCTATTAAATATAACAATATTCCAATCATTGACCTATATTCAGATGGATTTACAGTAGGAGAATCATTAACTTTGGTAAGTTTCCAACCTATAACCATTGGAGTGCTAACTAGATGGCATTCATCCATTTGATATTTCTTAAGCATCTCTCTTGCATCTTTTGTTTGACAGAGAAATATACTAGTTTCAAGTTGAGAAACTTGAAGACCCAAAAAGAAAGTAAGTTCTCCCAACAATGACCTTTCAAATTCAGATTCCATAATCTGAGAGAATTTTTTACTCAAAGCAATATTATTGCAGCCAAAGATAGTATCATCTACATAAATTTCAACAACCAGAATATTAGAACCTTCAATCTTAACATAAAGATTGTTGTCAACACCTCCTCTAACAAAGCCATTAGAAATCAAATGATTATCCAACCTAGAGTACCATGCTATAGGTGCTTTTTTTAGGCCATATAGGGCCTTTTTCAGCCTGTAAACATGATTTGGCTTTTTTTTACAAATAAACCCTTTAAGTTGTTCTATATAGACCTCTTCATCTAAATAACTATTTAGAAAAGAAGTTTTGACATCCATTTGAAAAACAGTGAAGTTATTGAAAACAGAATAAGCCAAGAATATTCTAATAGATTCAAGTCTAGCAATAGGTGCAAAAGTTTCACCGAAATCAATACCTTCTTTTTGAGCATACCCTTTTTAGACATACCTTGCCTTGTTGCAAACAATATTGCCATTTTCATCAAGTTTATTTCTATAATTCCATTTACCTCCTATGACGTTCTTGTCATCTAGTCTTGGGACTAACTCCCAAGTCCGATTTATCTCAATTTGATCAATTTCTTCTTGCATAGCATTAAGCCAACATTCATCTGTGAGAGCTTCATCATAATTTTTAGGCTCAAAATATGTAACTAAATATAAATTTGTAAGCTCATCTATTTGAGCTTTTTCATTAGATTTAGTAGTCTTTCTTCTTGTTTGAACTCTTGCATATTTATTCCCAATAATTTGATCTTTAGGATGGTATCTAGAAAGAGATTTTGAAGAAGTTTTTGACACACACTTTTTAGGACTTGTTTCATCATTTTTAGGACTTGTTTCAACAAGTTTAGGACTTGTTGATTCAACATTAGGCTTTGCTATTTCAAATCCTTCTAAATTTATTTCAAGTTCAAATTCTTCTTCCTCATCATCCTACATAGGTTCAACATCTAAATGCAGTCTTTCATCAACTTTTACATTAACTACTTCAAAAATATTATTAACCCTTATGTTAAGATATTTATAGGCTTTACTATGAGTTGAGTATCCCAAAAAGATACCCTCATCACAGTTTGATTGAAAGGTACCAAGATGATCATCATCTTCCTAATAAAACACTAGCTTCCAGATATTCTAAAATGCTTCACAGAAGTTGTTTTTCCATGCCATAGTTCATAGGGGGTGTATTTATATTTCACCCTAACTTGCACTCTATTCAAAATGTATATAGCTGTATGAACAACTTCTTTCCAATACATATTAAGCAACTTAGCCTCATCTAGCATTGTTCTAGCCATTTCTTTTATTGTTTTGTTTTTCCGCTCAACTACCCCATTTTGTTGAGGTGTTCTAGTGGCAGCATACTGCCTCTTAATACCATGTTGTTCACAGTAATCAATAAACTCCTGAGAGGTGAACTCACTTCCTTTATTAGATCTTAGATGTTTGAGCTTTAAATCTGATTCTTTTTCAACCATTTTATGAAATATTTTGAACATTTCAAAAGCTTATGATTTGTGTTTAAGAAATGTGACCCAAATCATTCTAGTATAATCATCCACAAATAGCATATAGTACTTTTCAACATTAATATACCTTGTTCTAGTTGGTCCACACAAGTCTGTATGCACAAGCTGTAAAGGTTTTTATGAAGAATGTTCTTTTGTTTTTAAACTGACTCTAGTTTGTGTACCACTTAAACATTCTTTGCACATTGAGTTTTCTGGTTTGTTAAGGACTGGTAAACCTCTACCATTTTTATTTTTTCTGATTCCAACCAGGTTGTCAAAATTTATATGTTCTACTCTCTTATGCCACTACCAAATTTCTTCAAATTGACCCATTAGACACATACCTTCATTATTGGCATTACTAGATGTATCAAGAAGATTGTAAAAATTTCCTTTAGTCCTTCTTCCAGCTGCAACAACCTTTCCAAGCTTTTTTTTAATCTCACATCCTTGTGAAGTGAACATAACATGATAACCACTATCACAAATTTGACTAACACTTAGAAGATTGTGGTTTAGACCTTCCACATAATACACATTGTAGATAGGAGTGTCCTCATTTAGAAGAACTGAACCTTTACCTTTAATTTGTATACTACTGTTATCACCAAACTTTACATAACCACCAACATAATCTTCAAGTTTCAAGAATTTATACTTTTCACCTATCATGTGGTTAGAACAACCACTATCTAGGACCCCTAAGTCCTTTTTCTTGGAATGAAAGGAAATTTGGACTAACATAGTTTGCTCCATGTTTTTGACATTCTTAGGTTTCCAAACCATTTTGGTTTTCTGATGTTTATTTTGTAGATCAACTTTGCACTGCTTGGCAGAATAACCAAAAGTATTCCATTTAAAGCATCTGATTTATTTAGCAAAACCATAGTATTTCTTATGACAAAACCTAGGTATTCTAGGATTCATAAGGCTGCAAGAGCTCATTTTATGGCCAAAATTGTTGCAGAAAAAATAATACCCATAAAAGAAAGGGTTGAATCTGTATGATATTATGTTATTCCTAAAAGAATGAACATGATTCTTATCAGAATCAAGATGATTTTATTCAGATCTTTTGTTTGCAGCAACATATTTTTTCTTTGCATCATCATTTGAACATTCACCCTTCTCAAATCCAACACCAACTTTATCCTTATTCAATTTTTGCTTACTAAGCATGTCATTCAGTTTTAAAGTACTTTCATACTTTTCAATGGTCATCCTAAGATCAAAAATATCATGTTCAAGTCTTTGTATTTCTTGATCTTTATATCTTATATCAACATGAAGACAATCCTCAACTCTCTTAGCTTCTTCAATTTGAGTTTTCAGAGAGATTTTTTCTTGATTAGGTTTATGTTCTTGATCGAGAACTTGATTTGACTTTTGTTATTGAGGAAGAATTTTTCTTTTAAGTCTCTTAATTTCCTTTAAGGAACATTTTAGTTCACCTTCTAGATCAATCTCACCATCTTCTTGATCATTGTTGTTAATCTCTTCTCGCAATTTGACTTCAGCCATAAATAAAGCTTCAACTTCACTAGCTAAAGAGTCATTTGTTTCAATGTCAGATTCATTTTTACTAAATAGACTCTTCTTTTTGAAATTGAACTTTCTTTTAGGTTTGTAAGCCTTCTTCTTAGGTAGTTTATCAGATTTCTCATTTTCATTGATTTGATCATCATAGGGGCACTTAGCAGCAAAGTGTCCAACCTTGCCACAGTTTAAACACTTAAAGGGAAGTTTTCCCTTGTATTTTACAGAACCCTTTTTGAGTTTCCAAAAAGGAGGATTTTTATGAATCAGAATATTTTGATTCACTATTATCAGCTTTTTCTTTCTTTACGGTTGTAAAGGCAGTTTCCTTTCTTGTTGAAATGGATTTGCTTGTCCTAATTTCATAGGTAGTTAGAGTTCCTTGCAAACTATCTAAGGTAAGCTGATCAACATGTTTCTTTTCTTCAAGAGTAGAAACCTTAGCTTCAAATTTAGGTAGTAAGGTTCTAATGACCTTAGTTACTACATCAAATTCTTTTACATATTCTCCTAGCCCTTTCATAGCATTGATAACTTCATCAATTCTCAAGAAGTAATCAACCACTTTTTCATCATCCCTCATTTTCATTTCCTCAAACTGATGTTTTAGAGTAAGGACATTTGACTATTTAACTTTTTCATTTCCTTGATAAATGGTTTCAAGTTTAACCCAGATTTCCTGAGCAGACTTGCAATGCATGACTTTAATAAAAAAATCTTTAGTTAATGCATACAAGATAGCATGTTTTTTTGTAGCATTAGTTTCATACTTTTTCTTTTCATCAGCAGTTATGGGTGTAGACATTGAAAATTGGTCTACACCTACAGTACCACTTTTGACATAATTTTCTAATTCACATGGTCATGATTAAATAATATTATTTATTTAATTAATTTCTAACCACATATTTCTTCTATTAATTAAATAACTTTAATTATTTAATTAATTCATTATGACCCTTATTCAACTTTGATTATTTAAATAAATCTTATTTATGTAATTACGTCACTAATTAATTAATTCTCTTTCTGAATTAAATAATTTATTATTTAATTTACCTTTTATCATATTTCGACTATAATTAAATATTCTTTTTGAATTATTTAATTATTCAATTAACCTTTTCGACAGTCAATTAAATAAATCATTATATATTTAATTAAATCTTTTCAATTTCGAATGTTGAATTAAATAAACAATTAATTCATAAAAAGAGTTATTTCTATCACATTCTTCTATTGGCTACTTAACTAATTATTCACTCACCATTTGACTCAAGATCTATTTAAATATTTCAGTTATCTCCTAATTCAATATCTGATCATCTCTATGAAGAGACTCTCTGTCTTGATCAATCCGTTTAATTATCTTGCATGAATATATTTATTAATTAAATATCTTTATTTAATTAATTAATTCATGTGTGCATTTGAATAGATCGTTGTCTAAATTATAACTTTATCCTTTTCATTCAATTCTTATCTTTCTAATTTTTAAAGACTTTCAACTGAAGATTAAATCATTTATTTAATCTTGATCTCTTATTCAGTCTATTTTCAAACAATCCCAACACCAGATTAAATTATTATTTAATTTAATCTTTATCTTGCAGAATTTCCCAACTCACATTCTAACTGACACAAAAATCACATCACATGACATTCATCAATCTCGATCATTGATCTCTCTTTCGAATTTGAGCTGATCATTCAAAAAATAGCTTTCTATAAATTGGCTGATTTTTGTCATTATTCCTCCTCCCGAAATCTATATAATTTTGGAAGCATAAATTATTAATATTTGATATTTTTCTATTATCACATATACACATGAAGGCTATACTTGCACACTTATGAAAATATGAGGGCAATTATACCATAGAAGGAAAAATGGAGAAGGAAAATCGACATAATTTGAAGGAGTTTACAGATATTCAGTGAGACTGTTTCATATTTTGCTTTAGTTTATTAATTCATACTTTGTTGTTTGATTTAGATTAATGCATGTTTATTAGATTTAACGGATTTTCTTGCAGCACTATTTTATCTACGTTACATTTGGTGAACCTAACGTGAAGACTTCCAATCTTAGTAAATCCATACACAGTTTTTCAATTTTTCTCAGGTATCGTACGGAATGACGCATTTGATGGATGAAATGATGCAACTGTATTCGTGAACTGCAACTGAAAAAATTCTGAGACGCATCTGATGAAACCTGATGCATCTATGGATTTTTTCAATGTAACTGACTGATGAAAACTGTGACACATCTGGCTAGTAAATTAATTCGAGTTTCAAAATTCTGTTTTACGATTTTTTAATTTTTGTTTTTTATTTTCGCTAATGTTTGGTTTGCAACATGTAATTTAGGAGGATAACATAGTTTTTGCAAGATGTACCATAGAAGACATTGAAACCAAAACCCCTTTTTTTCTATAGGATGAATGACGAAGACAAACATGAAAACTACTAACAAATTTCATGCAGAACCTATTATTGAAGGCTTTAATTTGTAAAAATAACAATCTATTTGGTAGCTTAGATAATTGTCATTTGGGATTAAAATTAACCAATGTATTTTGTGCCTATATATGTTTAGTTTAGAACCCTGATTCGGTATATCATAGTATCCTCTCCCCTTACGCATTCGTGCAATCTTGGGTGTAAGAGAACTGATTTGGTGGTTAAGAGTAACGAGCACGACTCAAAACTGGTGATGAGATTTTTCAGCAAGCCACTCCCAATTGGTATAAAAATTTTAATACTCGAGGAAAGCTCAGTATTACGAGGATCCTAGCACACAAGCATTTGACTCCCTAGTACCCTTGAGGTTCATCGAAACCTGTAGAGCCTAACCTCTGTAGACTGGGATGATATTGCCTCTTGCATGGCTCTTCTGAATGGGTATCCAAACTAAAAAGCCAATTTTTTCATAGTTAATCCAAAATCCTTATATTTATTGGTGTAGTAGGTCGGACTTGTGAATCCATCTCAAATCCTTATGTTTCATGTGTAGAGATGAAAACTATGTCATGGGAAGTTTATGGGTACTATAGCTTGGCTACCCTGAGAAGTGTGTGTCATGGAGGGGAGCTAGTGGGGTCAAACTACTAGTCATCTGCCTTGAATATGTGTAGCTGGGGAACCCAATTAAGAACTCAGTAAATACTATCCATCACATCCTTAGGGTTGTACATGTCTTATAATTTTAACAAATTCATACATTTCAAAACTAAAAAAAAAAACTTCTGTGATTGTATTTGCTTTATTTGTCAAAACTTGATCATAAAACTGAGTCAGCCATAACATTTTCATCAAAACACAACAACTGAGTAGTGAGTTGCAACTGTCAAGTTGAAAACTGCATGTGTAATTACGAGTCATAACTATTAAACAAAAAATCGCATGTGTTTGTCAACATATTTAATTTTCACAAGGTTTAGATTTTGAGTCACATCTGTCATATGTTAAACCACTTCTATTTGTGAAAGTCACATTTTTCTATCAACAACTGAGACTAGGTTTGATCAGGTAGCCACATCTAAAAACTACAACGCATCTATCAATTATAGCAAAACATCTGCAACACGAACTAGAATTGATTTCCAACAAAGATCTCGAAAACTGCGAATTCAGTCTGATAAACAAAATTTCTTTTTCACCTCTGTTTCTTACGATCAACCTTGGACAAAAATTGGAAAATTTCTCAAAAACCTTACATTTTTTAGGTGTCATTTATGTCGTAGAGATAGTCATCTTAGTTGCAAAAGCTTAGTTACCCCATAGAAATTTGCATATCCTAGAATAGAAAAACTTTATGCGTCATTGCATACGTTCATGCTTGAATTTTCATTATCATTGAACCTAGTCACTTATGTCTTACTAGTGAATTCCTCCAGCTCATCAGTCTAGTTTGGGAAATTCACCTTATCAGTTTTCTTTGTCCTACATCAAGTTCCTTGGTAAATTTAGGTCATACCTTTGGATTATTCCATAGGTGGTAGGTTATACCCATTTAGAATAATTTACCGTCATAGTCTACTCATAATTTTTGCATATAATCCATCCTCGCACATGTCATCCTAGTATACATCATTTTAGAAATCCTTGATTTTAGTGACATCCTTTATATTCAGAAAATCCCAAAATATAGAAATAGGACATAGCAGTTTCTAGAGATAGTTTTGCATTTCTCCTTTTGAGCAACATTTTCATGGTTGAAAAAAGGGCTCAGAAGAAACAAAGAGAAATTTCAGACCCCAATGACTTCATCAATCCTTTTGGAAACCAACCATCAAGGAAAGAGAGACCACACAAAACTTTGCTTGAAAAACAAGTCAATAGAGACACACATGGAAACATCTTCTTTGAAGACATAAACACTGCCATACAAGATCTTGAGTTTGCATCCTTTATGGATGAGTGTTTGGAAAATGATCCTCAATGATATCTATCAAAGTTTCTAGTAGAAGGCGCCACACTACCACCAAGATTTGATGTTCACACTTTGAAAACAACATCTACTCAACCAATGCAAACCATGACGTCAAGTGTCTTTCTTCCTCAAATTACCGCAGCAATACCAATTGGCATACCTACTCAAACACCATCAATTATAAACACAACCTCATTCAATGTAACAAAAGGTTTACAATTCACTGCGGGAGCATCCTCATCAAACCCCTTTGGCATAAACACCACTGGTAAATGAGCCAAAGTTGGCATGAACATAGCTATACCTCATATCAGTATGAGTATTGCCATTCCACACATAGGGGCTATACAAATAGGAAATATTCCTATACCAAATCAGAACATTCAAACAAGAAATATTCCTATACCAAACCAGAACATTTAGATAGGGTATATCCCTACACTGAATCAGAACATTCAAACAAAATATGTACCCTCACCAAATAACAATCTATCATAGAATATTGCATTTTAGAACACTTACATCGATCCTAATAATGTAAACAAAATATCGTTGACACAGGTAGATGTACTAAAAAATTAAATGCAAATCCTTCAACAACAAATGGACAGTATGTCTATGTTAGGAAAACGAACTTATCTCAACACAATATTTATGTCCATGTCCTTTTGACAAAGTGTTATATATGACACCTTTCCCACATGGATACATTATACCAAATTTTCCTAAGTATAATGGGAAGAGGAATCCTTAAGAAAACATCAGATAATTTTCTACAACATGCATGGACATCTTGTATGACCCCACATATTTAATGAGAGTATTTCTGTGAACCCTTGTTGGGATAGCATTGTAATGGTTCTCTAAACTACCATATGGCATAAGATCATGGGGTGAACTAGCTAAGAATTTTGTTGAACACTTTTCCTTCAACATAGAAAATGAAATAAAGATAGCTACCTTGTGTCACATTACACAAGAAGAAGGTGAAACTTTCACCACTTTCTTTAAGAGATGAAGAAGTTTAGCTAGTTGATGTTTAGTTGAGATACAATAAAAACAAAAAGTCATGATATTCCTTGAAAATCTTCATCCGAAACTGAGAAGTGACTTAAGATTACATTGATGTAATTCATTCCTAGACTTGGTGCAAAAAGGAATTATACTTAAAAAAAGCCTTATTGATAAAGGACATTAAAGTACCAAACAGGAACCCAGTTGTCCAACATCAAAATGCTCCCAACAATAGAAACAAATTTTGGTCTAGGAACAAAAATGTGACAAATGATGAAATTGTTGATGCTAAGACCCTACATGCGGGACCTATTATCACACTTAGAGGTTACAACTCCAATCAGGACATGATTAATAATCCAGATCAAATAGCCAACTTTGTTCAAAATTTGCAACAACAATGACCAGGGAGGATATTTCCTAAACGTGAATTCACCCCTTTGGGGGAACCAATCGATATAGTTTTCAAAGAATTGATTAAACATAATCTCCTAAAACCTCTAGAACAATAACAATATGATCCTAGATAGTTTAAACCTTCATGGTGGGATGATAACACCTATTGTGAATACCATCAAACAAAGGGACATAACCTTTAGCAATGCTGACAACTAAAAAACATCATAGAAGATTTTGTTGAAGACGAAACTATAGAATTCAATGGGAAAAAACATACCAAGAATAGTGATCACAAGGTCTTCACAGATCCATTACATGAGCATGTGAAAGGAAAGGCCTCCAATTCAGGAACTAAGAATAATACCTCAACCAATTATAAAAGTGCTAAGTATGATTATAAACTAGGTACTATCATCAATCATATTCGAGTTGTTGATGAAAATATCTATACCATTACCATAAAGAAGTGTTCTGAATGTGTTGTCAATACACGTAGAACCAAGATAACCCTTCCAGGTCCTTCTTCAAATCCACCAACATAGTCTTCCAAGTCTAAGTATAATTTGCTTGACCAACTGGGCAAGACCCCAACATAGATATCCATATTGGAACTGTTGACTATATCACCAAATCCTCGAGCCATTCTAGACAAAGCCTTGTAGAGCACTACTGTCCCTACCAACTTAGATTTCAATTGTTTCAAAGAAATGGTAGGATACTTAACCAATTCACATCACGCTACATTTTTTCAATAGGATTGTTCAACCGAAAAGACCCATCATAATGATCCATTACATCTAGAAGTTCTTGTCCATCAAACCAAATTCAAACGAGTCTTGGGAGATAGAGGTGCAGGGTTGAACGTTTGTCCCCTGAAATTGGTTAAGGCATTAGGATTCTCAGAAGCATGCATAGACACCACTAAGAGTATAGTCATTAAGGCATATGATGATGAGGAAAGATCATTTAAAGGAGTTGTTACAATCCCTATCAAGATTGGCCCTACTATTATGGACACTAGCTTCCAGGTCTTGGATCTCACCCTTCCATAAAACCTTTTGTTGGGTAGACCTTGGATACATGCTATGAAAGGCGTTCCTTCCACATATCATCAGTGTCTTAAATTCTCGTATAATGTCACCGAGGTCACCATTGATGGTAATCCAGATCCTTTTCAATATTTCACAAGCCTATGTGAAATACCACAATGACAAGTGCCAGTTAGCCAGGAAGCCTCATCATCTACCTTATCCCTGGACATTGATCCATCAACTCGTACCAATTCCATTACATCACAATCACCATCATCCACTCTTAAGGTCAAGATCCAAGACAAGCTCTATGGAGAAGATCACATGAAGGCATCCTATTATCTCAGTCAGCAGGTTCCACCTAAGTCATATGGTTTGCCCACAATAGATAGGAAATAGTTAATTGTCATAATAAATGTCCCTCCTACAATGATGTTCACAAAATGGGGAGAGTTAAGTAAGGAAGCTATGGACCAAGAAGATGTCACCTCTTGGTTGTATAAAGAAGACAATGAAAACCCTCCACCATCTATTCAAATAGCTAAGGATCAATAGGGAAAAGGCTTCATGATAATGCAAAGAAAAAGCTATGATGGACACAATGGGTTAGGACTACATTAGAATGGAAGGACTGAACCAATCATTGTCTCACAAAGACCTAAAGGCCTAGGGTTAGGATTTCAACCAATTAGAATTGGTATTCTTGGTCCTCCATTATCGTTACAAGAGGAAGTGAGTGCTTCTGAAGACATCAAGATATCTCATGAACCACTTGACCTATTTTATGATGACTTCCCTAACTCAACCGGCTACGAATGGGATTCCCTTTCCTCTACCAACATGATGGACCTAGATAAACTATTTGGAAAACTTGATAAAATGCTACAACCCACACCAACCCCATTTAGCCCCCATCCTAAAAAGTCCTTGTCTAAAGAAGAATGGCTTAAGCTTTATTATTGGGAAACCCTTGATCCTGTATCTTGGGCACGTGATGAACCATCTTTTGACAACCTATCCCTTGTAGTTGAACCACAAACAAGTTTACCTATCCTTAGGAAAAAGAGCAAAAAGGAATTAGTCCAAAACTTCTGTGACCATGTTAACCACTCTATATTCACCTTGTCAGCCTTTACATTTTATAACTCTGGTGATGAAATTCCCCTCATCTATCCCCAACTTATTGATTAGGATCAACAAGGTACACCCATCTTAGACATATTTGAGAATGATGAAGTGATAGCTGAGTTCATGGGACTTCGAGAAGGCATACCTATAGGGGATCATAAATTTGGCTTTACCATAGACTAGGATGACAGGACATATTTTGGGGAGTCTCTTCACACCTGTAGTTACAAAAGTGAAAATAAAAAGAAAAATAATGAAAATGATGAAAATGACAAGTCCCTAGGTGAAAACCGAAAGGCGGATTTGGACGAAGAAATAGTAAAAATAAAGGATGTATCCGAGTAAGAAAACCTCTCTGAGGCACCCAAGGATGGAGGTTTGAATATTCTCCTAGTTGCGTAGGAAATATCACCAATGTTAGTAGAAGAGTCTGTCGAGATCAACATACACATAAAAGAAAACCCTCGGGTAATATATTTTACAACATCTTTGATAGAGATAGAGCAAAAAGTGTTTCGAGAATTCTTCACAAAGAGACAAATAAAATTTGCATGGTCATATGGTGACATGCCTGGGTTGGATCTAGACCTTATATTGCACCATCTACCATTACAACTAGGGATTAAGCCCATCAAGCAGATTCTAAGAAAGATGCATCCACAAATCGCTCTACTAGTCAAAGTTGAACTTAAGAAACTATTGGATGTTGGATTTATCAGATCCATAAACTATGCAGGGTGGATATCAAATCTTGTACCAGTGACCAAACCATCAGGGGGCATTCACATTTGCACAAAATTTAGAGATATCAACAAGACATGTCCTAAGGATGATTTCCCTTTGCCCAACATTGACATGATAGTGGACCTTACAATAAAATATGAGATGATATCCCTCATAAATGGTTTCTTTGGGTATAATCAGATCAAAATTGCTACTGAGGACCAACATAAGACAACTTTCACATGTCCATGGGGAACATACTACTGGAATGTTAATACCTTTTGGGCTCATACAAACTCTCATGGAAGACTAAGTTGATGAAATAATAGCCAAATCATTAACAAGATTAGATCATTTTAAGGTCTTAGACAAGATATTCCAAAGACAAGAAAATTACAAAGTCAGACTAAATCCAAAAAAGTGTGTCTTTGGTGTTAAATCAGGAAAACTTCTAGGATATATCATTTCTAGAAGAGGCATTGAAGTGGACCCCACAAAATTAAAATCTATAGTGGATATGCCCCCACTAGCCAACATGGGTCTGCTAAGAATACTACAAGGGAGATTATAGTCTCTCAGACACTTCATAGTATAATTAGCAAACAAAATACATCCATTCCAACATTTTCTTAAGAAGGGAGTACCATTTGTATGGACACCCAAATGCCAAGAATCTTTCCAAAATATCAAGGATTATCTACTTGATCCACCTATGTTAATGCTACCTATACATGACAAACCTCTGATACTTTACATTTCAGCAACTCAGTTAGCATTAGGAGCCCTACTCGCACAAAATGATGATCAAGGTCATGAAAGGGCAGTGTACTACATCAGTTATACTTTAGTGGGATATGAACTAAACTACAGTAACATAGAATGTGCCTATCTTATAGTAGTCTTTGCTACTCAAAAACTTAGGCACTATATGCTAAACCACCAAACCATGTTGGTCGCAAAGATAGATCCTCTGAAATATCTCCTAAGTAAAGAAGCATTAACAGAGTGATTGGCTAAATGGATGATGATACTTAGTGAATACAAAATCCAGTATGTGGAAAGGAAAGCTATAAAAGGGTAAGTAATTGTAGATCAATTAGCAGATGCACCAATTAAGGCATACCATCCTCTAGTGGAAAATTTTCCTGATGAGTTTATCTTCAATGTTGACACTTGAACCACATGGAAATTATACTTTGATAGGTCATATACTAATCATGGTTTAGGAGCAGGAATACTATTTGTTACACCTCAAGGCGATAATATTCCTAAATAATTCATAATTGCTTTCCCTTGCACCAACAACATAACAGAATAGGAAGCCTTAGTGATAGGACTAAGAATGGAAGCCCAATGGAAGATCAAGAGTTTACATGTTTATGGAGATTCTCAACTAGTAGTCTAGCAAGTCAATGATGAATATGAAACTAAAGATGAGAAACTTTCCCTCTACAAGTGCATGGCCAACAGTTTCAAATAGTAATTTGATGACATCACCTTTCAACAAATACCACACATCCAGAACAAGGTAGTAGATGCTATGGTGATTGTGGGTTTCTTATTGGATATTTCTAGTAACGTGCCTAAATTTGAGTTTTTGGTCGAACAACTTTTTGTCCCTACCTATGATGTCCCCGATTCCGTGATGGTGTGTAAGATTGTTGGTCCTACTTCCCCTTGGTACAAGGACATATACGACTATCTAAATGCCCAAATCCTACCTTTCAACCTGTCAAACAACCAATGTAGAACCTTTCTCCGTAGGTTTGCCAAATACACCATCATCGGAGATACCCTATCTAGACATACCTTAGATAACACCTTGATGAGATTTATCGATGCTAAAGAAGCACAAGCAACTTTACGTGCAATACATGAAGGTATATGTGGATCCCATTTTAGTAGTCCTACCTTAGCCCACAAATTTATAAGATCAGGTTATTATTGGCCTGCTATGGAAAAGGACTCATATATCTTTGTCAAGAAATGTCGACAATGTCAGATACATAGAGATTTGATACATGTGCCAGCATAGGAGCTCCATCTTATTACTTCACCATGTCCCTTTTCCCAATGGGGACTTGACCTTATAGGTAAGATACACCCTCCATCTTCTAATGTCCATAAGTTCATCATAACTACCACTAAATACTTCACCAAATGTATCGAGGCTATTCCCATGACTTACATCACCGACACACAAATATCCAAGTTTATCTTAAACTGCATAATTTTTTGGCATGGTGTACCTCAATCCATCATCACAGACAATGTTCGTCTATTCAAAAACCAAGAAGTCCACCATTTCTATGAAGTATTCCACATCCAACACCATTTTTCCACCCCATATTACCAACAAGGTAATGGCCAAGCTGAGGCATCTAATAAAACCATTATCAAAATCCTCAAAAAGACTATCAATGACGTTGGTCGTGATTGGCATCTAGAACTTAATCCTACCTTATGGGCCTATCACACAAGAATCTATACTTCCACTAGGGCCACTCCATATTCCCTAGTATTCAGTTATGAAGCTATCTTACCTATTGAGGTTGAAATTCCTTCCCTAAGGAAATGCTTGAAAGGTCATATTGGCGATGAAGAGTACCATGTATCCATATTGCATGAGTTAGAATTATTAGAAGAATGAAGACAAAAGGCTCTAGATCATTTGCAATCATATCAAAACCATCTTTGTTGCAGCTATAACAAGAAAGTTCTAAATCAACACTTTGATATTGGTGAGTTGGTTTTAATGGAGAACCCGAAGAATCAAGCTGAATGAGAAAAACTAGGCAAGTTTGAACCTAACTAGTTAGGGCCTTATATTGTTACAGAAGCCTTTGGATCAGGAGCCTATCAACTCTCTACCCCTGAAGGAGAACCATTTTTTTCACCGATCAAAAACCTTCATCTGAAGAGATTCTTTGCGTAGCTTCTGAGAACCATGTCTTATTCAGAAAAATACAAAAAAACTGTTACCTTGATGAAAACCTGGCAAACAAGCATCTTTGTAACACAATTTTTTTTGAAAAATCAATAAAATGGTAAAGAGAAATAATCTATCCAATAGTGAAAACCACTTTGGTGGCACTATGGATAAGTACCATGGTGAAAACCTGGCAAACAGGCGCCATGTGTAGTCAACTTTTCTCCTTCGTCTACCATCATTCCAATCAGAATTTTCACCATCAGCCATAATAAATGGTTGTCTTATCCATTACTTGGAATGATTGACATCAATTCCACTCCATCTCCCCACTCCATCCCATAGGTTTTATTCTTGACTAGGGGAAAATCCTTGATCTGTGTCATTTGGACCTTGTACATAACATCCCAACATCAAAAAAAGTCCTGAAAAAAGCTCAAAAACGTCATTAAATGTCCTAAAAAAATCCAAAAACATTAAAAAAAACCCCAAAAAGACAAAAAAATAAAAAACATGTCAAAAATCCCAAAAATAGAGTCAGATTCAGTTATGTCAAGTCAGGTGTAGACATAGTCGAACTATGTTGCCTCTGTGACTGGGTGTAGGCAAGGCCATGTTTCGATGTGCCCCTGAGGCATTAAGTCCTTTTGTCTAGGTTTGTCATGCATTATACATAAAATCATGACTCATTCTTTGTATATGTCAAAGTCATTGGTCGTGTCAAACTACGAGGTCTCTATGTGTAGAACATAGGCAAGGCCATCAATCGATGAGTCCTCGAGGCCGCACTAGGTCAGTCCATTAGGGTTTATCACACTAATCATCACACACGTTGTCTAAACATCAAGTTAGGTTCATATGTGTCAATCATTCATGTTAGTGAAAGTCAAGTAAAACTACGAGGTCTCTATGTGTACAATGTAGGCAAGGAAATTAATTGATGAGCCCCTAAGGCTACACTAGGTCAGTCCTTTAGGGTACATCGTATCATGTCAACCCACACACTCATAATGATGAAGGAATCCAAAGAAATCATGCATCAACAAGGAAAACATGTCAAAACTATCAAGTCAAAATCAATCATATTGTTAGAACAATCAACTTAGGTCTTAAGCAAGATAAGTCTTTCTTGACAACAGAAATCATCAATTGTCATAGCCTCATATAGCTTGTCCCATCAATGACATTAGGCTCAAATGTATTATATGAAATGTGTATTTCTGAAACTAGGAATTGTCATGCCTTACACAGATAGTCACAAAGTCGAAACCAGACTCAATGTCTTATACGGTATGTGTCATCCCTCACATCGGGCTATGCCAAACATCAAACAATCACACAAGATTAGTTTTTGGAAAATACTTTTATTGAATTTTTTAATTTATATTTTATTTTGTCTTATCTTTTTATGGATTTGTGTATGAGTCTGGTTACTAGCTTTCTCAAGGATGTCCCCTGAAGGATTTAGAGAAGCAAGGATGTCTCAGGACTCTTTTTCTTTGACTACTGTATGTCAACTGTCTTTTAAAATTTGGATTGTGAATAATATTACTAGTTTCCTCGAGGATGTCCCATGAAGGATTTAGAGGAGCAATGACATCTCATGACCCGTCTTTGATTTATTTTTTGTTTGTGGTTTGTCTGGACAAAAAGACTAGGGCAATTTTTCCCTTAGTATGAGTTAAGACACTCCTTATTCGCAACTGTCTATTTTTCACAAGTGGATGACTTTATACACTACGGTCTATCTCATATCATGGTGTGTACTGTGCATTTATGTTAATCCCACCCAATGATGGTTAAATACAAAGCTTAGTATATATATGGAAAAACATTGAAGATTATATGTGCTTCAAATAACCATTCTTGTTTCATACTAACACCATGCTAACATTTCTTCTATCATGAACAACGACACAGTCCTATGACACACAAAAAAAATAGATAATTTGCATATGCATACATTCCACAAAAATTATGTAAAAATTATCATATGTCTATATATAGTACATCATATAGTTAGGCTACATTTTAAACAAGTATAAATAATAGGCATATCCATTGCATATCTAGGAAAATAATGGCATAATAGGCATGCAATCATTATAAGGTACAAAATAAGAACATTACATGTACATAACCATTGTCATCATATAGCATCAAATGTAGATAGAATTGTATATATAAACATTACATTACATCCCATTATCATAAAGTACAAACATCCATCCTCATATAAAATCAGCATAACATCATAGGCTGCATGAACACATCATAATTTAGAAATGATCATCCATAACATGTACATATCAGATAAACAATAACATCTCATAGAAAGCATAATCATATAGGAAAATAATGCATCATCATAAATAGAATTGTATATCACATGAAATGCTGCCAAAAATCATATATATATCGCTCAAAAAAACATGTCATAGTACAATGTAAAAATTTATCAATAAATAAAAAGGAGCTCGCAGGCTCTATGATCAAAGTACAATATCTACAAATATGAAAATATCAAAGTGTACCACTTTTGCTACTCCCATGTGGTGAGTGTGGTGGAAACTATCTGAGGTACTCTCTATGTGATGGGATGCCTATCATATGGACCTGTCCTCGATGGTCCTACCAAACCCTCTGTGCTTTGTGTCCTTGTCTGACTCCTACTCTATGATCTATGGATACGTGCCTCAGAAAAAATAGGAGCTCGTCTCTCAGGAGGCACCACTGACTCATACAGATCCCTGTAATAGGAGGCTCTCTCCACTACCTTGACTAACTCACAAGAAAAACCATCAGGTTATGAACTACTGTAGAGATGTCTGATCTCAGTAATTTGTATTTTTGTAGCTTGCCTCTCGGTGACTGCCTCATCTCTCTCCATAAGAGCACTATCCCTCTGCATCTACATGGCATCTCAATTTGCAATAAGCCCTCTCACCCTCTCCTCCAAAGACTCCACAACATTGTCTCTCGGAGCCTCCTAATCCCTCCTCCCCTCTACTATTCTATCACGGAGCTCTCTCTCCTGCTCCCCCATACGTACCTCCTCCTCCTCATCCTCCTCACCATAACCTGCTAGTATGCCAAGGACATCAATATCCATGTCCTCCCTCCCAACCTCCTCCTTTGCGTTCTCCTCTCTCCCAACCTCTACCTCTACATGCTCCTCTTCTATTTCCTCCTCAGCAGCATGGTCTCCTCTAATCTGTGCCTCTAATCCACCCTCGAGGTCCAACATCGATATATCCTCCACCTCTGCCTTAGCCTTGTGGATAGGTGATAATCCACCTACACGACCACCTCTCCATCCTTGCCGACCTCATCTCCCACCTCTACCATCATCCCCGTCTCCTCTGCCAACTGTCCCTCGTCTCTCTATAGGTGTTGGCTGATCCAGATCTATTTATGGCATAGAATAATGTACTACCCACCATGTATCATAAGAAACAATGGTCCTTGGATCCGCTGCTCCACCTCTCCATCCCCACTATAAAGGTTGTAACACCTTAATTTTTTCCTCTGTAGTAGCCACTGGTATCATAGACCCACACCAAGGAACGTCTCTGGATGATCGATCAAACTCTGCTCATCCTCTAGGCTCATCCTGAACCTCACCAAACTATCTCAGTACACGATCCAACAAGTGTCTCTCTATAATATGAACACATGATACGGTCCTCCCAATTAGGTATTATGTCTACCATCAATAAGGAAAATGTCTATCCTCATCGGACCATCGTGCACAATCCATATACGGTCTCCATGTAAACTGAACTAATGTGTCCAATACATGTCTCCAATAACCTATGTTTCCAACATGAATTTGTGTGATGTTTCCTACATATCGGAAAACATATGGGGATTTGTCACCCCACTCGACAGTAACAGGAGGATGAAACACAACAATGTGTTCCCATGCCCAAACCATGAGAAGAGTAGTCCCGCAACTCATCGACTATGTATCTCTATAGGCTATATCATGAAGATGGAAGTAAATCATGGAAAATAAGCAAGGACCCCAGGCATAGACAACTCTCTCTCTAGCATTCCAACTAACATCTCCCCCCACCCAATAGGAAATCCATGACCTCGACGGTCAGGAAGAACTATCCCCATAATTAGTGTACATAATATATAGTCAATCCTCTCATATCTATCTACTAATACCTTCCATCTAATCTCATAGTGCTCTATACCTAATCTCCTAATATCATCATATACATAATATCTACTAATCTCGCTAAAGCGTCTCTGTTTATCATACAAGACTCGCTCATCTCTAATAGGCAATCTCATAATCCTATAAACATCCTCCAACGTGACAATTGCCTCTCTAGTAGGAAAATGAAATGAAGAAGTCTGTGAATGTCACCTCTCACATAAGGTAGTGAGCATACCTCTATTTGCCTAAATTGTGGGCATGGTGCATATGTGATGTAACCCCAATCTCCATAGCAATTGTGTCTCAGCACTATACAACTGATCTCTAAGCTCAAAAGTATCTGGATGCGACTCCCTGGTGTAGATCAGATCTAGTATAACCTGCAAAAGGCATTCAAACCATGTGTCAGACAACAAACCATTTCATCTTTCCATCAAATATTTTCTCAAAATTTTTATAGTCAAATACATCGCTTTAAAAAGAAATGTGGTGCACAAACCATATGCGTCATTCTTAAAATGAAATGCGGTGCACTATCATACATGCATCATACAAACAAGAATATGCGTTCCATATTGCAAATGTAGACAAAAATTCCAAGCAAACATCATCAGGCAAATGCGTGAAATTAATTGCAAATGCGATGCATTTTAATTGCCTATCTCTAATGCAAATGCTATTCATATTAACAAATACGTCTCACCTAACTACATGTCACTATCATAATCTCATATGCATTGCAAGAACTCAAATGCGGTGCATAAAATCACAAATGCGTTCATTCCCTAAATGACTAAAAATTCCTAGATGTGATTTTGCATATGCATCATTCCGTGAGCAAATGCATCGCATACAAATGCATATGCATTGAATTAAAAATAACACATTTGCAATTTTAACTTTGAATGCCTAAAACTACGTGCAAACCAAAATTTCAAGGGTTTGTTCAAAGGTACTTATAGGGGGTCCCACGTCGATAGGTTGTTTGAAGGTCTAGATTGAATAGCCATGATGATCTGCATACCACATGGGAGGCAATTTCGACAGGTGCTAAGAGAAAATTTCTCAATTATTCAATTCTATAGGGTGCAAATGATTTGAATTTCACCCTAATTTCTATTTATACCTAGGGCTAAAAGTGGCATTTTTGTTGACCTTGTCTATTGTCCATGTAAACCTCCATCTTCAATCAACCTGTACACATCCCTAACACATCCAAATTCAATTCCGTCAACTCCATAGCATTTTTGGCCATCAAATTGACTTATCAGGACTATTTCCTAATTTTTTGAAATTTTTCAAAAACTCATCAATTTTCTTGAGGGGGCATACCCTAACCTATTTCATACCATGGCACAACTAGGGCATGTTTCGATCGATTTTTTTTTGACACAATTCCAATATGACATTGTATCAAAGAGGGGCAAACTGTAGACACTAAAAATTGGTCTAGGCCTACGAGTACCACTTTCAACATAATTTTCTAATGTCCATGGTCATGATTAAATAATATTAATTATTTAATTAATTTCTAAACACACCATTCTTCTATTAATTAAATAACTTTAATTATTTAATTAATTTATTATGACCCTTATTCAACTTCGATTAATTGAAGAAATCTTATTTATGTAATTACGTCACTAATTAATTAATTCTCTTTTTGAATTAAATAATTTATTATTTAATTTACCTTTTATCATATTTCGACTATAATTAAATATTCTTTTCGAATTATTTAATTATTCAATTAACCTTTTCGACAGTCAATTAAATAAATCATTATTTGTTTAATTAAATCTTTTCAATTTCGAATGTTGAATTAAATAAATGTTTAATTCATAAAAAAGAGTTATTTTTGTCACATTCTTCTATCGCCTACTTAACTAATTATTCACTCACCGTCTGACCCAAGATCTATTTAAATCTATCAGTTATCTCCTGATTCGATATCTGATTGTCTCTGTGAAGAGACTCTCTGTCTTGATCAGTTAGTCTAATTCTCCTACATGAATATATTTATTAATTAAATATCTTTAATTAATTAATTAATTCATGTGTGCATTCAAACAAATCATTGTATAAATTCCAACTTTATCCTTTTCATTCAATTCTTATCTTTCTAATTTTTGAAGACTCTCAACTGAAGATTAAATCATTTATTTAATCTTGATCTCTTATTCAGTCTATTTTCCAATAGTCCTAACACCAAATTAAATTATTATTTAATTTAATCTTTATCCTTTAGAATTTCCCAACTCACATCACATGAAATTCATCAATCTCGATCGTTGATCTCTCTTTCGAATCTGAGCCGATTGTTCAAAAACCAACTTTCTTTAAATTGGCTGACCTTTGTCATTATTCCTCCTCCCGAAATCTATATAATTTTGGAAGCATAAATTATTAATCTTCGATATTTTTTCTATTATCACATATAAAAATGAAGGCTATACTTGCACACTTATGGAAATCTGAGTGCAATTATACTATAGAAGGAAAAATGGAGAAGGACAATTAGGATAATTCGAAGGAGCTTACAGATATTCTTGAGACAGTTTCGTGTTTTACTTTAGTTTATTAATTCACACTTTGTTGTTTAATTTAGATTAATGCATGTTTATTAGATTTAAATGATCTTTCTTACAACACTATTTTATCTATGTTACAGTGGGTAATGTGGCTGGCACTATGTACCCATTTAATGCTATGCTCCACACATCGAGATCAATAGAAATCAGATATGTTTCCATTCTGATTTTCTAGAATACATAATTTGTTCCATCAAATAATGGAGCTCTAGTCACAGATGTGCCTTCATGAGCTTGAGACATTTTAAACAAACTCCTAGACTAGAATAAATCCTAGGCAGTTAGACCTATTAGAGTACCCTATGCTCTTATACCAATTGTTGGAGTGAAAATGACACTGAGAGGGGGGGTGAATTAGTGTCTTAACATATTTTACCAAATTTAGAAATTAAACCATAGCACACATTTGTTCTCAATATTTCAATGACAAGTTCATTCATGAGTTGAATGCAATCATTCATAAACTGAAATGAGAAAAGTAATAGCTGAATAGTAAACAATACAACATTGACACAATAAAGCATTGTAACCACAAATGAACAAAGAGACACAAGATTTTCCGAGTGTTAAACCCTCCTGGGTTAGAAAAACAATCCTAAAAATGCTTCCTTTCAAGCTCTTATTTAAAAAACACTATAAACAATACCTTATAGGCTAATTTATGAGCACCAACCCCTCATTTTGAAACATCAATCTCAAGGAGCACCAACCCCTCTTTTGTTTCAAAACAATAAATAATATTAGAGGATTTCTCTATTTCAATTCTTTTACACTCAAGAATGCTTTACATTCGAATACCCCTAATATCCTAAAGGTTCTCTATTGAACCCTCAAAATACTAGACATATTAAAAGGGAAATCCTATCACTCTGCATTTTTGTTTCATATTTTCAGTTATAGAGTTGTCACAAAATGTCTCTTAGCAATAGACAATACAAAACTGTGATCAATCATAGAATATCTCATCATTTATTTTCAAAGCACATATTTTCTTTTTGAATCTTTATCTAAGTGTTTTCCTAGAAAAGACAAAGTGTCATTACAATATTTGTTCTTAAAACCCTGAAAATAATAGAATCGACACTAGTAGTTTCATCTGTTACAAAAGAATAATAATGTATGCACCAAATAATATCACTTTTCTTGTTCAAAGTAGATTGATAGAACAATAATACCCTTAAGGATCTGTTTTCCAGAGAACCCATAATGATTAGTGATAGAAGGAAATAATATTTCACCAAACCATCATTTTCCTTCACATAATTTTCCATTTTGATAGAAAACAAACAACTATCATTGTAAATTCTGGTCAAGAGATGTAATCAAACTCACACTTTATGATTAAGGCTTGAAAGAAACAAAATCATTTTGCAGAGTACCCAATAGAGAAAAGATGTAACCGAAACTAAGGCATGCTTTGCTGACACAAAATCAATAACCCAATTGTGCAGTTTCAGTTTCGAATCATAAAACAGTAACTGCCGTACTTTTTTGAATTTGAAAACTTTCGTCAAGCAAAGAAAGATAATACCTATTCAAGCTGCAAGAGAATCATATAGATACTAGTGATATTCGATAGTTTCTGAGGTCTCTAACTGCCTTACTAGTTCCTTGACAAAGCACACCTGACAACAACTTTCATGCATAGTGAAATTCCTATCATGATGACAAAGAGAGCAATGAACAAAATCATAGTAGAGAGGAATCATAAAAACTAACAGCAGTTACAATTTCTTCATGGCGGCAACTGAGGCAAGGGTTTCAACCATAGCAATGAGAAATCAAAAAGAACTTTCCCTAATATTTCTTCATGCCATTTGATGCCTTAAACAAATTTAATAAAATGTTGAGGTCTAAAATGACTTAAGTCATTACAAATAAAACATTATAATGAATACACATCCGCTGTCAAAGATTTTACCAAGGGGGTGACAATATAATCACTTTGATCATGATTTCCATGTTGTCGCTACCACATTCTTACCACCAAATATTTCATTTAACCTGTCGATTTCACATTATCACTTAAAATACTTTAATCCATGTCCAAATGAATGAAACATGCCAACAAGAATAATGATAATAATGGCTGAAAAAATGCCTTTTAAAATATGTCGATGATAATATGAATTTTAAATAAAGTCAATTCCTTTATATCCATGATAAATGATGACACCAAATTGTCGACCAAAACAAATACTTTTATAATGCCGATGTCAATAAAGTCCCATTTTATCTCGAGGACTTATCAAAATATAATGTCATGGAGTGCTCAAGACACCTAATACTCAACCACATTAAAATGTGATTGACCATAAAGCCACATTAAAGCTGCTCAATACCATAGAATATAATGACAATCTAGCTACCTGAAATTTGAATGCTTCAGGCAAAGTGGTTGCCAATAGAGCAATATGTATAATGAACCTTAAACTAAATGTTCAAGAACATGATCAACCACATACAATCACATTGAAATGTGATGAAAAAATGAAGTGCTTATGCTCCTAAACCTGTATGCTTTGAGGAAACATAAAAAGTGCCACTCAAATATCATGTGAAGACATCTTACATAAGATCAAGCTAAATATACTAAAGACTAATAATGATAGAAATGCCACCTTGAAATAAACATTATGTAGCTTGAGAATGTAATAGGCATCCAAAAAAAAGAAGATTTTTGTCACTTGATCAAACTGAACCTGTCCAAGATGATTTAAATAGATAACCATGTATCCTGTAGCATGATAACATTGTCAGTCCAATTAAAATGATAAGCACATCTGAAAATGAATAATGACTGAAAATAGATAGCTGAACATGAATAGCTGATCTGAAGTATAGATGAACATGGAACTGAAAATCCTGAATCACCATAACAAGAATACCAAAAACAAAGCCTCTCGATGATTATTTGAGATACCAAAGAGCATGCCAACTAATTTTTTCATCAAGGACAACCAAAGACGACTGAGAAGTCAACAATTACAGGATAAAATTAAAAAAAATTTGAATTTCAAAAACGTTTGACCAATTTATGGTGGTCAGACGAACATGTTTTAATATTTTTAAAAAGTTTTAATTAAAAATCATAAATAATTATTTACTTGCAAAAGAAATACAAAAAAACTCAACACAACCAAGCATTTTTCCTATACTTATATTTAAAATTTCAAAAAAATAATATTATTTTATGTTTGTACTTAGGTTGGTCAGACATACACCTGCTTTTTATTTTTTCTTGAAAATTTAATACTACTGCATTGAAATTTTAAATTTTTACCAAATAGATTTATTTTTTTCCAAAAAAGGAATAATATCTTAGAAACTACACTCAATTTGCTAAAAAAAATGTTCTTACATATTTTCCAAATTATACTAATAACTATTTTTTTGAATTTTATTGCCACTTAAGGGCATAGTTTGGACCCCGATGATCTTGCATTGAACCTTATCCACCATAACAAAAAATACAAGTTCAAAAAAAACTCGTGCTTATCTTAGAACCACCTAAAAGGTAAAATAATAAAGATAATGTTTCATAGCAACTAAGTTACAATATCATCGCTCATATTGTGGACACTAGAAATATCTCGATCGATATCATGCACTTGATCCTAATTAACTAACACCGATTCTTCCTTGATCATTTCCACACTAACCAATTAATTGAATAAACTTTATTTAATCAATTGAATTTCATTGGATTTCCAACTAAAATCAGATAATACACTTTATCAGATTATTTCATCATATCCTAATGTTCTTCGTGTAATGCCCCACCACACAACCCTAGAGGAAGTCTCAATTCACTATAAAAGCGTACAATTTTCTTTTTATTAAAGTGAATTAGACATACATGTTCACTTACAATTGACAACATCCTCTAAGGCTACGTAACCAAGATTACTTAAACCCACACATACATCAACATATAACCGTAGCATTTAATGACATTATGAAATAAGTATTTAAACAACATAGAGATACAACATAACATAATGAGATTTTCATCCAAGGACCAAATTCATTAACTTAATCAAATGGTTACATCACTCCATCCCAGAATGAGGAAATAGTAAAAATGTGTTACAATTACATAAATCCACCTCGTAAACATAAGAGGGGAAAAATAACATGTTACAAATTGAAATATTACAATGCTTGAATTAAAACAAGAACTGCGAGTTGTCCAACTGGATGTATCGCCACAAAGTACTGAAGATAAAAGGGAGACCCAATAGTGTATGGTTCATGTTCCACCCAACCAAGTGGTACTCGAAGGCCCACACCCCATGCTAGGAGATAGTAACAATGTAACATGGACAATCTCTTCAACCTCTAACCACAGGCTGACTCATACTGACACATACTAACTCAACTAAACACATGTACAGTAAAATTCCAACTCTAACATGGTCACATTGCTTCCAGACATATAATTTGATCAAGTATGATAAGAAACCCATACACATAAATAAATACCAATGTTTTCTTAGATAGAGTGTCATCGCATAGCTCATCATGAGATCTCCTCTAGGAATCTTCATAGGCTACGGTAATCCTAGTGACCTCAACTGAATCTCGACCCTCATACTCACTCATGCTGAATCGACTACCTCTCATAAGGACAAGATAGTTGACCTTTCCATTCTAGGCCTTCCCACTCACCCCAAGTCTAAACGAGCACTTGTGTCTATGAGTGATGTTAAATTATCTTGATTAGTGTGAAATACTTCCTAATCTTCTAAGTACATTAATTTAGTTATCACTTGATTAAATCACCTCTGAAGGTTACCCAGTTTACCTATTTGGGCTCTGGTGCCTAACATAAGCCACTCTTGTACTTGACAACATATTATAAAAAAATAAACTCCAAGGGTAACTCAAGTGCGTACATACTAGAGAAAAAAATCACTTCATCACTAGGAGGCAAAAAATAATGAAACTCACTCCAAAAACTTGGAGGCAACCAAACCAATAATGCACTACCCAAGATAAATACAAATGGTTGACATAACAAATCGACAACCCTCATCCTCTGGAAGACTTATGAATTAAAAACTCAATTAAACCTTTTCCCCAATCATGAACACAAGGGAAATAATTACTACAAAGCAATTGTAAGGAAATAATCTATTTTTGGATATATTAAATCCATTTCCCTTTCTAATACATTTCACAACAAATAAACCAATTGCCTTAACAAAATAATCAATTACAACAATTAAATTGCCTCTGTAGTAAAAATCTTCTTTTTAAATACTTTTAAAAGCAACATATTTCCTTTTACAATTAATTCCTTCCATTTTCCAATCTAATATAAGATATGATATTTTGAAATACAACTATTTTAATTATCCACATATATATTTAATATATATTCATAAAATATACATACATAATTATATTACAATATATAATTATGTATATATATATAAACATATACACATTATATATATAATATATATATACATACATATATACATAATATATATATGTTTAAATATTATTCCATTTAAAAATCTATGAAAACCATAAAAATTTCATGATTTCAGAGATGAAAATATAACAATGAAATTTAACTTCCGTATTTTTTTGCAAAAAAAATAAACAAACGAATTCATAGGCCGTTGGACTATACCAGTGTACACTTGGCCTTGGTGCCTTGGGCACCAAACTGTACATGTATAATCGGCCACCCATTGCATCGGGCACCGGCCTGTACATAGTACAATCGGCCACCCAATGTTGGGGGCAGCGCTACTGCCATGGCAGTGCTCCCTCCACTAAAGTGGAGGGCACTTCCATGGGAGTAGCGTACTCCCCAAAACATTGTGAGTACAGTGAGTGGTGGGGGTATAACCACCCCCACTATCCACTTGCATAAAGATTTCAAAGCTTGGTTTAAAAAGAAAAGAAAATAATTAAATTCACTCAACCCAGAACATTTCGCCATATGACGATTTCCATAAATAAATCAAAATCAAAGTAATAATATAAATATATATTATATGTATATACATATGTGTATATATATATATACATATATATATATATAAAACAATATATATAATTAAAAAGAGTGACAACTTAAAAGACAAATTTGAAAATAAATTTCAAAACATCCATCTACAGGAAAAATTATAAAATTTCCAAAAAATCCAAAATTCTTACAGAGGATTTGAAAAAAATAAAAATTAAAAATCTTTTAAATAACTTTCACACACCTAAACCTTGGCAAAGAAACTACTAATTTCATACAAAGTTTTTCAATCTAAAACCTAATATCCTCTAGGTTTCTCCACCGTAAAATGCACAAAGGATTCAAAGAAAATTCATTTTTATTACAGAGATTTAATTTTCTAAAACAAAATTAGATATTGTTTTCCTCTAAGTTTGATTTATAGTTTGGATCTGCTACATTTCTCAAATATAATAATTCTTATTCAGAGGTTTTTACTAGAAATAAAATTTTCTAAATTCTTCACGGCAATGTAACAGAAGCTTTAAAAATTTCCTTTCTCTAAAATCAAATTATTTTCCTTTCTCTAAAATCAAATCATTTTCCTTAATGGATCTAACAATACAATTAATTGCACAATAGAATTACTAAACTAGATTTTAAACAAACTAATTTCACAAGTAAAGAACCTGTATCAAAAAGCTTCATAAAAATGAATCTTTGATGTCAAGCCTCCTCCAAAGCTTCCTCAGCTTCTTTCCAGCAACCACAGTATTTCTAGCACCAAAATTGTATCCAATAATCACAGCAAATGCAAAAGAACAATTCCTATAGCCAAGAAACTCTACCATCCTTTGTGTATTTTCAATTTTTCATTCTTCTCCCAAAAATATCTCTCTCCAAAAATATCCTCACACACCTATGAAGAAGCTTTCCTCTTCTTTCAAAATCCCGAATTCTCTTTGTGAATCATTTTTTCAACAACCTCTTCATTAATTTAACTCTAACATGCTCGCAACAATAAAATATCTTCTAACAACCAATTTTAATTTAAATATAATTTAATAATTCCAAATACTAATTTAATTCCAAATTCTAATTTAATTTCATATACTAATTTAATTACCACTAACTTAAATTAAATTCCAAAATTAAATTAAATTCTATTTTTCAACTTTCTACATAAGCAATTTAATTATTTAATAATTAAATTCAACTCCATGGATTAAATTTAATTAATTAAATAAATTAAATTTGATTAATTAATTTAAATAAAAACTTCTATCCGCAATTTTAAATTTAAATAAATAAATATCAACATTATTTCATGCAATAATTCTAAATATTTATTTCCATTATCAAGAACCCTTCAGAATTAAGTAATATTAAAACAAGGCAATCAAAGACTCAACAAACATGACTGATGACACACTATGGCGAGGGTGTAGACTTGACACAAGTTACCTAGCTACTATCTCTTGTTCAACTTAACTGTTGGATCGACATGCTCAAACCTGTAAAACCAAGTGGAGTCGATGCCATGTACCTGCAAACCTTAAAACAAAGTAACCAACATCATATATATATAAGCAACATAAAATACACACTATGAAGAGGAAATCACGGAATCGCAGGGCACCCGCAAGCGAGTGATGCGATCCTGTCCCCTTCACCAATACACTCATCCTAACTCACATTTCCATAATACTTCAAATATCTCATATATAATAACATGTTATAGCAATAAGTAATTTAACACCAATTAAAGCCTATCAAATCAAGCAATAGTTAACCACATCACATCACACAAATAGTTCGTCACTCTATAAATAGCTATCAAATAACACACATGATAAACTATAATTATCTATTGTAATATAATTATGTATGTATATTTTATGAATATATATTAAATATATGTGTGGATAATTTAAATAGTTGTATTTCAAAATATCATATCTTATATTAGATTGGAAAACAAAAGGAATTAATTGTAAAAGGAAATATGTTGCTTTTAAAGGTATTTAAAAAAGAAGATTTTTACTACAGAGGCAATTTAATTGTTGTAATTGATTATTTTGTTAACGCAATTGGTTTATTTACTGCGAAATGTATTAGAAAGGGAAATGGATTTAATATATCCAAAAATAGATTATTTCCCTGCAATTGCTTTGTAGTAATTATTTCCCTTGTGTTCATGATTGGGGAAAAGGGTTAATTGAGTTTTTAATTCGTAAGTCTTCCAGAGGATGAGGGTTGTCAATTTGTTATATCAACTATTTGTATTTCCCTTGGGTAGTGCATTATGGGTTTGGTTGCCTCCAAGTGTTTGGAGTGTGTTTCATTATTTGTTGCCTCCGAGTGATGGAGTGATTGGTTTGTCTAGTTTGTATGCACTTGAGTTACCCTTGGAGTTTAGTTTTGTATATTATGTTGTCAAGTAGAAGAGTGGCTTCTGTTAGGCGTCAAATCCCAAAGAGGTAAATAGGGTAACCTTCAGGGGTGATTTAATCAAGTGATAACTAAATTAATGTACTTAGAAGATTAGGAAGTATTTCACACTAATCAAGATAATTTAGCCTCACTCATAGACACAAGTGCTCATTTAGACTTGGGGTGAGTGGGAAGGCCTGGAATGGGAAGGTCAAATATCTTATTCTTACAAGAGGTAGTCGATTTCACCTGAGTGAGTATGAGGGCCTAGATTTGGTTGAGGTCACCAAGATTACTAGAGCCTATGAAGATTCCCAGAGGAGATCTCATGATGAGCTGTGCAATGCAACTCTGTCTAAGACAACATTGGTATTTTTTTATGTGTATGGATTTCTTATCATACTTGATCAAATTATATGTCTGGAAGCAATGTGACCATGTTAGAGTTGGACTTTTATTGTACATGTGTTTAGTTAAGTTAGTATGTGTCAGTATGCGTCAACCTGTGGCTAGAGGTTGTAAAGATTGTCCATGTTACGTTGTTACTATCTCCTAGCATGGGGGGTGGGCCTTCGGGTACCACTTGGTTGGGTGGAACATGCAGCATACACCATTGGGTCCCCCTTTTATATTTAGTACTTGGTGGCAAGACATCCAGTTGGATAGCTCATAGTTCTTTTTTTAATTCAAGCATTGTAATATTTCAATTTGTAACATGTTATTTTTCCTCTATTATGTTTACGAGGTGGATTTATGTAATTGTAACACATTTGTCCTATTGCCTCATTCTGGGAATGAGTGATGTAACCATTTGACTAAGTTAATGAATTTGGTCCTTGGATGTATATCTCATTATGCTATGTTGTATTTGTATGTTATTTAAATACTTATTTTATAATGTCATTAAATGTTATGGTTATATGTTGATGTATGTGTGAGTTTAAGTAATCTCGGTTACGTAGCCTTAGAGGATGTTGTCAATTGTAAGTGAACATGTATGTTTAGTTCACTTTAATAAAAAAAAAATTGTATGCTTTTATAGTGAATTGAGACTTCCTCTAGGGTGGTGTGGTAGGGCATTACACATGGTATCAGAGCCAGGTTTAAACATTGGGGGCTCTGGGATTATGATGTACCCATTAAGCTTAGTTGCATAGGTTTTCAAGTGTACCTTGTCTAATACCTTTATGTGTCTATGTAGGAGTATGCCTCCCAGACACGGACGAAGCAGAGGATGAGGACATGGTTGGGTAGGCAGTCATGAAGGGAGTCAGAATGACTCTCTACCTCATGTTATGCTTATACCAGATCAGGAGGAACAACAAGCCTCATAGAATTGCCCAGGGGGCAGTGGTGGACAGCAGGATCCTCCAGGGATCGAAGTTGCATGTAGAGATTTTGAGGAGGCTTTGCAACTCCTAGGTTTGAGATGGGCAAATGCAGAGGTTAAACCTAGTGTGAGGGCAGTTACAACATAGTCAGAGATGTTAGCCTCTTCTTATATCAGAGACTTGCTTCGGTCACAACCACCACGGTTTGATGGAGTAGGCAATGGATTAGAGGTTGAGACTTGGCTGATAGGTCTCGATTGATGCTTTTCTATGCATCCATTCATCAATAGTACTAAAGCGCAGTGCATTGTTATGCACCTGTGAGGGTTTGCATCCACTTGGTGGAGACTGGAGGAGTAGAAGCTCCACATTGATATGAATACTGTGTCCTAGGAGATATTCCTTGAGTGGTTCAGAGCCAACTTTCTTTCTGACCATTGGCATTAGCGCTGAGGCGATGATTTCCATGCCTTATGATAGCTAGCCATGATCGTAGAATAGTATGAGAGACATTTCTATGAACTTAAACAGTTCATGGGAATAGGAGATGTCGAGGGGATTCTCGTGCAACATTTTTTTAGGGGATTGAATGCATGTATTAGTGGTGGTGTGCGGGTGTTTGAGCCCAAATCTATCGAGACAGTTGTGGAGAAGGTATGGATTATGGAGGAGAATTTGACCATGGCACTAGGAGGCCATATAGGTGTACTTATTGGTAGTGGTATAGGAGTTGGGACTAGTGTATGAGGGGGAAAGACATAGGGATTTGTGCCTCCTAAGACACAGTAGGGATCAACATAGGTCAGTCTACAATAGGCATCCCAGGGGAAACGCAAAGGTTTCCGGTAGAGACAGGGTGATAGAAACTAGAGGTGCATGAAGCATTTCAACTCTCAGCAACCCACTCAGAGCTTCCAATCCACTTTTAGAGGTAGTGCACAATAGTCTAGCACATGATTAGGAGGCAGAGGATATGGTAGAGGCACAGGTTATTTCTCTTGTGGTCAATAGGGCCATATTGCTAGGATGTGTCCTAACAAGGGCACATCTGGATTCACACAGAGACCAACGTCACCAGAGCTGACTGTGGGGGATGCTAGTAGAGGCCATCATGTGTTCGTAGTGGTTGATAACCATCAGGAAAAGCACCAGGGTATTGTGGTTGAGACTTATGGTATGTTATTAGGTAACCTTGTTACCATTCTATCTGATTCTAGAGCATCAGACTCCTTCATTTCTTCATCTGTAGTGTCACGTTGTAGACTAGGGGTCTTAAGGTAAGCTAATAGGTGGCAGGTCAAGTTAGCTTCTGGTGCAAAAGTCACATCACATTCTATAGTACCTGAGTGTAGATTAGAGTTTGGACCTCTCCTTACTACATTGGATCTTCGGGTTATACCATTGGGTTCCTATGACGTTGTCATAGGCATGGATTGGTTAGAGGCTCACCAAGTAGTTATATATTGTCAACATAAGTTGATTAGATGTATTAATGCGTCTGGTAGTGAGGTGGACATAGAAGGAGTATAGAGACCGATATCCTTGAGGAGTATCTCAGCTATGCAGTTGAGAAAATGTGTACGACATGGATGTCATATGTTTGTTGTTACAGTTGAGGATTTGGGATTAGTAGATGGCGAGGAGAAAGTCTCTCTTGATAGTCACCCCATTATTTAAGATTACTCAGATGTCTTTCCCGATGACATTCCAGGGAAGCGACCGCGAAGAGATATAGACTTCAGGATAGACCTAGTACGTAGATTGGAGCCCATTTCATGAGCTCCTTACCGTATGACCACTTAGGAGCTGAAAGAGCTTCGCTTGCAGCTTGAGGAGTTGTTAGAAAAGCACTTCATTCACCCTAGTTTTTCTCCATGGGGAGCACTAGTGATCTTCATGAAGAAGAAGGATAGTTCACTTCAATTATGTATTGATTACCGATAGTTGAGCAAAGTGACGATCAAGAATCAGTATTTGCTTCCTAGGATTGATGACTTGTTTGACCAAGTCAAGGGTGCTACAGTATTTTCAAAGATTGGCCTTAAGTCGAGATACCATCAGCTCTGTATTTTTGAATTAGATATCCATAGGATGGCATTTGAGACGCGATATGGTCACTACGAGTTTACAGTAGTACTATTTAGGTTGACAAATGTGCCTTCTATGTTCATGAGTCTGATGAATGGAGTATTCCACACTTAGACAGATTTTTCCTTGTGTTCCTAGATGATATTTTGATATACTCCATGATAGTGGAGGAACATGAGGAGAATTTGCGATAGGTATTACAATGTTTACGGGATAATCAACTTTATGCTAGCTTGTTGAAATGTGAATTCTTCAAGATTGAGATCAAGTATCTTGGACATGTGATCTCAAGGGAAGGTATATCAGTGGATCCTGCAAAGATCCAAGCGATCTTAGATTGGCTTGCACCCATGAATGTTATCCATAGCTTTATGGGGCTTGCAGGATATTACAAGAGGTTTGTACAAAGATTTTCTAGGATAGGACATCCTATCACCTCCCTTTAGAGGAAAGGGAAGAGGTTTGGATGGTCAGAGCAGTGCGAGACAACATTTCAGGTTCTTAAGGAGAAGCTAACCAATGCACCAATACTAGCGATACCTGACCCTACAGGGGACTTTGTAGTCTGTACAGACACATCGCCAGAGGGGTATTACACTTCGTTTAATTAAATAAATGAATTTTATTTAATTAAGATCCTAATTTTCCAACATCCTCTCATTCGATTTAAATAAAATCAAACATTTAAATTAAATGTCATAAATTAATTAATTTCACCTAAGTTAATTAATCCTAAATTAATTAACTCCTAACACTAATCCCCAATTCCTCTAGCTTTTAACTCCACCCTAGGCTAAGTCAACCTTGGTCAACTAAAAAAGTTGCACATGCAAATCAATTTATTTGATTTACTAATTACCTTATTTTCTTTCAAAATAGCATATTCTTAGAATATTCCACCCATTCGACTTTTTCCCTACCAAAGGACTTTTGTCGTCTTTCTTGAGCCACCTTGGCTTTAAATAGCTCTTACACCTCCTCTTACACAAGCCACCTTGGCATTAATTATTCTTACAGATCCCATCTCCCAAGATGTGCTCACACATGTGTGAGCACATCTCCTCCAAGATTCATTAGTATGTTGACAAGTGGCACAATGCCATTTATCCAATATTTAATCCCACATTCATCAATTTCCTCTATTCTTGAATCATTGGTTTCTATAAATAGAGGCATCCATATCATAATATGGATCCACAACTGAGAGCATTATCATTATAAGAATTTCACTCCATAGCTTTTTATCATTTTTCAACCAATTAGCTAGTCAGTTTCATACTTTTTTTATAACACATCAATCATCAAGCTTATCAAGGGATTGGGAAAGGGCTTCTTTCCACATCAAAGAAGCACCAATTCCCCTATGGGATTCTAGTTTGAGTATTTAGAATAGTATTTCATTAGTAGTTTATTTGCAATTTTACTTTGTTTTCATGTTCTTATGTTTAAATGAATTTCATAGGGAATGCTTAGTTTCTACTTTTTTATTAACTAATGATCATTTTTTTGTTCATGTTGGAGCAAGTCTAGGAAGATAATTCACTTTTTGGCGCTAGAGGGAGGGCATAAATCTCAAAATTAACACATTTTTTTACCCATTTTCATTGTTTTTTCTCTTTTTTGCTTTTCTAGGACACAACGACATTGAAAAGACAAACAACAACACAATCACTTCAGCGACGCTATATAGCGATGTTGCCTATGTATCCAAAAGGTGACATTGTAGTGTTATTTTCCTAAGGGAGAATTGGTAAAATTCTAAATGGTGATGTTGGTGAATATTGTGACACAAATGTGGTCTCTATTTTTTTACAGAGTGACGTTGGTTTTAGCACAATGACGCTGAAACTTCCAAATACCAAAACATCTACGGAAAGCAACACTGGGTCTGGGTAAAAATCAGTTTTCAAATTTATTTTAGCATGTGCTTTATGTTTATATCTCTTTTTACCATTGACCTATTTTGTGGTTCTATTTTTCTTGTAGGTTGATTAAATTTGGTAGGTTAAGTGATAAAGAAGAAGATGAAATGAGGGGAAGTCTTCCTATGGCACTATTTCATGAATTGTAACAAGTGTTTTTTAACACTTTGGGATACCTATAACCTAATCTTTGGAATCTTGGTATCTTTCAGTTTAGGACTCAACTACATCTCATTTGGGTTTTAAAATGAACACGTAAAAGGTTAAAAAGAATATTAGAAACTCACTAGATTCAATTTTGTGTCTTAAAAATTGAACAAGCAATTTCACACTCAAATTTGGTGCTGTAAAAAGAACTCATTACTATTTTTTATGACTAAAAAGAATTTGTGTTTGTTTTGTTTTGTAATCTTCCTTACAAACTCATGTCATTAGAATGTGTATGCACTTCTCTTGTGCTTCATGAAAATCTTGGGAATCAAAAGAATTTTAGTTGCATTAGGTTGTCTAAAAGATTGCTTCCACATTTCAAATTTGGGTTTTTGAAAACTTGGACAGATCATTTGAGTGTGAAGAAAAGGCATTGTGTGTGCTCCCTTCTAGTGCTTTACACAACCTAGGTGGTTGAACTAAAAATGTATTTCTTTGCTATTGTTTACCTTTATATGGCCTTCCTTGGTGGGAAAAATTACTCACCCCAAGGGAATGACTCAAATCGGTAATGAACTAAAATCCAAGCTACTCCCAACCACTATATAAATTCAAATGTTTAGGAAATATCAGCATTATAGGAGCTCATATGAACAAGTAGGTGATTCTCTTTATAGGATTTGATCTTGCCTCTTGTGTGTCCTTCTAAACGGGTTCCTTGATTACAAACCAATTTGTTTAGAATCCAAAATCCCTTACTATTTGTTGGTGACAGGAGGTCGGACCTCTAAAGCCATCCCACATACTTGTGGTTCTTAGTAGAGATGAAGGGTTTGTCATGGTAGATTCATGAGAACTCGAAGCTTGGCTGACCTAAGAAGTGTGTGTTTAGAAAGGGGGAGCTAGTGTGCTCAAGCTTCTAATCATCTGCTCTGAACAAGCATAGCAAGAGAAATCCAAGTGGGAATCCAACCAATATTTCCTTTTTATATCCTAGGGTTGTGCATTGTTTCAGAATCAAAGCACTTTGCTTGAAATCTCAAAAATTATGGAAACAAACATTCAACAAGGTCATCAAAATAAAAACCCTTTGGAAAGGGGTATGTGCAGGATCATTATTGAAAAAACAATCCCTTAAGTGGTGATAAAAATTCAGAAAATTAGAGTTAGGCAACTTGATGTAAAAATTTGAATAAGTTATCTATATTATTTCAAAAATATGTAACAATAGAATATGTAGAAAATTGAATGCAGTTTCTAAACTACTAGGTTTATTTAAAAAAAAGAAAAATCTATTTGGTGAAAATTTTAAATTTCAATGCAGTATTACTTCAATTTTAGGGAAAAAATAAGAAGTAGGTGTCTTTCTGACCACCCTAACCATAATAAAATGATAATATTTTTTTATAATAGTTTAGATATAAGTAGAGGATTCATGTCCCGATGTGATGCATATTTTTTTGTAATTTTTTTCCAAGTAAATAATTAATTATGAATTTTTTATTACAACTTTTAAAAAATATAAAAATTTGTATGCCTAACCACCTTAATTTGGTCAAAACTTCATGAATTCTTTTATTTTTTTTAATCCTATAGTGTGCAAAGCATAGAATGTGAAACATGTTTTAGATTCAAAAAATGTGATATCGTTTGAAAGCTATAGATTTTTTTCAATCAGCCTATCAATCAGGACTTTAGTCATAATTCAAATAGAAAATGAATAATAATAATTTATTAAATTCAAAGTAAAGCATAATTTATATTGGTGGAAAGATGAGAATATCCTTTAAAAACCCTTTTCGTTTCATCAATTTTGGGTAAAAAAAAGTCATTAGCCACATGGGCCATCATATCACTTACATATCGCTACTTTTTGGCCCATCATGATCTTGCACATACCCAAAGGGAAAATACCTTTGAAGAGCCCATATATTGTTGCTTGTCGCTAAGGATTATATCCTTAGAGGCTTCTAAGTATTTTTTTCTATATCTAAATTTTCTCTATAAAGTTAACAGTAGGGAACTATTGCCTTGATCCTCTTGATTTCCACATAATGGACCTTGTGGGATGAAAATAAATTCAGACATAGACATTTAGTTTGAAAAGATAAGCAAGAAAGTGTGGATGTGGTAAAAAAAATTCATTAAGAAAAGATAAAATAAAATTGAACACCACATATGTTTTTGACCTCATGATTTCCCGAAAAGTCAAATTTCCTAAGTCAAATCATCATAAGCACCTTAGTCCAAAAGCTCTCGAGAAACGTCTTTCAGGAATTTTCAAAGTTAGAGAGAGATTGGTCTATAAATTTTACAAACATTCTTCAAATGATAATCCCAAGTTGTATTTGTTCTATTATTTTCAAAATCCATATCTTTTTCAACGTTTTGAGTTTCTCACATAGGAGGTATAGCATGATCTTCAATACCTTGGTCTTATAAATGACGTCTCTCTTGGTTCATCTAGGATCAAATCACCCCTTTCATTTATCATTGTACCAAATCAAAATCCCATCTCACCATCAACTTTTGAAAACTTTGGAAAAATCATTCATGCTAGATGATAGGTAAATCCTAAAAACAAAAATCATCTTGTTTGGCTAATTGTGTATGGATGAATCCTTCCCTATGCATTTAGTTAAATTATCACCTTTTTGGACAAGTCTACTCCAAGGTAACATCTAACATCTTTGATTCTATGATTCCATTATCCAAATCAAAATCAAAATCAAAAAATTCTAAAGACTACCATTCCTCAAAAGTTCTTGAAAATTCAATCATTCATACCCTTCATCTTTCATTTGTCCCATCATCATCTTTTTGGTCCTGAAAAGCATTTTAGATTTTCTTCTTTGTACCTAAAGTTTAAACCAACCTAAGGAATTAGAGGTTTTCCTCCCATATTCTTGAAAATTGATCCATATTTTATGGTCCAAACAAGATCGCAACACAAGAAGACCATGGAACAAAAAAAAGAAAATTCAACCTCAAGTGATCTCATTCAAACTACATCCGAAATTAACCAAAGGGAATCCACGAATCCTCCATTGAATCCCCGTCAAATCCAAGTGGGGGGGTGCCATGTGGAAGATGTCACTAATAATTTCCAAGGGATGACCCAAGATGAAATCATGGAGATAATCCAAAATCACAAAAATCACAATATTCTCAACACAATGATGAGGCTCAATCCCACACAATACATGTTAGCATTGGGAAAAGAAGGGGCTAAAATCCCTTCTGATTTTGATGTAAGAAATATTGTGGAACAACCTCTTGGGAATATACCTTAAGCACCAATCATGTCATCATTCTCAAAAATCATTCAACCCATCATACAACCACCTTCATCTCATGCTCCAAGCTAACCCATGGTTACCAAGGGAAGCTCATTGCTTCATGCTCTTCAAACACATCCCCTTGTTAATTACCAAAACATGGAGGAAAATTCTGAACACCATCCCACAAGACCCAAACGATATGTATGTTCCACTCATTTTTCATGACACCAACAATGCATCCACCTTATCCGCAACAACAACATACCCTCTTCAAACACAAATTTCCCTCCCCATGGTTTCACAAGGACAAGTGGACTTGTTTGGACAAGGGGAAAATTTTGATGCATCATCCTCACTTGTGATAGGGAACACAACACCAATCTTTCCACCGTTCCCACCTTTTTAATCCTCATGGTCTAAAAACATCCAAGGCTTACGACAACCCCCTTTACCCAACATAATAATCCCAAATAAAACCAATCTACCAGACACAAATCAAGTTGGCACGTCAAGCATACCAAATCTCCTTGGCACGCCACGAAGATCGCAAAACTAGGTGGCACCAATCCAAACATCCCAATCAACCATTACACCATCTACAACACCCCAGATTCTCCAAAACATGGTCTCTCAAGGACCTAGTGCATCAACCATACCCTCCACCACACAAGCCATGGTCATCACTCAAACACCTCAACAACCACCTCAATAAAACAACATCATACCATCTCACACAATTCTAAATCCTCCACCTCCATCACCAAATCTAAACATGGACAACCAATGCAACATCACATTGCAAGTAGCTGAACATGCCTATCAAAATGCACTCCAACAATTCCAAACCCAAAAATCCGCACAAGTTGCACAACAAGCTACACAACAAGCATAGGCACAACAAGCCGCACAAGCCCAACAAGTTGCATAAGCCCAATAAGCCGCCTAGGTTGCCCAAGCTGCACAAGCACAAGCATAAGCTCAATATCAAGCACACCAAGCTCAAGAACAAGCCTTGGTACAATAATAGGCTTACCAACAAGATTTGCAACAATACCAAGCACAACAACAAGCAACTCAACAACAAGCCCAATAACAGGAATTGTTGGCACAACAACAACAACAAGAACAATACCAACAACAAGCATTGTTGGCACAACAAAAACTACACGCATATCAACAAGCATTATTTTCACAACAGTCTCCCACAAGCACACCAACATGTCCACAAGCTACCCCACCCATTATTCAATCCACAACATCCACTCAAAACATGTTCATTCCACCACTTGATTCACAAAATGACTTGTCCAATCAAATAAAAAATATCTCGCAACAAGTGTTGGACATCCAATCAGGGAAAACCAACAAATCACAAGGGAATTTATGTTGTTATCCATTTGATAGAAGCATTGTGATGAAGGCATTCCCACCTGATTTTGAGATATTGAAATTCAACAAGTACCGTGGAACTATAAATACTAAAGATCACATCACGGAATTCCACGTACACTGCATCGAAGTTACCTACGATGAATGTTATCTAATGAGGCTCTTCCCTAGAATTTTGGTTGGCCTAGCCATGGAATGGTTCTCCCATCTTCCTCCTAGAATAAAAAAGTTCCAAGAAATTGTCGACTCATTCATATAAAATTACTCATTTAACATGGGCATAGACATAATCTTGGAGGAGTTTGCCAACCTAAAGAAAAAAAAGGGAGATACATTCACATCCTTCTTGCAATGATGCTGATCCAAGGCCAATAGGAGAAAGTGTGATATGCCAGAAGAACAACAAGTTAGAACCATCATCTCAAATCTTGAAAGGATCTTAGCCTTCTATCTGAAAATGTAATTCATCATCACCAATGATCAGCTCATCCCCAAATCTCTTAACATCGAAAGATCCCTCATTTGATAAGGGGGGACACCCATTTATCAAGATAATAATCCATGAACAAGATACAATGACAAACCTCACACATGGGAGAAAAACAAAAATGTTACCAACAATGGTGTTGTTTACACCAAGGTTGTAATCAATGTTCAAGGAACAAACCCACAACAACAAACATACCAACAGCCTCAAAATAGTACTCGAAACACCCCATGACCCAACACATCTTAACAAAAGAACAACCCACAAATAGTCAAAAACATCAATGATCAAGGCAAACCGTCCACAAGAAATATATATCCCCCTAAGTGAAAGTACACACCACTTGGGGAACCAATCGAATTTTCCATGCAACAACTAATTCAAGCCAACATAATCATGCTCCTAGTCATTCCAAATTAGTATGAGCCTCAAGTTAAACCACCATATTATAAAGAGAAGAACCTTTGTGATTTTCATAAGATAAAGGGGCACACGACAACCAGTTGCATGAGGCTTAAAAACCTGATTCAAGATCTTATTAATGACAAGACTATCACCATTGAGCAATGGATTGGGAATTAGGAAAAAATATAAATGAATCTGATGCTAGATCACAATAAAGAAAACACCAATGGAAAAGGTAAAAGTATGAAAACATCAACCATGTTTATGACCATGTTTTCACATCATTGGATGATTGGGTAGATGTTATCAATATCATAGAGTCCAAAGCTAAGTGTGAAGTCACCACACGAGGTGGAAAAATCAGCATCCTTAGACCATCCACACAAGATAAATGCCCCTTGAAAACTCAAAGTCAGTTGTTAATGGCTATGATGTCTTAGAATAGTTGAAGAAGACCCCCACTAGATCTCCATCATGAAGCTGCTAAAAATATCGCCTTCACATAGGGAAATTCTAGAACATGCACTAGCTGCATCTTCTATACCCACAAATCTTAATGGAGTCCAATTCTAAGCTACGGTTGGGCACATCACCACACCATGACTCCTTATGTTCTCTAAATAGGATCTCCCAACTCAACCATCTCATAAGCGTGCACTTCATCTTAAAGTATTTTTCCATAAAAATAAAGTCAAATGGGTCTTGGTGGATGGAGGTGCAGGTTGAATATTTGTACTTTAAGCTAATAAAGAAGCTAGGATTCTCTTAAGATATGATTGAAAAAGAAAAGGTATCACCATTTGGGTATATAATGATCAAGAGAGGGTGTCTCAAGGCACCTTCCAAGTCCCTATCCAAGTAGGACCCATAATTATGGAATCACCTACCAAGTTCTTGATCTTGAACTTCCTTATAACATTCTCTTGGGACATCCATGGATTCATGGCATGAAATATATAGCCTCCACCTTCCATCAATGTGTCAAGTTCCCTTACCATAATTAAGAGGTCACCATCAATGATGACCTTGAGCCTTTTTACTACTGTAAAAATATGGAGGCTAAATATTACAAAATCCCACAAGTTCCCAAGAATAATTAAAGCCCTATGAATCCATATGTAGACCCATCCAATCTAGCCTCCACTTCTAGGACAAATAAACCCTCCATTCTTGAAATTTGTGATATCAAAGTCATTATCCAAGATAATGGATGTGGAGACTACAAGATGAAGAAAAGTGCCTTTGTAATAGGAGAGTTGCCTCAATCTCCTAGGCCCCATGGAAAACCACAACCAAGTGACACACCATCTCAAACCTTCAAAGCACACCCCTCTAGGTTCAAAATTTTGGGAGACCTAGGATGAGAAGTGGTAGAAAAAAAGGATATATCAAGTCTCTTATACCAAGATGAAAGACATGTGCTTGCCCTTCCAATAGATGATGATAATAAAGGACTACAGTTAATGTTTGACATGGGCTACAATAAGAATGGAAGTCTCGAGACAAATACTAATGACCGATTAAAACCCATCATTGCTAAGAAGCACATAAAGAATCTTGGCCCTGGATATACCCCTCCAAAGATAACCATCAGTGGCGGAGGTACCCCTATTAAAATAGTCAAAGCTCCTCCTCGGTTAGTATTATCCACAGGTCTACCCTTAGATAGATATACCTTCGATATAACTGATGTATGTGATGAGGATCTCCTCACTAACCTACCCATGTTATTTGAGGACTCTTCCCTATTCATTATTTCCACTGTGTCTTTTGAGTCAAACAACCAAACCCATGAATTAAAGCTACTTTATCCCCAGCTAATAAACTATGACCAACGAGGACCATCAGTTTTGGACACATTCAAAAATGATGAGGCTCTCTCAAAATTTATGGGACTCAGGGATAATATACCATGTGAAGACCATAAAGCAAGATTTGATATTGAGCTAGACACACATGCATACCATGGGGAAATGATTGAATCCATCAGTTGCAAAACTGAAAATTTAAGAGTAATCTCTAGGTCTTTAAGTGAAAACCACACCATGGAACTTTCTAACCCAAAAATAGTTAAAAAAGGATGTATCTGATGGTGAAAACCTCTTTGAGGCACCAAAGGAATCTTTTCCTTAGTTCTATTCATCAGGAGAAGTCAATAGTATTGCCATAGAAGTGTAACCCCGTCAACTTGGGGACTGAAGAGACATTGCACATAACATTCTATGAAAAATCACTTTTGATTGAAGAACATGAACTTCTAGCTACATTTTTGAGAGAAAGAAAGGTAAAATTTGCATGGACCTACATTGATATGTCAGGATTCAATCCAGAGGTTGTGGTTCATCATCTTGTAGTATATCTAGAGGTAAAGCTAGTGAAGCACAAAATAAGGAAGATGCATTCATAGATCAAACTGTTAGTGAAACTTGAGTTGCAAAAACTCCTGGATGTTGGCTTCATAAGACATATCGATTATCTTGAATGGGTCTCAAACTTGGTACCAGTCACTAAGCCCATTGGGGGCATATGGATCTATGCTAACTTCAGGGACCTAAATAAAGCTTGACCTAAGGATGATTTTCCCCTTCCAAACATTGACATGATTGTAGATCAAACAACAGGGCATGAAATTTTGTCACTAATGGACCGGTTTTTAGGGTACAATCAGATAATGATAGTAAAAGATGATCAACATAAGGAAACCTTTACTTGTCCATGTGGTATGTATTGTTGGAACAAGATGTTCATTTGGATTAAAGAACACTGGAGCCACTTATCAAAGGGCCATGACTCTCATTTTTCATGACATGATCCACACACCTATAGAAGAAATCAGGAGCATGGATCGAGAGCAGGTGTTTCCTTCATCACACTGCAAGGGGATTGTATTCCTAAATCCTATAGGTTATCTTTCCCTTGCACTAAAAATATTGATGAATATGAAGCCATTGTGATTGGACTCAAAATAGCAGTACAATGATATATCATGGCTCTTAATGTTTATGGATATTCTCAATTAATCATCAACCAAGTTAACAATGATTATCAAATGAAGGTGAAAAAGTAACCCCATATAAGAAACTAGTGAAGGATCTCAAGGAATTTTTCATTGACATCACATTTGAGAAAATACCAAGGGAAAAAAACACAACAACAGACACCATGGAAACAGTCAAGTCATTGTTGGATATCCCACGCAACATCCCTAAGCATGAATTCCTAGTAGAGTAGCTTCTCATACTAGCTTTCGAGGTACCAAACTATGAATTTGTGTGTGAAATCATTGGTCCTAATAACCTGTGGTATCATGACATATACACTTACCTAGGAATAGGATTCCTCCTTGCTGATATCACTCTGAACCTTAAAAGAACCTTTTTCAAGAAGTCATCACGCTTTGTTATCTTAAGTGACACCCTATACTGTAGGAGTATTGAAGGAACCCTTTTATGATGCCTAAATGTTGAGGAAGCTTGATGACTTAAACTAAGCTACACAATGGTATTTGTGGTTCACATTCGAGTTGTATGTCTTTACCAAAGAAGGTGCTGAAAATTAGGTACTACTAGCCAACAATGGATAAGGAAGATCATGAATATGGCAATAATTTCTTGTAATTTCAGTAGCATGGGAACCTCATCCATGTACTAGCTAAAGAGCTCCACCCGATTGTAACACATTGTCCCTTCTTGTAGTGGGGGCTCGATCTCATCGGTAAAATATCTCCCACCTTATCTAATGGACACAAGTTCATTATCACTACCACCAATTACTTTACCAAATGGGTAGAGGCTATCCCTATGACCTATATCATTGGAAAACAAATTGCTAAGTTCATCTTGAATTACCTCATTTACCATTACAGTGTTCCAAAAGACATTATCTCAGATAACGGGACACCTTTCAAAAATTACGATGTTCGAGACCTATGCCAAAATTTCAATATCCAACATCACTTTTCTACTCCATACTACCCCCAGGGTAATGGTCAAGCTAAGGCTATGAATAAAACTATCCTAAGAATCCTCAAAAAGATAATCAATGAAGTTGGTCATGACTGGCACTTACAATTGAACTCCACCCTATGGGCTTATTGAACAAGTATCTACACACCAATGGATGTAACCTCATTCTCCCTAGTTTATGGATCATAAGACATCCTACCTATCAAGATCAAGCTACCATCCCTAAGAATATCACTATAAAATCTCATCATTGATGAGGAATATCAGGTTTCATGGTTGAACAAGCTGGAACTATTGGATGAGTGACACATGGATGCTTTAAACCACCCAAAGGTCTACTAGAACTATCTAAAACAAAGTTATAAAAATAATATAAGGAACTAGTCCTTTCAAGTTGGAAAAATTGTGATGAAAGAAAATAAGAAAAATGTGTCGAATCTAGATAGCAAGGGAAAGTTTGAACCTAACTGGTTGGGACCCTTTGTCATCACCACAAGCTATAAATTAGGAGCATATCAGCTGTCAACACCCGAGGGTGAGCCTCTGTAGGATCCCATTAACAAATCCCATCTCAAAAAAATTTATGCCTAAGCTTGCAGGGTGTAAATCAAAAAATACAAAAATATCCAAAAATATAAAAACTCCAAAAAAAATAGAAAAAGGATTGAAAATAGTAAAGAAAAAAATCATCCTCTAGTGAAAACCATTTTTGTAGCGCTTTGGTTAAGTACCTTGGTTAAAACCTGGCAAGTAGGCACCTTGTGTAAATAAGCATTTTCCATCCACCATGAACTCTTTGACTTGTTCTGCATCACCTACCAATGCCTTCCATCATTGCCCATCGCTTTCCATTGATCCTTCCATCACCCATCTGCATTCGCATCATAGCTTGATCCTATGTTTGTATCATGTTCCACTCTACAACTACATAGAACATTCTTAAGGTCAGTTTGTCCTAAATATATTGAGGTAGTCTATCACCTTATGTTGGCGGCATGTTATTTTACTTGCATTAGATCAGATTCATTTATATTACTGAAATCCTCTTACAATCAAAAAATCCAAAAACATTCATAAAATCCATTAAAAAAAACTAAAAAACATGCAAACCATATAAAAATTTCACAAATAGGTCGAATATCCACATGGTCAAAAATAGTCATGTCAAACTACATTGTCTCTGAGCATGAACATAGGCAAGGCCATGATCAATGTTTCCTTGAGACAACCTAGGTTAGTCCTTCAAGATTTTTTCATAATAAACTAACAATCCATTATTCATATCTCATCAATAAATGAGTCTATGTTAGTCAAACTATGTGGTCTTTACATGTGTAACGTAGGAAAGGCTAATATTTGATCAACCCCAAGGCCCCTAGGATAGGTCCTTAGGTTAGGTGCTTGGTCAAAATCTTGGAAACATCAAAACCTTGGAAAATGTAGAAAAATCAAAACATTTGTAAAACATCTTAAAATTACTAGAAACAGCCTCAAAAAATTTCAAAACATCAAAAACATCCAAATATTTGAAAAAATCAATTTGTCTCATTTCATTTCACCCATGATAATGAATCATCTATAATAAATCAATAGTCACCTTCAACCTTTGGTAAAATAATCAGAAGAAAGCTTAGCATTTAAAAGTAGAAAATCAAGTATCAAGATCTCAAGTCTAGGTCAGTAGGTAAACAAGTTGGTCAACTCTTGGTATCACTAGCGCATCATCCAGTCAATCTCACCATCATCTAATAATAGCATGTCCTAGGATTAATCCTTCCTATAATGGACATCAACATCAGACATCACCGTAGTTTAGTCTTGGTTAGCGGTATGAAGAACATTAGCCTTTTTGTTTACTTGATCTATTCATTTGATTTATCTTATTGTGCTCATTCCAAGGACATCTCAATGATGTCTAATCAAAATGATTTAGAGAAAAAGGGATCGGGCATTGATCATTATCTTTTATCTATTGTGTTTGTTGGATATTTTTGCAATATAACCTTGGTGAATACGTGCTTTATTAGGTATGTATGGAAGGTTTTCTGGACAACATTTTGACTATCATATTGTTAGGTTTTTCCTAGTGTGTTTTGGTTTGAGATGTTCAAAATGTCTAAAGTACATCCTAGTAAGGTTTCTATATTATAGGTATGAACAAGAATACTCCTATCTAATTTTTGAGTCAAATTCCATCACAGTAGGTGCCACGCCATCATGGTTCTTTGTACCTTGATGCATCATACCTATGTGTATTATCAAACATAATGAAATAAATTTATTTACGTCCCCAATCTCTGATAAGAGAAACATCATCATCTCTCATCATTATCTCTAATAAAGTCTCGACAAATCATAGACTTGTTGGATCCTCTTTTAATCACCTTATTTCTTCTTTCTTCTCATTGAACTAACATGGTATAATGATAGTCAACCAAAAAATCACCAATGCATTCATCCTGCATCCATAAATCTCATATTCAAAGCATAAAGCATCCATTCACATAGTCACTACATATCACATCATACATCCTATAGTATCACTCAAGTTACGAAGAATAATATAGACTTGTTATTCTAAGAATCTTAAAAATTTTCATATCATAAGAATTTGCATCCATACATCCATATACACATCGTCATGATAAAACATACATGGGAAAGATACAAAAAACATTGCATCCACATCATTTACAAAAGAAAATGCATCCATAACATTTGCATATCATAACATCACATACATCTCATAGATCATAACATACCACAACATCCATTTTGCATCATCATTTAGGACATAATATAGATTTTTTATTCTTAGCATCATTTGTATACCATAAACATTTTCATCTATAAATCCATATTGCATACATCATCATTATAAAAGTGCATAGAAAATATACATAAAAGAAATGCATCCATAAAAAATTGCATATCATAAATAATCCATCACATAACATATCATGAAGATAAAGGCTATAAATCACATTGCTTATATGTGGAACAAAAAATGCATCCATATATAAGGTATAAATAAAGTTAACACATCACATCATAAATCAATCAAACCCATATCATATATATATCAAAAAATCATCACTGTCACCGTATAAAATCTGACTAGAGTGTATGTACATCAATCATGATACAAATCCCATAGGGATATAAAAAATGGAGCCTGTGGATGTATATCAAAAGAATCAGGCACTAATCCAAAATTTCTAGCCGTGATGCCTACTCCCCTCACTTTCCTGCCTCTCTAGTTGATCGTCTGTCTGTCCAACCCCTATCTACTGAGAATAATCTGGTTGTCGAAGAGCAGTGAGCACAACCTGATGATAATGAAATCTATAAAAATATTCCTCCTGGAAATCCTCATGATACATTTGTGGTGATATGGCCCTCATCTGGGATGAGGTGGCTATTATTTCTAACTGTTGTCTATGACCAATCTCTTAAGCTAATCTATAGCTCTGTAGCCTATCTCTACCAACGCTCGTGGTCCCTCTTAATAATAAGGGCCTAGACCTACTATCTGGCCTAATCTCTCTCACCTATAACAACCTGTACCTGCTGGCAATCCTTGTCTTGCTCATTTGTAAGCACATGTACCTATGCCTATAACTGTTGTATCTGTACATCCCATGGATCCCTGAGCTACACTGGTTGTTGATCAAGATACTGCTTTGGCTGCTGATCTAGCTATCGACCTACCTATTGTGGAGGTTGCCCATCTCTAGGTGGTGCTCTAGGATCCTATCCATTTGGCCCTGCTTGTGCTCTCTAAGCACTCCTCCCCCAAGGTCTCCCTCATGGAAGTGTCATTGTTGGATCTCTTAGCCATAATGGAGTTTTGAACCACTCATCATATGCTTGTGTAGTCCTTGGAGCTATTGGCCCATGTCTATAGGCCCATTGCCTACAAGCCAACTATTAGAAGCGATCAACTACATCAGACATTGGGATCATCCACCCCTATGAATTCTCTCGAGCTGATCTAGCAAAGATGGTAGTATATCCATCATCAAGTCAATCTTTTACCTCCCCAAACTAATGAACCACCCTATCTGAAAGGTAACACTTTATGACCGTATGCTCTCTCCCTTGCATTATTTGTGTTTTTTGAGCATAAAACAACTATTGTACGTCATTGTACCAAGCTAGCACCTATAACCATGGCCACTGGATAAATACTGTCAGATCATCTAGGATGTGGCACCAATAGGGAAGACCAAGTTGTCAAGTATGTCATAGGGTAGCCCCACTGCCATATCTCCAAACTATTGGATTGTCATGCTCTATATCAATCAAAGTGATAATTGGTCAGAGCACAACAATATGCTCCTAGGCCCAAATATGTAGCAGTGTCACTCCAGTGCTAATTGCCCAACCATTGCAGTATGAAAAATCATGTAAATCATGGTACAATGAGGCAAACATCATTGGTCCCCAATTTAAAAAGGGTCCTTTGCCTTAGCATCCTCTCCCATGCCAAGCCCCATCTTGGATTGAAGAATTTTCCTTTTCAATCTGGAGCTAGTAAACTAGATACAATGACAGTAATGATCAGCCTAAAAAGTAGCACCTGACCTCTATAAAAATCCAAGTCAATTTGGCCCATAGTCAGTATAAGGTCCTTTATCTCCATGACATCATGACATGCATTAGCACCCACATCTATATCATAGATCCCATGATCGCCATGTATTGGCAATCACATGACCCGCCATATGTCCTCTAATGTCATGGTTACCTCGCCAGTCAGAAGGTGAAAGGAAGATGTCTCATTGTGCCATCTCTCGTACAACACGGTCATCATTTTTAAATGAGTTCGGACAACAGACACATAGGCTATGTACCAAAGACCAATCTCCCCAAGATGCTCTTATCGTAACTTAGATAAATTCCCCATTTCACTCAAAACTGAGGGCTGATGCTCACGTCAAAACATAGGCTGGATCACCTTGTGCACCCATAAAGCACACAATGTCAAAATTTGTAAAAATATTTGACCTCATTTGTAGTTTTCGACCACAAAACAATGAATGCATCACTATTTACAATAGAGTTTCCATTTTTAAAATTCCAAACACCAATGTTGGACTCTTTGAAAATGCCAAATCCATCATGGTGTCGCCATTTACATAAGCATCACCCTTTGCAATTTCACCCCTATCAAACAATAATCTCAAATCGTGAAAAGTGTCACTTTTAACAATCATGTCGCTATTTGAAAATTTGAACCCTAAACCGAAATCATGAATTGCATCGCCATTTGTACTAGTCGCTTTGTTTGACCTTTCAATGTCACCGACTAGCTGTTCACGCATTGCTATATAGCAACGTTCGGGACTTTGACTCTTTTAATTTTAATAAATGCACTAAAAAATCAAATTTTAAAGTTGGGTTTGGATCATGTACTGGTGGTCGTGCACTTGGACATCTCTAGAATACGCGAACTCGCTCGGAAATGTGTCGTAGAAGCACTCGTTGCGCCATTTCATAGAAGGGTCGGAGCTCAAATGACTAGAATTTACAAAGTGTGAGTGAACAAATGAATGGAAAGAGACCCTTCTAGGCCTATTTAAGCATGAAAATTGGGATTTTTTACCCCAATTTAGCCATCAAACTAGGGTTTTGCACCCTCAGCACCATTTTTTCCCAACCGAAGCTCATTTCACATCTTTTTTTTTTTCATTTTTTCATTTTCTCAGCATCCTAGAGCCTTTTTGGATCCTTCAGATAGCTTGTTGTCTTTTTTCAATAAATCACCTAAAAAATCCATATTTTCATCTGATCTCTCGAGGGGGGCAATATATCAGTGTAATTATTTCATTGGGGCAATAGTTGGACATTCAAAAAAATAAATAAAAATTGAATTTTGATCTCACCAATGCTATTCCTTAAACCAACACAGTAGGTACCTTGCTTTAAAGAGGGAAAAAATGTAGACACTCAAAATATCCTGATTGATATCATGCACTTGATCCTGATTAACTAACACTGATTTTTCCTTGATCATCTCCACACTAACCAATTAAGTGAATAACCTTTATTTAATTAATTGAATTTCATTGGATTTCCTCCTAAAATCGGATAATACACTTTATCACATTATTTCATCATATCCTAATGTTCTTCATTTAATTAAATAAATCAATTTTATTTAATTAAAATCCTAAAGTTCCAACATCCTTTCATTTGATTTAAACAAACTCAAACATTTAAATTAAATATCATAAATCAATTAATTTCACCTAAGTTAGTTAATCCTAAATTAATTAACTCCTAACACTAATTCCCCATTCCTCTAGCTTTTAACTCCACCCTAGGGTAAGTTGAAACCTTGGTAAAATAACCAAGTTGAACATGTAAATCAATTTATTTGATTTACTAATTACCTTATTTTCTTTCAAAATGGCATATTCTAAGGATATTCCACCCATTTAACATTTTCCCTCCAAGAGGAATTTTTTCCTCTTTCTTGAGCCACCTTGGATTCAAATAGCTCTTACACCTCCTCTTACACAAGCCACTTTGGCTTTAAATAGCTCTTACACCTCCTCTTACACAAGCCACCTTGGAATTAATTATTCTTACACATCCCCCCATCTCCCAAGATGTGCTCACACATCTCCTCCAAGATTCATTAGCATGTTGACAAGTGGCAGAATGCCATTGGTCCAATCTTTTATCCCACATTCAACAATTTCCTCTATTCTTCAGTCCTTGTCTTCAATAAATAGAGGCATCCATTTCATAATATGGATCCACAATTGAGAACATTATCATTACAGGAATTTCACTCCATATTTTTTTTATCATTTTTCAAGAAATTAGCTAGATTATAGTCAATTTCATTCTTTGTTCATCACACATCAATCATCAAGCTTATCAAGGGATTGAGAAAGGGCTTCTTTCCACATCAAAGAAGCACCAATCGCCCTATGGGATGCTAGTTTGAGCATTTAGAATAGTATTTCATTAGTAGTTTATTTTCTATTTTACTTTGTTTTCATGTTCTTATGTTTAAATGAATTTCATAGGGAATACTTAGTTTCTACTTGTTTATTAACTAACGCTCATTTGTTTGTTCATGTTGGAGTAGGTGTATGAAGAGAATTCCCACATATATATAACAATGTGTATACAATCAAGGTTGACCTTGAACTTGAATGTTGTTTGCATGTCGAGAAATAAAAAGAAAGGAATATTGAAGAAGTCACAAAGTTATTGGAAGATGTTGAGAGTTCCATTGGTTTCATATCTACATTCACGGGAGAATACATGATCATAAACAATGAATTTTACAAGGTAAAATAAGATGTGGTAAGGTCAACACAAAATTTGAAAGTATCCACTTCAACCACTTTAGAAGAAGAAGGAAATTATAAAAAAACTTTAATGAAGTTTATTATGAGAAACCATCAAATTTGAAAGAAATGCAAAATCTTTATGGATAAGGTTACGAACTTAAGACACAACTTGGGTATAGTGGAAAAGGATGTGGTGCTAAAGAACAAGGTATTTGTTTTGCTATAGAGCCTCACATGCAAGAAACAACTAGTGGTATTGGTTATTATCCTTCAAAAGAAACAAAAGGATCAAAAAATCCTTCACTCAATATCAACACCCTTACAAAATATTCTTCTAAGCCAATGTTAACTTTGGTGCATCCTAAACTGATAGGTACTACATGAATGAATATCTCATTAGATATGCATCAATAACAATAGTTGTTGCTCCTTGCCATGTAATAGTTGTAAGATCATAGTATACTCACTATTGCATGTTTTAATTCATTGAAAATCATTTCTCAGCTCATCCTTGTCCCACACTTAGTGGGGGCAAGGGATTAGATAGCCTTGTCCTAGTCTTAGGACTTTATATTGTCCCTTTGGCTATTTATCCACCTTTCATAGATGTTGATCAAGATCGGGATGCGAACAACCTACTATAGGTTGAATTGAATGTGCCTTGCTAGTCTTTTGATTTGTTTTCTCTTTCATGTGTATTTATGTGATTGCATGTGTGTAATGTGATCCCCTATGATGTTTCATTTGATCTATCTCTCTCTTCTTACAAACTCCTCTATATTTACCTACTTTCTTTTCTATGTTGTAAGAATTTATCTTTTTCATTTGTCTTATGTTTTCCTTTGGGGGATGATGCAAGGAATTGAGAAATTTAGGTCTCTTCCATGTTGACCCAGAAGATTTTCCTTTATCTTTTTCATTTGTCTTTTGTTTTCCTTTTGGGGATGATGCAAGGCATCAAGACATTTAGGTCTCTTCAATGTTGACCCAAAATATTCTCCTTTATCTTTTTCATTTGTCTTGTGTTTTCATTTTGGGGGATGATGTAAGGTGTCAAGACATTATGGTCTCTTCCATGTTGACCCAAAAGAATTTTTATTTATTTTTGCTCTCTTTGTGTCATTTTTCTAGTTCTATGAGTATTTTGGGAATGATTAAAGTTTTGAGCTTTCAAATAACATTGTAGCAAAGACATACTAACCTTGAATCTGTAGATCCCTTGTGTATTTTTTTGGGGCAACCCTTCCTTCCTTTTTCATGATGTATCTTTATTTCAGAAATATATGACTTGGCATAGGGTTTTCTGAGGAAAGCTATCATGTCTTAGGAGAAAAAATTGGCTACATTAAAGTAGTTGCTCACAATAATTTTTTTATCAACCAATTTAAAGTGGGGGCATACATCGATGAAATATTTTGACATTTTTTCATATTTGCATGTTGTGATTTTATTTTTCTTGTGACGTGTCCTTTCCTTGGTGGTTTCATTGGGTTTGCTATCCTCCAAGAGCATGTTATTTCTATGCATATGTTTTCCCTTAGTGGCATGATGTGAATGAGGAATCCCATAAGTAGTGATATGATATTCTTGACTTGTCCTCTCTTGGAGACATTAGGCATGATGTTCCATAAGAAGAAGACCTTACATGAATGAAGCAAAATCCCCTTTAATAAAAACTTATAGACACAACTTCAGTATGGCATGGGAGGCTAATATGATTCTCTCATTTTCCACCTCATTAGGATAACTCACCTAGTGGATAACCTAAGGTTCCACTACCCTATAGTGAGCATGCATGTTATGGACAAATAGACTAGATGCATTCCACATCATATTGGACCATCAATGCTTGATCCTTTTTCATGGAAAAATAGCCTAGATATGCTCCACATCATGTTGGACCATCAAATATTGATCCTTTTTCTTAAACAAATAGCCTAGATGTGTTCCACATCGTGTTAGGCCATTGAAGTTCAATCCTTTTTCTCAGAAAAATAGCCTAAATGTGTTCCATATCACATTGTACCATTGAATCTTGATCCTTTTTCTTGGACAAACAACCATGTTCCACATTGTATTGGAACGATTGAAGCTTGATCCTTTATTTTCCCCTTTTCTTGGTCTTTGATTGGGTATGATTATGTATTTTTTCATGTTTGCATACTTGAGTGTCTTAAATTTATACTTCAACGTGAGTTTTTCATGGGGGCAAACTCTCACTAAAGTGGGGGAAAAGTGTAGCATTGAAAAAAGTAACCCTTTTTCATGCCTAGTATGTGAATGAATAATTAATGATAAAATGTACTTAATTGTGCCTTATTTAGGGTGTTGTAAAGTGTTTTCTTACACTTTCACACTAATCTAGGGATTTACTAATTAATTAAGGTTAATTAGAGCTTAATTGGTGCCTTTAATTCAAATCCAAGCCTTAATTATTACATTTTTTGAAGGTTTTGTCCCGACACTCATTAATAATGTATACACCTAAAAAGGGTCTGGATAAATCTGATTAATTAAATAAAATTATTTAATTAAATAACCTTTAATTCATCTATTATAAATAAATAGAAATATATATTTATATAATTCACATTCTATCTTAATTAAATAAAAAAATTCAATAGTTTGTTTTATTTAATTATCTAATTCTTCTATCTTAATTAAATAAAAAAAATCATATAGCTTGTTTAATTATCATCCCTTTTTATTAAATAAACAAATTTCAATGGTTTTATTTAATAATATATCTTCCCCCAAAAATCAAAAAATTCAAATTTCCAATTGAGCACATGTCTACAACTTTTCTCTCAATAAAGTTGAAAGCTTCAAGTTGCATTCAATTTTACATTATCTTTCTTGCCAATTTTGGAACAAATTTCAATGGTTTTATTTAATAATATATCTTCCCCCAAAAATCAAAAAATTCAAATTTCCAATTGAGCACATGTCTACAACTTTTCTCTCAATAAAGTTGAAAGCTTCAAGTTGCATTCAATTTTACATTATCTTTCTTGCCAATTTTGGAACAAACTTTAAACAGTTGGAAATAGTTGGCTTTATTCTTCCATAATTTCTTCTTGATCACTTGGTATAATGTTTTGTTGAGAGAATGCATCCTCCTTCTGCAATTTTTTTCATCTTCTACCATTGATTTATCTAGATCAAATCTAAACCATTGCTTGCTGCCATATCATAATTTTCCTTTGAAAATATATTGAAACAACCTATTGCTACAAGAAATGGATCCCACTTTTATGCAATTCTACTATGCAGGAATCATATTAGAGTAATTTAGCATCATATAGAAATCATCTTAGCATTCATAATCAAGAATTTCATATCATTTGCATCTTATTTTATAATATTTTATCATATCATTTCATATTAGGATCACAATATCATAGCTTTCATTATTGTTATCATACAACTTTCATTATCAATCATTTCATCACAACATATGATCTAGTTTATCATTCTCATTCTCTAGTTTGTCATTCTAACAATCACAATGCACACAATCTGAGAGCCACTTTGATTTAATAAATCCTTAGAGTTAGAGAGGAATGGAATGATTTTAGAGATTTTATTATGCTTCAAATAGATTAAATCTTCCTTTTGAATTCTCTAATAGTGTTCCATTAAGGTGTATTTTTATTACTTCATTTACACATATTTTCCACTGACATAAAATAGTGCCCACTATGGGGCCAAATCTCCACGATTAACATTTTTCTGGAAAGTGACTACAAATTTTGGAATGATTCTATTTTAGCGCGATCGAGGGTTCTTACGGAGCATTCGAAAGATATTTTAGTGCATCCAAATACTGTTTCAATCCATTAAATTTTTGTTATAGTGCATCTGATAATTCTTGCAATGCATTCATTTATTACTTTCGCGCATATATGAGTTCTTTTAGTACATATAAAATTTGGTGCATATGCTTAAAGTTTTAGTGCATCTGACTATTTTTATAGAAAATTATTATTTTTAGATATTAATCACTATTTTATGTGTTTTAGGTATAGTTGTTGGAAACATTTACGTCAGTCAAAGACAAATATTACAAATTACTAATGGTTTTTGCAAGGTTTTGAATCTATCATTTCTTTTCCTTTATTTAAGATAGGCATCTAGCTTAAGGAAAATGATAATTGAACCCCTTGTTTACTGTGGTCGAAGTGATAGATTTATGCTCTCCCCTTCACTGGGTGATCAGAATGCTAGACTCACTTTTCATGCTTTTATTAACACCTTTAGAAGGCCTGTTGTAGTGGGAAAAAGTACTCACCTTAGAAAAATGGGAACAATCAAAGCCAAGTATTCCAACTCATTATAATCAAAAGCAAATTCGAGGAAAGTTTGTAATTCGATGGAGGTGTGCAAGATAACCATCCCCAAAGCCCTTTTTCTAAAGGTTGGGAGGTTTTTCAAGGGAATTTATCTATTGCCACATCGAATGGAAATCCTATCTATGAACTTTAAGTTAGAATCCAACTGTGTCAATTTTGAAACAATTTCTATAGCATAGTGCAAGTGGAGGGAAGAATCTGCCCCAAAGACACTGACCATATAACTATTAGAGACCTTGGCAAAAAGTGGAGGATTCGACTTTGGTTAAGACTCGGGAAATGCAAAAACATGGGTGCCCTCTAGGGGTTGACACAGCTATGTGAGCTGAAATATTTTCATGATGTAAGTTGTGGTATTATTAGTGACCTTTTGAGATAGAAAAGTGCTTGAACTATCTTTTTTGTGTTATATACCATTGGAAATTTAAATAATCAGACCCGATTCTAGAACAAACACTATATGTTTAATGCATAGAACTGAAACAACTATTTGAAAACTTGTTGCTGTGTGTGTAAATAATTTTAAGAAAGAAATCATTTTTCCATAGTCCACAAACAAGAAAATCAGATATAAGGTCATTAATTATAAGTTTATACCTTGGAGACAAGAAAATTCATTGTCAAAATCCCGAATACTTCTAGAATAGCACACTCACTCTCTATTATAGCGCATCCAAACTATTTAGCAGTGTATAGACCCATCATTTAGCCATAGCGGTAATAGTATGGCACATAGGAGGAACAATCTAGCACATAGGAAGAAAATTCTAGTGCACGAACGTCCAACCTATTTAACAGCGCATTAGTACAATCTGTTAGCACATCTGTCAATTCTTTTAACACATATGAGGACTATTATAGCGCATCCACAAAAGAAAAAATCATAGAGTTGTTTTCATTGTCTATCAAACTTTAAGATCAAAATTTGGATTTTCATCAGAACAAAAGCCTTTCTAAAGAAAACCAGAATCTTAAACATTCAAAAACTAAACCTTACAAGTCAAATTATTCAAATTAAACTGAGATTTACCATCCTAAATTATCTAAATCAAACACATTTGATTAAAATCCAAGTTTCATTATCAAGATCAGTCTTCCTACTTCAAGAAACGAAGTTGTATAATCATACTTGTCAACTTAGTCTAATCAATAGAATCTATCATTAGATTTGACTCAAGTTAACATCCTTGACACTATTCAAACCAAGATCGAAGTTTAGTGGACAATTATAATGTTTGTATGCCAGGCTTTACAAGGTCGCAAAGACTAAAACTTCAAGAAAAGGAAACTAAAGTCTTAAAAACCATGTCTAAGATAGAGGAGAATCTACTCAATAGATCCAAACAACATGATAATGATGAAATATCTGAAGAGGATGTACAAAATATGACACAAGACCCAAAGTTCCATAATTTTATCAAGAAAATTCTAGAAAAGGATGGGGAAAAGTATCTGTTAATGTTAGCTGATCTAGGTGTCAAAGTTCCAAAACTCTTTGATATTAATAGACTGATAGGAACACCTAAAAGAGTTGAGATTGAACCACAAAATAAAAATGAAGTGGATGCAATGAAACATCAATTACAAATCTTACAACAACAATTCCAAGATATGCAAACAGGAACTACTAAGAGATACTTGCTACAAGATATATTTCCATATACCTTTGCTCAAAATGTGAACATGATTCCATTTCCAAAACATAGTGAATTCCTCAATTACGATAAATACAATGGAAAAATAGATCCTCTTGACCATGTAAGGGAATTTTGAGCTATGAGCTTATAGTTTTCCCATGAAGAGACATACTTGATGAGGCTATTTCCATGAAGCTTAGGTGGACAATGTATGGAGTGGTTCTCTAAATTAACTTTGAGAATTAGATCCTTTGAAGATCTAGTTAACAAATTTATAATTGAATACTCCTACAATATACAACATGATATCACAATGAAGGATCTTTGAAATAATAAACAAAGGAAAGGTAAAAAATTTCTCTCATTTTTGCAAAGATGGAGAAGGTTGTTTGTCAGATATCCATGTTCCATACCTGAAAAGGAAAAGATAGAACTATTCATTAATAATTGAAATGATGAAATGAGTTATAGAATTGAACTACAATGTCCATGTACATTTGAGAAAATGATCAAAAATGGTTTCAAGATAGAAGAAAATTTTGTCAAGAGAGGAGTCTTAAAAACATAAAATGAAGTATCAAACAATGCAAATTCCTCTAATTACAACAACAACAATGATAAACCAAAGTTTTGGAAAAAATATCAAAATGCTGGAAACAATGACGTTGTGACTGAAATTAAAAACACAAAACCAATATTCAATTTAATAGCAGCTACAACTAAGATAACTCAAGACACCAACCAAGGAAACAATCTAAATGCAAATGAAAACAAGAATTAGAACAATGTTGGATCTAAATCACAGCCATTCCAAAAGCCATCAAATCAGAGGAAATTCATGCCTTTAAGACAATCCTTGGAATTAATATTAAAGGAACTTATTGAAGCCAAACTTGTAACATTACAAGAGCCACAAAATTTGGATATGCAAGTCAAACTATTTTGGTGGAATGATGCACATTATTGTGATTATCATAAAAAAAAAGGTCACAAAATAAATGATTTTTGGCAATTAAAACATTTGATCCAAGATCTGATTGAAAACAAGAAAATATATGTTGAGGGACCACAAACAAACAATGATCATGGGGCTTTCAAAAATCCTTTACCAAATTATGAAAAAGGTGAACCATCCTCTTCAAATGGTAAAGGCAAAAATATAAACTACATTTATGATTCCACTATTCTCCATATCAAGGTAGTTGAAGATCAAACTAATAACACTCAAATGAATGATGAACATGACCTTGTTACTGATGAAAATCAAATAAATAAAATTGTTTCTGTGGTAGTTGATTATCAGAATCAAAATGTAAAAATTAATGATATTAATATCATCATTATAGTAGATCATCAAACCGAAAAACATTGCTACAAGTGAAAATCAAGTTAATGCCATAAAAATCAGAGAGAATCAAACATATCAACTAATCAACGTGAAAACAAGGGGACAAGCTAAGGTAATACTAAAAGGAGCTGCCAATAAATCATATGATGCACCTTCTATAATAAAAAAAACTACTACCCCTACAAATTAGTACAACATAATTGATCAGCTGAAAATACCAACACAAATCTCAATACTAGAACTCTTGAAAATATCACCAACACACAAGGAAATACTAGAAAAAGCTATTGTTGCCACAATAGTACCTAATAACTTTGAATTTTTCCAATTCCATGCTATGGTGGGACACTTAGCTGCTCCTCACTGCCTATAATTTTCTAAACATGATGATGTATCACTAAACCATCCACCCAATATTGCCCTCCACATTGAGCTTCTCATTCACAAACACTGATTCAAGCGTGTTCTTATAGATGTCGGAGCTAGTTTGAATATCTGTACTTTAAAACTGATCTATGCACTAGCATACTCTGATAATGCTATTGATGCAAGAAGGAAAATCATAGTAAAATCATATGATGATGAAGAGAGATCTTCTGAAGGACTGATTTTACTACCTATCCAAGTGGGACCAATTGTGAAAGAGATAATCTGCCAAGTGTTAGACAAAGACCTGACATATAATATACTTTTGGGACATCCATAGATCCATGAGATGCAAGCAGTGTCATCCACCTACCATCTATGTTTGAAGTTTCCAATCAATGGGCAAGAAATAACCATCTCAGCTAATTCAAATAATCACCAATAATGTAACATTCTTAAGACAACTCAATATACTTTTATCCCTCATAAAAGGAAAGCTAACACTCCAAATTCATCAAACAATGGGAGGAAATCAAATGTTGTGTCAAAATGGGTTAAAAATAAGGACCAATTAGAGGAAAAAAGTATTGTTGATTCTACTACAACAAACCATGACAACTATTTACCAAATAAATTCAAAGGAAAGATTAAATTAAAAGATAAAAGCATGGGAGAGTATTCCATTCAATAATATTTATGTCTCTCACAATTGCTGCCTTCACCAAGAACTTATGGACAACCATAAACATCAATGCAATAATCATCACAACCTCCTAGAATATTTTATGGAAGATTTGTAAAGGATGTAACTTTGGTTAACAAATGAGAAGATAAGGTTATCCTGAATTGGCTCTATAAAGATGAGGAAGCGTCTACATCAACAACCCCTAACATACAAATGAATAAATATGGAAAAGGAAAGACAATCCTAGAGAAGATGGAGTATGGAGGACAAGGACCTATCAGTAAAAGGAAAGCGGGAATTGTAGAACCTATTCAACCTCTCACACTTGAAGGAAAAGACAAAATTGGATTGGGATATAAAGAGGAAACAAAAGAAGAAGTCACTCAAAAGTTTGTTGAAAGAATCCTACAACTGCAAGATAGTGATACCTATGAGATGGAATCTAATGAGTATGAGTGGTATTCATTATCTAAGGTATCCTTTGATGGCAAACAAATGGATGTAATATAAAGGTATACACCTATATGTGAGGAGGAAAAAAGCTCAGGGACTAGACCCCTTGTGTTTGGATCACAAAATATCGATGACTCAAGTGAGGATGAACAAAATTCAAGCGAGATAGACTTGGAGGAGCGTAACATCATAAACCTCAAAACCCCTACCAAAAAATTTGATTACATTTCTATTCAAACTTTTACTGCTATTGACCTTCATCAATCCGATGATATTTTACCATTACTAGACCCCTAGCTTATTGACTAGGACAAAACTAAGCCTTCTAACATTCCTATCTTTGTGAATGATGATGTCATCAATAACTTTCTTTGGTCCAACAATCTTGACACTTGTTCCAACCACGAAACTCATAGCAAAGCTTCAAGTCAAGGGGTGTTAAATTTTCCAGCTATAAAAAATAAAATATGAATAAAAGATCTAATGGTGAAAAACATTTAATGGCAGTGTTAGATCTAGAAAAAGTAAAAATAAAGAGCACATATGATAGTGAAAACCTCTTCGAGGCATTGAAATATGGTGGATTTGACACTCTTCCTGAAAATTATCACCATAGATCATCAGTATTGGTTGAGCCAACTTAGTCAATCAATGTGGGAACAATAGACAAAGTAAAGAAATTACATCTGGCAGCATCAATGATTGAAAAGGAAAAGCCTGCATTCACCAAGTTCTTTAAATAATGAAAAATCAACTTTACTTGGTCTTACTCTGATACGTCGAGCTTAGATCTAGATCTCCTAATGAATTGTCTATCTCTACCTCCTAGGGTGAAATTGGTCAAGCAAAAGCTAAGAAAAAAGCATCTGCATATTGCCTTGTTGGTGAAGGAAAAACTCAAGAAATTGTTAGATGCTAGTTTCATTCATCCAATTGATTTTGCTGAGGATATCAAACATTGTACCAGTTTCAAAGCCATAGAATAGCATTGGGATATGTACCTTCAGGGATCTCAACAAGGCATGTCCGAAGGAGGAATTTCCTTTACCAAACATTGAAATTATTGTAGATTTGAAATTGGACACACCATGTTATCACTTATGGATGGATTCTCAAGTTATAATAAAATCAAGATATCACTAGAGGATCAAAAGAAGACAATGTTCACCTATTCATATGGAAGATTTATTTGGAACGTGATGCCTTTTGGGTTGAAAAATGTTGGGGCTACATATTAGAGAGCAATGACCACTATATTCCATGACATGATGCATACTTTTATGGAGGATTATGTGGATGATCTATTGGAAAAATAATTTACCATAGAAGGACATCTTGAGATCCTAGAAAAAAAATTCACTCATTTATAAAAATTGAACATCAGATTAAATCCCAAGAAATGTGTGTTTGGTGTAACATCGACGAAGCTTCTAGGGTACATAGTTTCAGTGAAAGGTATTGAAGTGGATCCTGCCAAGATCAAGGCTATTATGGAGATGCCACCACCTAGAAATATCAATCAGCTAGAGTCTCTATAGGGAAGGATTCAGTCAATCTGAAGGTTCATTTCTCAACTAGTGGACAAGATCCATCCATTCAATCACTTGCTAAATAAGAATGCCTCTTTTAAATGGGATGACAAATGTGAAACTACTTTCAATCAACTAAATAAATATTTGATGTCTCCACCAATACTGATGCCACCTACAGAAGGAAAGCTATTATTAATTTATATAGCAACAACAAAGATGTCATTGGGCGCTTTATTGGCACAAGAAAATCCAATAGGGAAGGAATGGGCTATTTATTATATCAGTAGAAATTTGAATGCTTATGAGATCAATTGCACCTCCATTAAGAAATATTGTTTGTTAGTAGTATTTTCTACTCAAAAGTTGTGCCATTATATGTTAACCTGCATAGTTGAACTCATAGAAAAGATTGATCCATTAAAATACTTACTCAACAAAGTTGCTTTAATAGGAAGGCTAGCCAAATGGGTCATGATCTTGATCGAGTTTAATATCTAGTATGTAGATCAAAAATCCATCAAGGGACAAGTGATAGTTGATCAGTTAGATGAAGCACCTCTATAATATGATCAACCAATGAGCATTGAATTTCTTGATGTAGATGTTCTTACCATCACACCAAACTAATGGATGCTATATTTTAATGGATCCTACATGCAAAAATGATTAGGTGTTGGGATCTTATTTGTCACACCTCAAGCACATACAATTCCAAAGTCCTATAGAGTAAGCTAAGTTCCTTGTACAAATAATGTAGCTAAATACAAGGCATTAATCATTGGCATCAAAGTAGTAGTTGAATGGAATATCATAGAGTTTTCGGTCTATGGAGATTCACAACTTGTCATTAATAAGGTAAATGAAGATTATAAAACAAGGGATGACAAGTTGCTGCCATATAAGAAAATGGTTGATGATTACAAAAAGTACTTTGTCGATATCAAATTTGAACATATACCAAGGGTGGATAACAAAGTTGTTGATGTTATGTCTACAATTTAATCTCTCTTATAGGTACCAAATTAATGATGAAGTTATGAGTTTATGGTTGAACAAGTTTCTAATCCTGCCTACAACAATCCTGAATCCCAAGTGATATGCCATATTGTTGACCCTAAAATCTCTATCTATGGGAACATTTATGCTTACTTGAAAGAAAATACCCTTTCTCCTGATCTTTCTCAAAACCAAAAATGAAACTTCATTCGCCAAGCCACACAACATACCTTGATTGCCGACATACTTTACCATCTAGGTCTTGATGGTAACCTCCTATGGTGTGTAGAACATAATGATTCTGAGATAACCTTGCATGAAATTCATGAAGGTATCTATGGGACTCACTCAACTGGTCTAACTATAGCGAAGAAACTCATCCATTAAGGGGTATTACTGGCTGAATATGGTGGTGTATTTTTCAGTATGTAAAGAAATGCCAAAAATGTCAAATACATGGAAAAATTATACATGCATTAGCACAGGACATACAACCTTTCACAACAACATGCCCTTTTTGTTAGTGGGGATTGGATCTGGTAGGTAAAATTCACCCTTCTTCATCCAATGGACATAAATTTATCATTACAACCACATAGTAATTTACAAATTGGATTGAAGCTATACCCCTAACCACAACCATAGGAAAATATATTTCATCCTTTATCTAAAATTACCTTATCTATCAATATGGTGTTCCTCAATCCATTATCACTGACAATGGTAGAAATTTTAAGAATTGGGATGTCCTAGAACTTTGTGAGTGGTTTCATATCCAAAATCACTTTTGAACATCATACTATCCTAAGGGAAATGGCCAGGAAGAGGCCTCAAATAAAACTATTCTAAAAATCTTAAAGAAAATGATCAACGATGTTGGACATGATTGGCATATTCAACTGAATCCTTCTTTGTGGGTAGATCGAACCAATATCAAAACACCTATAGAAGCTACACCACATACCTTTGTATATGGATCAAATTCCATTCTACCTATTGAGGTTGAAATACCATCACTCTATGTGCCACTAAAAGGGATCATTTCAGATGAGGATTATAGAGTGTCTAGACTTTAGGAACTGGAACTTTTAGATGAGTATCATCAAGAAGTTGTGGATCACTTGAAATAATAACAATAGAGGATGTCCCAGAGTTACAATCATAGAGTCAAACCAAGGGCATTTCAGGTTGGAGAATTAGTATTAAAGGAAAACCTTGCAATCAACAAGATCATGAAAAGAAGGGTAAGTTTGAACCAAATTTGCTAGGTCCCTTGTCATCATATCAGTCTATGGATCAAGAGCTCATCAATTGTCTACACCTGAAGGGGATATGTTCAATGAACCTATCAATAGTATCCATCTCAGAAAGTTATATACTTAATTATCTAGTGCATGGTGAAATTTTTTCAAAAACAAAAAAAAATCATTGCCTTGATGAAAACCTACCAAACAGGTGTCCTGGTAACAACAAAAAAATCATAAAATTTGAAAAAGTGCAATAAAAACAAGTAGTGAAAACCTCAAAATAAGCACTATTTGTGATAGACTAGCTATTCCATCTATTTGAGTACATCTTGACTAGTCATTTTCACCATCATTTTTTTATCATTGAAGAACCTCATATACTATCCTAGTAATGTGGTCCTATCTCACCCTAGGTTGGGGGAAAAATCCTGAACTCACTGGGTGCAATAAACTATGGGCTTAAACAAACTGACAAAAAACAGTATGACAAATGTAGAAAATACAATGATAATTGGGAAACACAATATTGAACAATCAACAATCATCAGAAGATTAAACTATCCAAATCAAACAACTTGAATCAATCAATCAAATGAAATATAAATGGATGATGTTCTTTTGAATCATGATTTTACCGCTTTAGCTTGAATGTTCAAATGTTCTACTTTGATTTTAGTTATCATATCTTTGGAGTAAGTTGATGATGTATTGAACCAAAGAAGCAAGGAAGGAGTATGTTTTTTCTTTTTCTGTTGTCTATGAGTTAACCATTATTCCTATGAGAATTTTTGTGAGACGTGCTCTACCAAGTATCAATGATGACATTTTGGATTCACATAGGAAAATGATCGATTCTTGTCTGTTTGATGCAAGAAATGCTCAGGTCATCTTGATTTAATTATACCTAGATGCTTGTGTAAACTTGCAATATCAAAAATCATGAAAGAAGTACTCGGGTTATCATGGTCTAACTTAAACCATAGATTCTTTTACTCACAAGTTCAACATTTCAAAGGCTTAATGATGATAAAAAGAATAATAAATGGATTGTTAAGATGACAAATTTTGCATATGTAGATTTGCATACTTAAATTAGATTGCATTCATATTAGCTTTACATTTGTAGAAAAGATTATTTTGAGGTTGGCAAATATTTCAAAAAAAGTGTTATATCTATCGTTTAATGGACTAAGTATACTTGACATAAACAAAAAACATCATTATTCTCCTATAGGTGCATAATAATTTGCATGACACATATTAGAATGAAATATACATTAGATCATATCATTCATTCATTTATATGTCACATCATATATTTGCATCAAAAAATAACAAAAAAAAATTGTGCATATAGTGGTATTATCATTGAAATTACCATATCATACATTTTCCATGCATCACATCATATATTTGCACAAGAAAATATCAAAAACAAGTTGCATTACATATCATTTGTATCATCATAAATCCTTTTGATATCACATTAACATCATTCATAATGCGTATAAAATCATTATCCAAGCACCACATATCATTTAAATTATCACATTCATCCCATGGAATATTCATATTACCATCATTTTACCATTACATCCATACATCAAAATTTCAGCAATGCATATTCATAACATCGTCATCATATAAGAATCACATGACATATAGAATATATAAATTAAATGTATATATCATAGGCATTCATCATAAGATTCATATAGAGCACATATAGATCAAGAATCCACCGCATATCACATAAATCTCAAAAATCATAATGCAAGTATACAATGATGTCTGAATAAATGTGAAGAGATACAATATCAAGATGGTAGTAAATCAAAATCAAAGTGTACATCATCAACAATCTCAAAATACATCACACTTGTTTGGGCCCTCCTTACTAAAAATGGGCTTCTTTATGCCTTATTTGGTCCTATTTTGTATCTACAAGCCTTAATTAATGCATATTTATGAGGATAATCCCTACACATATCTTATAAAACCTATTAGAATTTAATGATTTTGGTTTTTATGGACCAGATTTGGTGATATGGGACTCATACATCACCTTGGGCATATGGGTCCCAGTTAAGTCTTGGGCCTTAAACCTAAATTTAGTATAAAACTTAACCTTTCTTGAAATTTGTGTCTTGAGCTTAGCCTATTGGGACTCATATGCCCCAACTAGTGTATGAGTTTTGCTTAGCTTAGAACTAATTTTAAATTCAATTATCGACAAGATTTTATTCTCCTAGATCAGATGTTGTCTCGTCGTGTTGTAATTTTGATAAATTTGGAATAGACAAGTATAAATACAAGATTATTTCACATATTTTCTCCTAGAAATTTAAGTATTCAAACACTATATAAAATTTATTATCAAGAACATTCAAGAGAATTCAAGGGTTGATTGTCAATAGTTTTGAATCATTGTTCAAGAATCAAGCATCATGTCAAAGTATTCATGCATCACATGTTTTTTTTTAGCTAACATTTGTGATGTAGGTATATTTTGATTCAAGAAAGAATTCAAGTCAAGATCCATATCATACAATCAAGATCCAAGATCCACATTCATGCAAGCCATTGCATACGAGATTATATCCTTTTGTTTAAGGGTTTTGTGACATAAAAATATCATATTTTTTCATTCATCATTCCTTCATTTTATTTGATTTCAGTTCAAGTTTTGATTACCAAAACAAGGTTTGATGAAGGAAAACCCCTATCCACTAACAAAATAATATTTTACCCTTTCTTTAATGTGTGATTTTCACATCTAGGTAGTTTAGGTTTAAGATACCTTGAAGAGAAAGATTGGAGAAGAGTTGTCAAGTTGTCAAAGTTGTCATCTACATTACGAGATCACGGAAAGTCACCTACAGGTTGCAATGCAGTGTTTCAGACTTATATAGTTGACAAAAGAAGCTACACAAAAGCACTAAAGGATACCAAAGTTTCCAATCAACCCTAATATTGCGAATAAATCATCACTTTTGGTGTATGAGTCTCAATATACCATATTCTAAGCATTTTCAATAGATATTGGTTGAGCAATTTTAGATTCCAGTTCCAGCCCAAAACCCTAAATGGAGATTAAAACACCCCTACTAGTGTATGATTCCCAATGTGCTTTAAAAGATATATTTTCAAGATTTTAGAGCTTATTCTAAGCACCTTCAACTTTCTAGGTGCACCTTTGTTTATCTTTAGTTTATTATTCTGATTTAACTTTATTTGCTAGGCCATTTAGATAGTTTTGCATCATTTACATTTATTGTTTTCCAAATCCTTTCTTAGTGGTGAACCCACTTTTAGTCTTTAATCACACCTCTAGGACACCTGATTCCAGATTTATTTCCCTCATTCCATCCCTATATTTAGATCTCTAGGGTTTCCTTGAATAAAACATGGAGAAAATTGGTTGTTGTATCTCTCAAAGAATAGAGAAATTTTTTTTGACATTTTATTTTGGTGAACCTAGCCCTTTAGAACACCTTATTTTCTGAATTGGAGTGCATCGTATTCCTAGATCTAGATTTCATTAACTTTGCATTAGGTCTTGCATTAGTTAATTTGCATCCAAGTTTTCTAAATATTGCATTAGTGAAAATGCATATAGGTTGCATTATTGCATCATTGAATTTCACTTGAAATCTATAATTGCACTTAGTATAGACATCATTCAAACCAAAAAACTTAACATTCACTCAAGAATTTCTGAAATTAGTCAAAAAGCCCTAATCTAAGACTCATACACTCCTCTGGGTGATTTAGTCCTAGTACAAGTGGTTTTGCCTAATTTATGGGTATTTTATGTTGATTGTTTATCAACATTTGAATCCCTGAAAAATCCTGATTGGGACTCATATGCCCCTCTGAGCGATTTAATCTCGTGTTAGATCCGAATCTACATTTTTGAGCATTAAAAACCATGTTTTTGTGCTTCTATTTGTTTTTAATAGATTTTTTTTTTAATTTATTGAGTTTCTATTTCATTCATTTTATTGCATCTACCTTAATTTTATTTGAATCAAAATTAGAGAAGAGCACTTATCTTGTGTTTATTGTATCTTCATTTCCTTGATTATCCCTTGCATGAGATTTACAACTTGGTGTCCTATTGCTAATACTATAGTGAAATGAATTTTGAGACTCATGTCATGCCATGATAGCACAATCATCGTGGATCTTGGGTTATCTATATCTTTCACTCCTAGTATTGAAATTAGTTCACTCCTAGTGTGTCAAATGTTGAAATAATGGTTGCTAGTATTGTACAAGAAAACATAATCCAAATCCATGAAGGCTTAGAAAACCTACTACAACAATTAAGTACTAAAAATATTTCACACTAAGTTATCCCTACTATAGATAACATACACTGCATGATTGAAAGTGAAGAAGGAATAGAACTCATGTGTAACCTAGCTCAATTTTTTGACAAAATACCTAGTTGTCCTCACCTCCAAACAATGTCCAAAGTCAAGGAGGAACTCAAATTCATCCTCCTACAACAATCTCCTATATTCCTACCTATACCAATCCTCAAGTTACAACAATGATGGAACCTACTAGTAATATCATTCCTACCTTGGGTATTTCCACTAGCATTCCTTTGTATAGTTGTGTATTGCCCTTCATGACTATCAAAACTTAGTTAGCAGTCATGAAACAAAACCCACCTCTAGCTAACCTAAAAAATATGAATACACAAATCAAAACAATTATCAACATTTTAGGAAATAGAATAAATGATTCCTTCAACTTAATCCCCCTCAACACATAACGCAACATGTAGATACCCAAGTTGTTTTTATAAGAAAGACAACTCCTTTCACATTTGGGGATGTGGCTAGAAAATTCACTCCCTTACCTGATACCCTCCATAACACAATGTCACAACTTTTAGAATAGAAAATTATCACTTTGCCTCCTATTAAAATTTTTGATCCTAATAAGGCTTTACCTACAAACTTTTGAGAAAATTCCTATTGCCATTATCATTGGAAAAATGGACATGACATAAAACATTGTAGGTATCTTAAACATCTTGTGCAAGAACTCGTTGATTCCAATTGAATTCAAATTGCAGGTGTTAATGATCAAGGAAACAAGTTTGTTGCCCCTCCTAACCAAAACTTGCAAATCTTTACCAACCCTATTTTGAATCATAATATTTCATTTAAAGCTAATGAAACTTAGAAGAATGATGTGATGAATATTGACACTGATGATGACAACATGGATACCATTGAACAACGTCTTGTAGATACTACTGAACAAAGTTCTATGGATGATATGGTTGGATTGATCAAAACCCTACCTTGTAAGAGATGAACTAAAAAGCCTCTTGAAATTGCTTTCTCATCCAAAGATATAAGTAGAAATACACTTGATGGTCCTCTTTGCATAGCTGACCGAATTAAATGATAATACCACAAATGGGATATTCATTGATTTTATTTGTGGAGAGAATATCATCACTAAATTATTCTTACTTGTGCATGTACTCTATCAAGAAACTTATGATAAACTTAAGTAATGGATAAAAATGCATAATAGTTTCACTTTCCCTATTGATGGGATCGATCATTGATCATTTAAAATTTAGATTGAAACAATTAGATGTCTCATTCTCGATCATCTTGATGTCGAATCAATTCCCTATGAAGCTCGGTTACCCATGGTTACACTCCATGGAAGTTGTCATTTCGGTTGTGCATAAATTCTTAAAGTTTTCCTTTGACAAGGAAATCTTTACTGTGCACCATAGTGGCTTTAATCCTTTGTCTTCTCATGGGAATTTTTCATTGGATTTCTTTTGGCCTTTTCCTATCAATCCTATTAAACCCTATGAGGATTTCTTTTTCAATCCATATTAAAAATTTAAGGTGAAATGCATAGCAAAACTATCGCTTAGAAATATGCATCAACCTATGACTGAGCCTCCTATCATTGAAAAAACTATGATTGAACCTAAAGACATTCCTAATAACCAAGACCAACCTAAAACATACACTTTTCCTATCTCCTACAAAAGAAAAAGAGATTACAAAAACAATCCCGTCACATCTCCTCAGATAAAAAAGTTTACAAAGCTAAAGAGAAAGTGGTTGAATAGCCTCCTATTGTTTCTTCCATTCCTCCACTTAGGGAATAAAAGAAACCTATGGCCAAAAAACCTGCTCCTACACGAATGCAACTTGAAAATTGAACTAAAAGAAACATAAATGTTGGAGAGCATAGGTGTAGACATCGTACTCTTGCTCAAAGGTTAAGAAAAAAAAAAAAACAAAGAAAATAAACATCTAAACATGACTGAAGAAACACATGATGAGTCTCCCTCTTCATCACAACAAAATGATCCTATATTGCAACTACAACAGGAGCTAAATCCTTCTTTAGACATTATCATTCGATCTCCTATTATGATGAACTTGGATGACGATGATGAGGTTTCCGAAATTGATGAATAAGTGCATAATGAATTAAATACATTGTTTTCCTCTTCTATGAGCTTAAATAATAATTCTCCTAGGAATATTTTTAAACTTGGTAATGATCCTAGTTTTTCACTTGATGTTGTCCATTTGGCTAGTTATTCGCCTTTTGTATACGATGAACAAGATTGGGATGTGGATGACCTGCTATAGTTGACTCGTATGTTCCTTACTAGCCATATCTTTATCTTACTTTTCATGTTTCTTATGATTTCATGTGTGTGATGTACTCCCCCATGATGTTTTGTTTGGTGTATCTATCTCTTTGTGAAATTCCTCTATTTCTATCTACAATCTTCTCTATGTCATAAGCATTTATCTTTTCTTTGTATTTTTTTTTCCTTTTGGGGATGATGCAAGGTGTTGAGACATTTAGGTTTGTTCCACATTGATCTAAAATATTTTTATTTATCTTTTCTTTGTCTTGTGTTTTCCTTTTGGGGGTGATGTAAGGCTTCGAGACATTCATATCTCTTTCATATTGACCTGAAAGAATTTTCTTTGTTTTCACTCTCTTTGTGTCATTCTTACTATTCCATGAGTATTTTGGGAATGATGATAGTTCTGAGCTCTATGACAACATTGTAGCAAAGAAATACTAACCCCAAATCCATGGACCCCTCAGGTTTTTGGAGTTTCATTTGGCAGAAACCCCTCCCTTTTCATGACATATCCTTATTTGGAAACATATGACTTAGTGTAGGCCTTCCCAAATAAGCTCTCATGTTCTCCTTTTTGTTAGAATTTATCATTTACTACTTTAAATTAATTTCTCATAGCATGGTGTTTAGCAATTTATTTTAAAAAGTGGGGGCATACACTGGCATCATTCCTTTGAATTTCAATTCTTGTTTCATTGTTTAGTATTCTTACTTCCTGTAATGCATCTTTCACTTTGTGGTGACATTGGATGTGATGTCCTTCAAGAGCATGATCTTTATTAGCATATTATATTCCTCTTAGTGGCTTGATGTGACACACTACATACCCTAAGTTGTCAATATTCTATTCTTTGATTGGTCCTCTCTTTGAGACATTAGGCATGATGTCCCCTAGTTTAAGACCTTACATGAACTTAGAAAAACTCCTTTGAACGTATCTTAAAATATTTTTCATTTACAATAACTCGCATATAGCCACCTTGCATAACACACTTTGCTTGCCTATGGAATCATCATATTTTTTTATGAATGTCAAGCATATGAAGCTTTTATTGCCTCATGAATCATATTTTTTGTGTTGTGTGATGCCTTGTCAAAGTTATGAGGAGGTATAGCTTTGGTATGTTTGTACATATGGGAAACAAACTTAGGCATGACTTTTCCATAACCACTTACTTGTTTGTGTGAGTGCATACCATCCATGTGTGTATGTGTCTTGTTGGGGGCTCACCTAGTGGATGACCTAAGGTTCCACTAGCCCTTGCAAGTGTGTGTTTGGTTTGCATGGTGGAAATCATGTTCCACTTGTAAAATTTCTTGGATAGAAAACTTAGATCTGATCCATAATTTCTAGGACAAATGGTTGAAGCTTGAGCCAACCCTTTTTGTTTTTCTTTACTTTCTCTTCGTCATTTTCAGTGTATGCTTGTGCCTTGTTGTTTCTCCTTATATTATTTTCATGTGTGTTCCTTTGTGCCTATGTTGGTTTGCTATAGGATATTTATCCTAGGGACTTAATCATCCCTCTTGATCATTGTCATCCCATCTTACTAGAATTGGTACATTTGAACCCCTCTTGATGCGATTGATTCTACTTTAGTGTGAGTTTGAAGAAATTTAATCCTCTAACTAAAATGGGGGATAAATTCAGTGTAGAAAAATGTATCCCTTTACATTTTCAAAATTATATGGGCCCTCCTTGCTAAAATTGGGCTTCTTTATGCCTTATTTGGTCATATTTTACATCCACAAGCCTAAATTAATGCATCTTCCTGAGCATAATCCTGAAACATATCTTAATACCTATAAAAACTTAATGATTTTGGTTTGTATGGCCCAAATTTAGTGATCTAGGACTCATACACCACCTTGGGTGTATGGGTACAGCCTAAGTTTCAAGCCCTAAACTTGAATTTAGTATAAAACTTAACCTATCATGAAATTTATGTCTCGATCTTAGCCTACTGGGATTCATATGCCCCAACTGGCATATGAGTCTTGCTTAGCTTTGACCTAATTTTGAATTCAATTCTTGGTAGGATTTTACTCTCCTAGATTTGATGTCAACTTGTAGCATTTTAATATCAAAAAATTTGGCATAAACAACTATAAATACAAGGTTATTTCATATATCTTCTCCTTCCAATTTAAGTATTCAAACACTAGGAAAATTATGATCAAGAATAATCAAGAGCATTCAAGAGTTGATTATCAAGAATTTTAGAGAATTATTCAAGAATCAAGCATCATGTCAAAGTCACCATGCATCATATTTTTTTTTGAGATAATATTTGTGATGTAGGTATCTTATGGTTCAAGCAAGCGTTAAAGTCAAGATCCATATCATACAATCAAGATTCAAGATCCACATTCATGCTAGGAATTATGTATGATATTGTAGCCTTTTGTTCAAGGGTTTGGTGAGTTTCAACATATCATATTTTTTTATTCAACATCCCTTAATTCTATTTGATTTCATTTCAAGGTTTGATTATGAAATCGGGGTTTGACCAAGGTAAACCCCTATCCAGTAACAAAAAAACATTTTTCCCTCTCTTTAATGTGTGATTTATAGATCTAGGTTGTTTAGGTTAAAGATCCATTAGAGAAAAAGATTGGAGAAAAGTTGTCAAGTTGTCAAAGTTATCATGTACATTGCAAGATCATAGAAAATCACCTACAAGTTGCAATTTACTGTTTCAAACTTAGAGATTTGATAGGAGAGAAGCAACAAGAAAGAACTAGAGGATACCAGAGTTTTAGATGAACCCTAATACCAAGACTAAATTTCCACTTGTGGTGTATGAGTCCCATTATACCATATTCCAAGCATTTTCAGTAGATCTTTGTTTCCCAGTTCTAGATTTTGGTTTTGGCTTGAAACCCTAAACTAGGAATATATCACCCCTATTGGAATATGAGTCCCAATGTGCTTTAAAATTCATATTTTCAAGATTTCAGAGCTTATTCTGAGCATCTTCAAATTTCCAAGTGAACCTTTGTTTATCTCTAGTTTTTAATTTTGATTTGAGTTCATTTTCTAGGTCATTTAGTTAATTTTGCATATCATTTACATTTTTTTGTATTTCCAAGCCTTTCTTTGTGGTGAACCCTCTTTTAGTCTTTAATCACACCTCTAGGAAACCTTATTATAGATCTCTTTCCATCATTCCATCCTTAGATTCAGATCTCTAGGGTTTCCTTAAATGAAACTTGGAGGAAATTGGTGGTTCTATCTTGCAAATCATAGAGTGACAATTTTTGATGTTTCAATCACATATATGAACTATAAATAATTTTTGTGATTATTTTTATATACCATTTTATCTTTAAATTCTCAGTATTAAATTTTTTTATATCCATCCATTTTATCATATATCTAGAATAACTATTCGGAAATTTAATTTAACAATATTATGAATCAGTGTTAAGAGGTATGAAATATTAAAATCATTTATAGGAAAGAATTTCTCAATGTTTATTCATGTAGGGTATTTTTTTAATCCTTCACTATCATATTGTTGTAATCTACCCTTTACCATTTATTAAAGTGTAAAGTTTATCCATTTTTTCCCATTTAACCTATTTACACTTGATATAAGAATTATTATCACGACTCTCTATTACTATTCATTACATCATATTTATAACTAATCTAAGAAATGTAAATAAAACCATATTATTGCTATTGTAGCATAACACTATAAATTATGCCTTTAAATCTTTTTCTTGTACTATAAAATGGTATGTTTTCTTTGATGTATAATACTATGTATTATATTCACATATCCTTAGTGTGTAGAATATCATTCAAATATTTTAAAGATACCACTCAATTCCTTATATTATAAAATTATTTTTCTTCTAGGTCTATCATATTCACTAGATACCTTCTTTTCTTACACATATATTTAATGGAATTTCAATGAGATGTGGTACTATAGTGTAGAAAAATGCATCCCTTTACATTTTCACACTTGTTTGGGCCTTCCCTACTAAAAACTAGTTCATTTATGCCTTAATTAGTCTTATTTTGCATCCACAAGCCTAATTAAATGCATTTTTTTTGAATAATCTTGACATGTAATAAAGGACAAATCATAATTTAGTGATTTTGGTAATGTTTTCTAGATCTAGGGATCTAGTACTCATATGCCCCTCTGGGTGTATGGGTCCCACATAGATATCAAGACTTGATTTTAAATGTTACATTGAACAAGGCGCTTCTTCGAGTTTCTATTTCATGTTTAAGCCACTCAGACTCATATGGCCAAACTCACATGTCAATCTTACTTTAACCTAAACCCATTTTAATTCAAATTCTTGGCGGGATTTTATTATCCTAGATTTGATGTTCACTTCTAGTGTTGTAAGTTGAGGAAAATAGGCATAAACAAGTAAAAACACTAAGGTTATTTCACATAATTTGACTTAGCAACTTTGAGTCAAGAATTATAAGATTTCACAAGAGCATCATAGAGTATTCAAGGGTGCAGTGTAGTAAAATGTATACCCTTGCATTTTCACACTTGTTTGGGCCCGCCTTGCTTTATTTATCCGTATTTATGTCTTAATTGGTCCTATTTTGTGTCCACAAGCCCTATGAATGACATATTTTTCTGGCTAATCCTAACATTCTCCAATGCATAAATGATATCATAATGACTATGGTTTGTGTATCCCTAATTTTTGGTCGAGACTAAAATGCAACTTAGGGCATCTTTGTCCCCCCAAAGTTTCGCGACCTAATTTTGACATATCTTAATTGGGCCCCTTTTTGGTGTTTGTGCCCCAAGTTTCTTCACTTGGGACTGAGACACCACCTAGGGAATCTTAGTCCTCCTTCAATCATTTTTGGGATTTAAGTTCAAATTCTTCTAGGATTTAGCGTCCTTGATTTAATGAATTCATATGTTGGCTTGGTGTGATATAATTTTTTGATATTAAGCATAGATAAGTATAAATACAAGGTTCATTCATTCATTTTAATCCTAGAAACTAGAGTATTCATTCTTAAGGAAAATTTATGTGATCAAGTGCATTCAAGAGAAAATCATGAAGAAATTGGAGCCATCATCAAGATTCAAGCATCATGTCAAACACTATTCTTGCATCGTGTGTGTTGTTGTGCTAAATTTTTTTATGTAGGGTTTTGATTGAAGCAAGAAAGCAATTCAATATCTATCAAGTATTTCAAGATCCATATCCATTGCAACCATTTCACACAAATTTCCATACTTTACAAGGGTTTGGTGAGTTGTATCATTGCATGTTGTTCATTAACCATTTCCTTAATTATTTTTATTTCATTTCTAGGTTTAATTACCAACAAGGGGTTTGACCAAGGCAAACCCAAATTCACTAACAATTGACACATTTTTCCCATCTTGCATATTTGTGTTTGTAGATCTAGGTTGAAGTCTTGAAGATCCCTTGGAGTGAAAAGTTGTAAAAGTTGTAAACTTGCATTAAAAAGTTGTCATCTTCATGGAAACTCACCTATAGGTCAAACCCAAAAGTTTCAAAACCTAAGACCTGAGAAGAAGCAACTACTGACCTTGGAGCTCAAGATCACATTCAAACTTTTTAGAAATTTAGATTGGGACTAATATGCCACCTTGGGCATCTTAGTCCTCCCAAGCATATATTTTAGAGATTCTTTCAGATCTAGTTCTGACATCTAAAGATTATGTAATTTCCCCAAAAAAAATCAATGGGACTAATATGCCATCTTGGGTGTCTTAGTCCTCCAAGCCATATTTTAGAAGCTTCTTTACATTTCCAAAATCCTCACATCATCTCTAGACTTCCCAAGTACACATAACCTAAATTGGTGTTGACTATTTTCATTATTTACATATCTCATTTAGCTTATTTTAGGTCATTTTGCATATCATATTGTGTTTTCCAAAAATTTCTTTTCCAAGCAATTGTTTGGTGGTGAACCCCTTAAATCTGAAAAGAACCCCCTCATAGGTCCTCCTAATTATGAATTAACTCACCTTTTGAGGTTGATATTCAATCCAATCAGAGTTCTTAGGACATAATTGAATGACTTAGATAGAATATGAGGTAACCACCCCTTCCCATTTTATTTACGATTCATTTTGGTGAACCTGAATTCTTTGAGAATTCTTCTTTTTCTGATTTGGAGTACTTTTAAGTCCTAGATCTAGATTGCATTCATTTCAATTTGCATTAGTGAAATTGCATTTAGGGTTTCCTATTTTTTCATTAGTAAAAGTGTATATAAGTTGAGTTTTTACTTTCTTGCATCATTCCATTTCATTGAAAATATAAAAATTCCATTGTTCATTCTCTTAATTGCATTTAGAAACATTGTTATTGCATTAAAAATTGAAAAATTGCATTCAAATCTTGCATTCAATTGCTTGTGAGTAGTTACTTTTCCTTTCATCCTTTTTAATAGTTTCCCATATCCAAACATCAAATCCCTGGGTAGGCAACTTGATAAAGTTGTTATCAAACTAGAATTAGCTGTTCTTTTGAGAAAAACCTATGCTAGGACTAAAATGCACTTCTTGGCATCTTAGTTCCTCATTTTTTTTTATCAGAATCCTTTCTCTGCTATTTGTTATTTGTTTCAACCTCTAGAACTTCAAAATATCACTAGGAGGACTAAAATACCCTTACTAGCATCTTATTCCTTGTTGACTTTAACTCTAGTTTTTAGGGTTTGAAATTTATTTTTTCTATTTTTTGTGGGTTGCCTTCAGTTTTCTATTTCAGTTTCCAAAATTTTTGGTATCATAGTTTCTTTCATTTTCAAGTGCATTTTCTTAATCTTGCATCATGGATATGTGCTTCAAAAAAAATTGGATGTCCCTAAAATCCTTAGTAGATGTCTCAAATTGTGCCTTTGGTATTGACCCTAATGAGATTAAACTCACTCATGCTCAATTAGCTCCTAATGTATGTCCTCCTTGTGATGTTGACATCATTGGAGAAGATGATGATAGCATGAATATGTTCCTAAATGATTGTATTGATAACCTTGAAGCTAATGCATCCTTTTACCCATCCATGAAACAACCAAATCCCCCTACAATACCCCCTCTTGAGATGTTTAGTTACTTGCATCCTGAAACTAAAGAAAAAGTTGACCCTAATTTCCCTATAATAGGTGAGCCTAGTTCCTCTAAACAAGAAAACATTCAACCATTTTATGATGACAAAGTAACAAACACTCCAATCAATCTTGTTGAAACATACGACAAATGATTCATAATCTTGAGTAAACAAGGATGTGATACAACAAGTGAACATGAAATTCATAACTCCTAGAGAAAGTTCCAACTATTGAAAACACAAAAGGATTAGGATATCAATATGCCCATCACAATGAAAAAATACCTAGAATACTTAAAGCTTCATAGTGATGGCATGGTGATCTTTGATTCACCTCCTAATATGAATGTCCTTCTTCCTAAAGAAAAACCCATGACTCATAACAATGATAAGGATGATAGGATCTAGTTAGGTCCTGCTCCTTATTCAACAACAGAAGTCAGAGAATCTAACTGGAACAAGACATCTTATAAAATAAAGAAACCTTAATACCCTTTTTTTCCATCTTCGACTGAGCAAAATTTACATATCCTTTTCAGTCAAGGACTCATTACATTACCACCCATGTCTGAAAATGGATTTCCAAATCCTAAGACCAAAACACATCTTATTGCAAATACCATAGAATTTTTGGTCACCATATTGATGCATGTCACACCTTAAAATAATAATTTAAAAGGCTTAATATAATAGAAATAGTCCCTTAAAATGGGACCCCTTGCCATGTAATAGTTGTAGAATCTTGGCAGTCTCACTACTACATAACCCTTCTCATCATCTACCTCAACCTATTCTTGTCTTGCACTTAGTAGGGACAAGAAGTAGATGGCCTTTTCCTAGTAACGTATTTTTTGTTGTCATTTAGGTTCATTATCTACCTTCCACTTATATTGACTGATATTGGAAGGTAGATGACTTACTTTAGGTTTACTCACCTATTCCTTACTATTCTTTTTCTTTTTATTTTCGCTTTCGCTTGCATGTGCTTATTGTGATCCCCCGTGATGTTTTGTTTGGTGTTTCTCTCTCTTTGTGCATTCCTTTATTTGTACCTTCATTCTTCTATATGTCGTAACCTTTTCACCTTCTCTTCTTAGTTTTGTTTTGTTTTTTCCTTTTGGGGATGATGCAAGGTATCAAGACACCCTATGTTTCTTCCGTGTTGACCCAAAAGGTTTTTCCTTTTCTTTTCACTCTCTTTGTGTCATTTTTCTAATTATATATGTATTTGGGGAATGATGATAATTTTGAGCTCTCTAATATCATTGCAACAAAGATAGGTTTTTACCTTGGATTCATAGATCCCTTATATGTTTATGGGGGCAACCCTCTTTTCCTTTTTCATCTTTTGGCTAATTTAAAGTAATTGCTCATAGTATGGTGTTAGCAATTTCTTTAAAGTGGGGGTATACATTGGCATTATTTTGGCATGACTTCATTTGTATTTTCTTTTCCATGTTCCTTGATGTTATTTTCTTACTTCATATGATGCTTTTCCTCTTTATGGTGACATTGGGAGTAATATCCTTCAAGAGTGTGATCCATCGTAGCATATCACATTTCTCTTAGTGGTGATGTGACACATTGCATTCCCTAATTTATGAATATTTTATCCTTTGATTCATCCTCTTTTGGATACATTAGGCATGATGTCCCCTAAGATTAAGACCTAACATGAACTAAGAAAAAATCCCTTTGAACATCTCTTTCTCTTGTTGTGTTACATTTTCCTTTTGTACTTATTGAATTCATGGAGGTATGGATTTGATATGGACACCTTGGGGATCAACTAGAGAACAACTAGCTTCACTAGCCCATGTGAGCATGTATTTTTGTACATTATTAAATTCATGGAGGTGTGGCTTTGATATGGTCCCTCTTGGGGCTCACCTAGTGGACAACTAGCTCCCACTAGACCTCATGAGTGTGTTTTGTTTGCATAGTTGATAACTCATTCCATAAATCCTCTTCAAGCCTAGACATAGTCCACCGGGTTGTATGACCAGTCGAAGCTAGATTTGTTGTACATCTATTCCTTTTTCATTTTTCATTTCTTTGATGGTGTATATTTTGTTGGAAGTGGATTCACTTTGAGGGTGAATCAAAGTGGAGTAATTTTAACTTTTCACTTTGAAAGCATAATGAAACTTTTACTCATTTAACCCAAAGTGACAGATTTGTTTAAGCAGGTGATCATTAACACTTTAGATCAGATTGACATGAGACTTGAATAACATTTACAACCCATATTAAAAGCATTATATGATATTGTTCAATAAGCTTTATGAACAATCTTGTTGTGCTTTATCAACAAAACTATAAAACTTCATAATATGCAGCTTTGACTTACTCTTGAAAAATTTTTGAGAATTCATATAATGAGCACGGAATGTAGAAGTTAATTCATTTTATGAAAGACATTTTGCATCAGATTTGCACAATCTAAATTTGCACGACAGACTTGAGAAAATTGAATTTAAACTTTTTAAAAGCCTTGAAGTATCAGAGCATTGACCAACAGAATGAGCACAATAACATAAATGACAGAAAGAAAGACTATGCAAGATAAAAATAAAACACTCAAATGAGAGACACAAAAATTGCCGAGTGGAAAACCCTCCTTGGGTAGAAAAACCAATCCTAAATTGCCTTGCTAGATTAATTTAAAAACCATTGCTTACAATGCCTTATAGGCTAATTTTTGAGCACCAACTCAAGGAGAACCATTCCCTCATTTAGAGACACCAATGTCAAGGAGCACCAACTCCTCATTTAGAGACACCAATCTCAAGGAGCACCAACCCATTTACTATTTTAGTAAATCATACAATGATACAAAGGATCTGTCTATTTCCCTTTTTGTTTCATACTTTTCTCATTGTTCTTCTCTCATTTTTTCAATTAACTCTCTTTTTTTGCTTTTATACTCTTTTCATGGATTATCACAGAAAACCAGTTAAACCCTATTTTGCTCTTTTTTTTTTCCTTTATATTAGAACCCTAATCTCTTCATTTTCTTTCGATTACAGATTTCATCATTACATTCAAGGAAGGTTACAACAGTTGCTCATTTTTCTATTTTAGAGAATAAAACAAAGATGATTATCAAGTTACCAAACTTCAATTGACCAATAATGCCAGGTGTTGCAGTGTCCTTAAGAGATAGACTTTTTCTTTTTGACAAGAATAGAAAATCAGTATTCAAAAATAGAGGAGTGATTGAACTTTTTTTATCCACAAGCGACCTGCACAGGCAGTGCTTATCCAAAATAGTAAAACACATCTATTAAATTCTTGAATAATATCCATTTTACCTTGGTTGTAACAACAATGTAACCGAAAACAGATAATCATGCATTTAACAATAGTTACCAACAACTCCAAGAAAGGTACTGAAGAATTTCAAAGCTTTCAAGATGACCCACAAACTCAAAAACACGTTTCATAAAACTAATATGATAACCTTCAGAAAATGCAATCAAGATTTGGAGCAAACATTTTAGATTTAGCCATAAAATGAATAGACTCATTTTCACCTTTTTCTGTAGCATAGAAATCTTCTCTTAAAATATCCTTGCTTGAGAAGTAATGGTTCTGCAAGGCAAACTAAAAGATAAATACCTGTGAAGACCAGAGATGAATTCACCATGATCAATTTACCATATTTGTGAAGTGACAGAGCAGTCTGAGATCTTTCCCCATTCGAGCTTCCACCCGATGGTAGGAGACTAACAAGCGAAACAACCATTTTCATGGTCTTCCTATCTTCCTTATACATTATGAAAGTTCAATAACCCTACAGATTTCTCAATGAAACGGCTTAAAGAAAACTATCATGATGGTGGCTAGAGTAGGGTTCCAAACCGTTTGAACAACAAAAGTGAAACAGTGACCTAAGCTTCCCACAAGAACCAACACATGATTTTCTTCCTCAACCGTGCTATCGCACCCACCATTATGTTCACCCGTGGTATAGCGGTGACTACCACTGACTATTACCGCTTCCTTTACCACTCAACCACGATCTCCCTTCGGACTACCCATGGTATAGCGGTAGCTCATTGCTAACCGTTAACTATTTCCATCGTGCTACCACGGTTACACTTCTGACAGCCCATGGTATAGTGATAGCTCCTTTCATATTGCTAACCCTTTCCACCAAATTACCTCGGTTACACTTTTGACAGCTCGTAGTATAGTGGTAGCTGTCTTGCACGCCGCTAGTTGTTTTTACCGCATTACCGGGTTTATCTTTCTGATAGCCCACGGTGTAGCAGTAGCTATTTTGCTTGCCACTAATGGCTTCCACACACTAGCATTGCCACTGGTTTAACTGCCAGTGGTAGTGCGGTAAGACCTTGAAGTTTGCGGTCTTACCAAAGTCAAACATGTGCTAGAAAATCAAACTCATAATGCCTTTTCAAAACCGTGAGAAAACAGTGACTTGCTTGCCGACAGGCATTATATTAATTGACTGATTTAGAAAGTGAATAAACATCGACCACATTTCCCATCAAATGTTGACTAGAAAGATGCCTACTATTATTGCATGCAAGGAGTCGAATTTTCTTAGGACAAAATGTTTCTATTTCAAGATGCTTGTAATTGATCAATCCATAATTAATGAATCTGTAGAAGAATTGAACATGCCAAACATATGAAATTAAGTGAAACACTGAAGCACAAATTATCAAAAACAAAAACATGTCACCTCAACAATGGAACATAAAACCTATAACCAAAATGCCTCAACTGAGATCTGCACATGATACCAATTAACAAAAGTGCCAATCAAATTCCATAATAAGACCAAACTATGAAATTCCTAGGCACCAACCCAGGGCAGTTTTGACATCAAGGACAAATGCCAGAGAAGAAGTCAACAAACTCCCCCTTTTTCCTTGATGGCAAAAATCTGAGCCATCTAAACCACCATTTTCTCCCCCTTTTTGTCACGAGGACAGAGGAAGAAACCTGTGATAAACAACAACAATTTTCTCCCCATTTTCTCCATGAAGTACAACAACAATCGATACTGAGCTGCAGTTATAATAGGAATGCAACAAAACTATAGAACCCATACCATAAGCCATTATGATCACCACAACAATGAAAAAAATAAATGAACCAATTCTTTTAAGCACTTTTTTGTTGATGCGAATGTAGAGGAATCCTCTTCTTAAGAACTAATATCATGGTCACTTGTTAAACCAATTTGTACTTGAAACAATTACATGCCCATGCAAAATTGTGACCAGTAACATAAACTGAATTCATGATCCTAAACAACCTGTAGCATAATTCTCACTGTCAGTCCAACAAAAAACATAAGCATCTCCGAAGGAGAAATATGAATAGGAAGCATGAATATCCTGAGAAATAAGTTTTGTGAGTTGCAACACCATGAATGCCAATGGATATCATCTTAATGTCATGAATTTAAAAAAATGTATCAATCTCAGGTTTGACATCAAGAGCAATAAAAAATGACTAAAAAAAAAAACCAAGAACATCATAAGCCTGCAAATCTAAACACCACTGAATAGCCACAAACCAAGCAACCTGTCAAAGATTCATAACCTAAACTGCACACGAAGGCTAACTATTCCACTTTTTCATCATATTAAACTTCATTGTCCATTGTCAACTGTAAACGCACTATTACCAGTATGAATAACCATGCACAAATGTATATCTTGTTGCAAGAACATAGGAAAAACATTAGTACCAACATATAAAAATTAAGTGCATGCCATGAAACATGTGAACCAAGAACCAACTGTTCATAGTATGTGCCACCCAGATTATGTAAATGTGTCATCCAAGCCAGTATAGTTACCAAAGGAAAACAAGCGCGATAAACATCTGAAATCCAAACAACCAATGCAACCGACTACAAATACAATTTGAGCAGCAAATAATGATAAGCAAGTTGTAAGGGAGAAACCATAGAACCAAGCTCCCCCTACAAAGAGGCTTCACAAATAGATCCTTTATGATCCTTAAGACACCATTTATTTTCTCAAGCTTATTGAAAATGTGCCAATTTTTCAATTAGAGACTCTTTATCATTGATACAATAACTTAATTATTCTTTAGAATAACATCTTCCACCATAATAACAAAAAGTAGCCAAATCTATAGCATGCAATCCACTACATAAGTCTCAAGACACCAAACTATCAGTATCATGTAAAATTCAACTGTTAAATGAAAATATTGATCAGTAGATGCATATTGAAATCTTTATCATCCAAGAATACCCAAACTTCTATCAAAGTTGTTTTTTTGTTCTCAAGTACACATTTTACTACCGACATAATCAATGTCAAAACATGCTACACCAACAACCACAACTCTAGAAAATTGATTGTTGTCCATGTTTTCCAAGCACAATACTGTAGAACTCAGTATTTACAGTTAATTTTTTTCAAATAACTGCCTCTATCATTCTTTTAAATAAGGCCACAAACAATTCACTGTCTTAACGTGCTCTATTGCTGAAACATCATTCATATAAATCAAGGCACTGAATTTTATCAAGTTGTTGCTAGATATGGTTTCAATGCTGCAACAACAAGTCATATGAGAAATCATCTTCTTATAGAATGATGATATAAATGAATCATAGTATTAAGACAATTATCATCAACTCATTGTCACTATTATTCCCAACATAGACAATAAAAAAAATCTGTGTCTTGCATTTTGATGATAAATAGGTTATAACACAACAAGATTCAACTTCATTTTGATTTCATGGGGTCTTATTCAAAATGCATTATTCATCTCCCCCTATCTTCATGCAGTCTTTCAAATGCTTAGTGATGATTCTTGTGCAGCATGCACAAGATTTTGTTCTTCATTTTTATTTTCTTGCTTCCTTTTATTTGAACATGTAGTCCCTAAAAGGCTTTATCAAACTTTTCTTACACAACTATGCTTTGTGTCCAAACTTGTTACGCCTATAGCATATAATAGTGTTGTCTAGACCATAGTGAGAAGAATTTCTTCTAGGCACATTGTATGAACCTCTCTTGACATTTTTCACATCATTATAAATTTTATTCATCCAACAATTTCTTATTCTATGTCCATAAGCATTATGACAATTAAAATAGCCATGAAATTGAGAGTGGTTGTACTTGATAAATGAAGATTTTGATGGTCTTTTTGTCCTAACCCATTTTTCTTCTGTCAGAGCAAAAACAATATGGTGATTGAGATCAAACTTCAATATTGGTTTTTTCTTGGCTGCAAATGACTTTCCATCTGCAGTAGCAAATTTTTTTTTCATTTTTGGATTCTTCTGCAGAGCTTTGTCCAACTTCATATCCCACTCCTATAGGATCTTTAAAATGCTTTTGTCTTCCAATCATCTCATTCAGTAAATTAGTATTGTAATCAAATTTCTGATTTTTATCCAATTGACCCTTAACAGTTTCAAGCTCTTTTCTTAATGCAACTACTTCTCCTTCAAGTTTTAGACATTCAGTCTTTTTAACTTCCAAATCAGACCTTGTAACATCTACAATCCTTTTAAATTCTTTAATTTTAATTTTTTGACTGATAATCAAATCATCTTTAAGAGTTAGTTCTTTTAACATAGAATCATTTTCAGAACATTTCTTTAATGAGGCAAACTCATTTTCCAGTTTATTACATAATTCATTCTTATCTTTTAACTTGGCTTCTAACCCTCTTTAGTATTTTTCTTATCAACCATTTGGGATTTCAAAAATTCAATAGTCTTTTTATCATCATTATGATCTTGTATTACAGCTTTATTGACACTGACACTTTCCTTTAAGCATACCTTAAGATCCTAATTTTATTTTCTAATCCTCCTAAGCTCATCTAAGGTAGCAAGCAATTCTACCTCCAAATCAACTTCAAACTCATCACTCTCACAAATATTTTTTCCAAATTCTTGTTCAAAGTAACTTACTACGTGATCTTCTTCACCAACTACAGGATCACTTGTTGTATTAACTGGAAGGTTTAATTCTTGAGACAAAACTTCACTGGACTTGGTAGAGGTTGATTTATCAATTGTTTGCTTGGCATAAGTAGCTTTCTTTTGACCTTTGTTCCTTTTGCACTTAGCCATGATGGATACTACACGACACACAAAAACAGACTTCCAAGATGAGAATCAATCCTAGGTTTGAAACCTAATGCAAGACCCTATGCTCTGATACCACTTGTTGGAAGTGGATTCACTCTGTGAGGGGGGCGGGGTGAATCAGAGTAGAGTAATTTTAACTTTTAACTTTGAAAGCATAATGAAAATTTTACTCATTTAACCCAAAGTGACAGATTTGTTTAAGCAGGTTATCATTAACACTTTAGATCAGAATGACATGAGACATGACTAACATTTACAACCCATATTAAAAGCACCATATGATATTATTCAATAAGCTTTATGAACAATCTTGTCGTGCTTTATCAACAAAACTATTAAACTTCATAATATGCAGCTTTGACTTGCTTTTGAAAAACTTTTGAGCATTCATATAATGAGCACATAATGCAATTCACTTTATGAAAGACATTTTGCATCAGATTTGCACAATCTAAAATTGCATGACAGACTTGAGAAAATTGACTTTAAACTTTTAAATAGCCTTGAAGTGTCAGAGCATTGACCAACAAAATGAGCACAATAACATAAATGATTGAAAGAAAGAGTATTCAAGATAAACATAAAACACTCAAATGAGAGACATAAATTGCTAAGTGGAAAACCCTCTTGGGGTAGAAAAACCACTCCTAAACTGCCTTATTGGCTTAATTTAAAAACCACTGCTTGCAATGCCTAATAGGCTAATTTCTGAGCACCAACTCAAGGAGAACCATCCCCTCATTTAGAGACAACAATCTCAAGGAGCACCAACCTCTTTACTGTTTTAGAAAATCATACAATCATATAGAGGATCTCTCTTTTTCCCTTTTTGTTTCATACTTTTCTCATTGTTCTTCTCTCATTTTTTCAATTAACTCTTTTTTTTGTTTTTATACTCTTTTCATGGATTGTCACAGAAAACTAGTTAACCCCCATTTTTCTCTTTTTGTTTTTCCTTTATATTAGAGCCCTAATCTCTCTATTTTCTTCTGATTACATATTTCATCATTACATTCAAGGAAGGTTACAATAGTTGCTCGTTTTTCTATTTTGGAGAATAAAACAAGATTATTATCAGGTTAGAAACTTCAATCGACCAATAATGCCAGGTATTGTAGTGTCCCTAAGAGATAGATTTTTTCTTTCTGACAAGAATAGAACATCAGTATTAAAAATAGAGGAGTGATTGAACTTCTTTTCTCCACAAGCAGCCTGCATAGGCAATGCTTATCCATAATAGTAAAACACATCTATTAAATTCATGAGTAATATCCATTTTACCTTGGTTGTAACAACAATTCAACCGAAAACAAATAATCATGCATTTAACAACAATTACCAACAACTCTAGGAAAGGTATTGAAGAATTTCAAAGCTTTCAAGATGACCCACAAACTCAAAAACATGTTTCATAAAACTAATATGATAACCGTCAGAAAATGCAGTCAAGATTTGGAGCAAACGTTTCAGATTTAGCCATAAAATGAATAGGCTCATTTTTCACCTTTTTCTATAGCATAGAAAACTTCTCTCAAAATATCCTTGCCTGAGAAGTAATGGTTCTGTAAAGCAGACTAAAAGATAAATACCTGTGAAGACTAGAGATGAATTTGCCATGATCAATTTACTACATTTGTGAAGTGACTGAGCAGTCCGAGCTCTTTCCCCATTTGAACTTGCACCTGATGGCAAGTGACTGACAAGTGAAATGACCATTGTCATGGTCTTCCTATTTTCCTTATACGTTGTCAAAGTTCAGTAACCCTGCAGATTTCTCAATGGAACGGTTGAAAGAAAACTGTCATGATGGTGGGCAAAGTAGGGTTCCAAACCCTTTGAACAATAGAAGTGAAATAGTGATCGAAGCTTCCCAAAAGAACCAACACATGATTTTCTTCCTCAACCACTCTACCGCACCCACCATTCTATTCACCCACGATATAGCGGTGACTAGCACTGACTGTTACCGCTTCCTTTACTGCTCAACCACAGTCTCCCTTTGGACTACCCACAGTATAGCTGTAGCTCCTTGCTAACTGCTAATTGTTTCCACCGTGCTACCATGGTTACACTTCTGACAGCCTACCATATAGCAATTGCTCCTTTCATACCACTAATCGTTTCAACCGTATTACCTTGGTTACACTTCTAGCAGCCCACGGTATAGTGATAGCTGTCTTGCATGCCACTAGCTATTTCACAGCATTACCGCGGTTATCTTTTTAACAGCCCACGGTCTAGCGGTAGCTATTTTTCTTTCCGCTAATGGCTTCCACTACACTACCGTGGTCACTGGCTTAACCACCAATGGTAGTGTGGTAAGATATGTAAGTCTATGGTCTTACCAAAGTCAAACATGCGACAAAAAATTAAACTCATAATGTGTTTTCAAAACTGTGAGAAAAAAGTGACTTGCTTGCCGAAATGCATTATATTAATTGACTGATTTAGACAGTGAATAAACATTGACCACATTTCCCATGAAATGTCGATTAGAAAGATGCCTAGTATTATTGCATGTAAGGAGTCAATTTTTTTTCATTTCAAGGGGGTCTTATTCAAAATGCATTATTCATCTCCCCCTATCTTCATGCGGTCTTTCAAATGCTTAGTGATGATTCTTGTGCAACATGCACGAGATTTTTTTCTTCTTTTTTCTTTTCTTACTTTCTTCTCCATACTTGTATAGGCTTTATCTTTTCCTTACTCACGATATTCTTTTCCTTTTGTTTGAACATGTAGTCACTAAAAGGCTTTATCAAAATTTTCTTACACCACTGTGCTTTGTGTCCAAACCTATTACACCTATAACATATAATAGTGTTGTCTAGACCATAGTAAGAAGAATTTCTTCTAGGCACATTGTATGAACCTCTCTTGACTTTTTTCACATGATTATAAATTTTATTCATCCAAAAATTTCTTGCTCTATGTCCATAAGCATTACAACAATGAAAATAGCCATGAAAGTGAGAGTGGTTGTACTTGATAAATGAATATTTTGATGGTCTTTTTGTCCTAACCCATTTTTCTTCTATCTGAGCAGCAACAATACGATGACCGAGATCAACCTTCAATCTTGGTATTTTCTCGGCTGTAAATGACTTTCCATCTGCAGTAGAAAAAAAAATTCATGTTTGGATTCTTCTACAGAGCTTTGTCCAACTTCATATCCCATTCTTGTAGGATCTTTAAAATGCTTTTGTTTGCCAATCATCTCATTCAATAAATTATTACTGTAATCAAATTTTTTATTTTTATCCAATTGACCCTTAACAATTTCAAGCTCTTTTCTTAATGCAACTACTTCTCCTTCAAGTTTTAGACATTCAGTCTTTTTAACTTCCAAATCAGACCTTGCAACACCTACAATCCTTTTAAATTCTTTAATTTTAATTTTTTGACTGATAATCAAATCATCTTTAAGAGTTAGTTCTTTTAACATAGAATCATTTTCAGAACATTTCTTTAATGAGGCAAACTCATTTTCCAGTTTATTACATAATTCATTCTTATCTTTTAACTAGGCTTCTAACCCTCTTTAGTATTTTTCTTATCAACCATTTGGGCTTTCAAAAATTCAATAGTTTTTTTATCATCATTATGATCTTGTATTACAACTTTATTGACACTGACACTTTCCTTTAAGCGTACCTTAAGATCCTGATTTTATTTTCTAATCCTCCTAAGCTCATCTAAGGTAGCAAGCAATTCTACCTCCAAATCAACTTCAAACTCATCACCCTCACAACTATTTATTCTTGTTCAAAGTAACTTACTACGTGATCTTCTTCACCAACTACAAGATCACTTGTAGTATTAACTGGAAGGGGTAATTCTTGAGACAAAACTTCACTAGACTTGGCAGAGGTTGATTTATCAATTGTTTGCTTGACATAAGTAGCTTTCTTTTGACCTTTGTTCCTTTTGCACTTAGCCATGATGAATACTACACGACACACAAAAACAGACTTCCAAGATGAGAATCAATCCTAGGTTTGAAACCTAATGCAAGACCCTACACTATGATACCACTTGTTGGAAGTGGATTCACTTTGTGAGGGAGGGGGGGTGAATCAGAGTAGAGTAATTTTAACTTTTAACTTTGAAAGCATAATGAAAATTTTACTCATGTAACCCAAAGTGACAGATTTATTTAAGTAGGCGATCATTAACACTTTAGATCAGATTGACATGAGAGTTGACTAACATTTACAACCCATATTAGAAGCATCATATGATATTGTTCAATAAGCTTTACGAACAATCTTGTTGTGCTTTATCAACAAGACTATTAAACTTCATAATATGCATCTTTGACTTGCTTTTGACAAACTTTTGAGCATTCATGTAGTGAACATAGAATGCAGAAGTTAATTCACTTTATGAAAGACATTTTGCATTAGATTTGCACAATCTAAATTTGCATGACAGACTTGAGAAAATTGACATTAAAACTTTAAACAGCCTTGAAGTGTCAGAGCATTGAACAAAAAAATGAGAACAATAACATAAATGACTGAAAGAAAGAGTATTCAAGATAAACATAAAATACTCAAATGAGAGACATAGAAATTTCCAAGCGAAAAACTCTCCTCAGGTAGAAAAACCACTCCTAAACTGCCTTACTGGCTTAATTTAAAAACCACTTCTTACAATGCCTTATAGGCTAGTTTCTGAGCACCAACTCAAGGAGAACCATCCCCTCATTTAGAGACATCAATCTCAAGGAGTACCAAATCCTCATTTAGAGACCAAAATCTCAAGGAGCACCAACCCCTTTACTGTTTTAGTAAATCATACAATGATACAGAGGATCTCTCTATTTCCCTTTTTGCTTCATACTTTTCTCATTGTTCTTCTCTCATTTTTTCAATTAACTCTCTTTTTCTATTTTTATACTATTTTCGTGGATTGTCATAGAAAACCAGTTAACCCCCATTTTTCTCTTTTTGTTTTTCCTTTATATTAGAGCCCTAATCTCTCTGTTTTCTTCTGATTACATATTTCATCATTACATTCAAGGAAGGTTAGAAGAGTTGCTTGTTTTTCTATTTTAGAGAATAAAACAAAGATGATTATCAGGTTACCAAACTTCAATCGACCAAAAATTCTAGGTGTTGAAGTGTCCCTAAGAGATAGACTTTTTCTTTCTGATAAGAATAGAACATCAGTATTCAAAAATACAGGAGTGATTGAACTTCTTTTCTCCACAAGCGGCCTACATAGGCAGTGCTTATCCAAAATAGTAAAACACATCTATTAAATTCATGAACAATATCCATTTTACCTTGCTTGTAACAACAATGCAACCGAAAAAAAATAATCATGCATTTAGCAAGAGTTACCAACAACTCCAGGAAAGGTACTGAAGAATTTCAAAGCCTTCAAGATGACCCGAAAATGCAGAAACACATTTCATAAAACTGATATGATAACCTTTAGAAAATGTAGTCAAGATTTGGAGCAAACGTTTTAGATTTAGCCATAAAATGAATAGACTCATTTTTAACCTTTTTCTGTAGCATAGAAAACTTCTCTCAAAATATCCTTGCCTGAGAAGTAATGGTTTTGCAAAGCAAACTAAGAGATAAATACCTGTGAAGACCAGAGATGAATTCACCATGATCAATTTACCAGATTTACGAAGTGACTGAGCAGTCCGAGCTCTTTCCCCATTCAAGCTTCCACCTGATGGCAGGAGACTGACAAGTGAAACAACCATTGTCATGGTCTTCCTATCTTCCTTATACGCTGTCAAAGTTCAGTAACCCTATAGATTTCTCAATGAAACGACTAAAACAAAACTGTCATGATGGCGGCTAGAGTAGGGTTCCAAACCCTTTGAACAATAGATGCGAAATAGTGACCTAAGCTTCCCAAAAGAACCAACACATGATTTTCTTCATCAACCGCAATACCGCACCCACCATTCTGTTCACCCACGGTATAGCGGTGACTAGCACTAACTGTTACTACTTCCTTTACCGCTCAACCGCGGTCTCCATTTAGACTACCCGTAGTATAGCAGTAGCTCCTTGCTAACCGCTAACTGTTTCCACCGTGCTACCATGGTTACAATTCTTACAGCTCGTAGTATAGTGATAGATCCTTTCATACCACTAATTGTTTCCACCATATCACCTTGGTTACACTTTTGACAGCCCTCAGTATAGCGGTAGTTGTCTTGCATGCCGCTATCTATTTTCACTGCATTACTATGGTTATTTTTTTAAGAGCCCGCGGTGTAGTGGTAGCTATTTTGCTAGCCGCTAGCGGCTTCCACCACACTACCATTGTCACTAGCTTAACTACGAGCGATAGTGCAGTAAGACCTTAAAGTTTGCATTCTTACCAAAGTCAAACATGCAACAAAAAATGAAACTCATAATGCCTTTTCTAAACCATGAGAAAATAGTGACTTGCTTGCTGACATGCATTATATTAATTGACTGATTTAGATAGTGAATAAAGATCGACCACATTTCCCATCAAATGCCGATTAGAAAGATGCTTAGTATTATTGCATGTAAGGAGTTGAATTTTATTAGGACATAATGTTTCCATTTCAAGATGCTTGTAACTGGTCAAGCCATAATAATCAACCTTCAGAAGAATTGAACATGCCAAACATATGAAATTAAGTGAAACACTGAACCAGAAATTATCAAAAATAGAAACATGTCACCTCAATAATGGAACATAAAACTTGTAAACAAAATGCCTCAACTGAGATCTGCAATGATACCAACTAACAAATGTGCCAATGAAATGCCATAATAAGACCAGACTATGAAATGCCTAGGCACCAACCCAGGGCAGTTTTGACATCAAGGACAAATGCCAAAGAAGAAGTCAACAAACTCCCCCTTTGTCCTTGATGGCAAAAATCTGAGCCATCTAAACCACCATTTTCTCCCCCTTTTTGTCACAAGGACAAAGGAAGAAACTTGTGATATATGACAACCATTTTCTCCCCATTTTCTCCATGAAGTACAACAACAATCGATACCGAGCTGCAGCTATAACAAGAATGCAACAAAAATGCAGAACCCATACCATAAGCCATTATGATCACCACAACAATGAATACAAAGCAATGAACCAATTCTTTAGAGCACTTATGTTTTGATGTGAATGTAGAGGAATCCTCTTTTTAAGAACTAATATCGTGGTCACTTGTTAAACCAATTTGTACCTAAAACAATTTTCCATGCAAAATTGTGACCAGTAACATAAACTAAATTACATGCCCAGGAAAGGTATTGAAAAATTTCAAAGCTTTCAAGATGACCCACAAACTCAAAAACACGTTTCATAAAACTGATATGATAACCTTCAAAAAATGCAGTCAAGATTTGGAGCAAACATTTCAGATTTAGCCATAAAATGAATAGACTCATTTTTCACCTTTTTCTATAGCATAGAAAACTTCTCTCAAAATATCCTTTCTTGAGAAGTAACGGTTCTACAAAGCAGACTAAAAGATAAATACTTGTGAAGACCAGAGATGAATTTTCCATGATCAATTTAATAGATTTGTGAAGTGACTGAGTATTCTGAGCTCTTTCCCCATTTGAGCTTCCACTGGATGGCAAGAGACTGACAGGTGAAAGGACCATTGTGATGGTCTTCATATCTTCCTTATACGCTATCAAAGTTTAGTAACCCTACAAATTTCTCAATGAAATGAATGAAAGAAAACTGTCATGATGGTGACCAAAGTAGGGTTCCAAACCCTTTGAACAATAGAATCAAAATAGTGATGTAAGCTTCCCAAAAGAACCAATGCATGATTTTCTTCCTCAATCACACTACCGCACCCACCATTGTGTTCACCCGTGGTATAATAGTGACTAGCACTTACTATTACCACTTCCTTTACTGCTCAACCGCGGTCTCCCTTTGGACTACCCATGGTATAGTGGTAGCTCCTTGCAAACCGCTAACTGTTTCCACCATGCTACTGCGGTTACACTTCTAACAACCTAAGGTGTAGTGGTATCTCCTTTCATATCGCTGATTGTTTTCACCGCATTACCTTGGTTACACTTCTGAAATCCCATGGTATAGTGGTAGTTGTCTTGCATGCTGCTAGTTGTTTTCACCGCATTATCGCAGTTATCTTTCTGACAGCCCGTGGTGTAGCGGTAGCTATTTTGCTTGTCACTAATGGCTTCCACCGCACTACCATGGTCACTAGCTTAACTTCCAGTGGTAGTGCGGTAAGACCTTGAAGTTCATGGTCTTACCAAAGTCAAACATGCGACAAAAAATCAAACTCATAATTTCTTTTCAAAACCATGAGAAAACAGTGACTTGCTTGCCGATAGGCATTATATTAATTGACTGATTTAGATAGTGAATGAACATCGACCACATTTCCCATCAAAATGTTGATTAGAAAGATTCCTAGTATTATTGCATGTAAGGAGTTGAATTTTCTTAGGACATAATGTTTCCATTTCAAGATGCTTGTAACTAATCAAGCCATAATTAATCAACCTGTAGAAGAACTGAACATGCCAAACATATGAAATTAAGTGAAACTCTAAAGCACAAATTATCAAAAATAGAAACATGTCACCTGAACAATGGAACATAGAACCTGTAACCAAAATTCCTCTACTGAGATCTGCACATGATACCAACTAACAAATGTGCTAATCAAATGTCATAATAAGACCAGACTATGAAATGCCTAGGCACCAACCCAGGGCAGTTTTGACATGAAGGACAAATTCCACAGAAGAAGTCAACATATTTGTGATCTGATTTGGCTTCCTATATCATCCACAAGGATGTTCCCTTATGCCTATGTTTTTCTATCATAGGATATTGATCCTAGGGGCTTTATCATCCCTCTTCATTGTTGATATCTTATCTTACTAGCATTTGTACATTGGAACCCCTCTTGATTGTGTGGTTGGCTACTTTAGTGTGAGTTTTAAGCAAGTTCATCCTCTCACTAAAGTGGGGGCTAAATGTAGTGTAGTAAAATGCATACCCTTTCATTTTAACACTTGTTTGGGCCCACCTTGCTTTATTTATCCTTCTTTATGTCTTAATTGGCCCTATTTTGTGTCCTCAAGCCCTATGAATGGAATTTTTTTTCTAGATAATCTTGACATTCTCCAATACAGAAACAATATCCTAATGAATCTAGTTTGTGTGTCCCTTATTTTTGGTGGGGACTAAAATGCCACTTAGGGCGTCTTTGTCCCCCTGAGGTTTTAGGATCTTGATGTTGAGGTATCTTAATTGGGCCCCTTTTTGGTGTTTGTTCCCCAAGTATCATCACTTGGGACTAGCGCGCAACCTAGGGCGTCTTAGTCCTCCTTGAGTCTTTTTTAGAATTTAAGTTCAAATTCTCATGGGATTTAGCCTCTTTCATTTAATTAATTAATATATCACCTTGGTGTGATATAATTACAGGATATTAAGCATAAATAAGTATAAATACAAGGTTCATTCATTCATTTTCATCCTAGAAAATTGAGTATTCATTCTGAAGGATTTTTTTTGAGATGAAGTGCATTCAAGAGAAAATCATGGAGCAAGTGGAGCCATCATCAAGATTCAAGCATCATGTCAAAGGCTATTCTTGTATCATCTATGTTGTTGTGCTAACATTTGTGGTGTAGGGTTTTTATTCAAGTGAGAAAGCAATTCAAGATATATCAAGTATTTCAAGATCCATATCCATTGCAGCCATTTCACATAAGTTTACAGATTTTACAAGGGTTTGGTGAGTTGTAGCATTGCATATTGTTCATTTTCCATTTCCTTCATTATTGTTATTTCATTTCAAGGTTTAATTACCAACAAGGGGTTTGACCAAGGCAAACCCCCATTCAATAACAATCAACAAGTTTTGCCCATCTTACATATTTTTGTTTGTAGATCTAGGTTCAAGTCTTGAAGATTACTTGGAGTGAAAAGTTTTAAAAGTTTCAAAGATGCATTACAAAGTTGTCATCTTCATAGAAACTCACCTATAGGTCAAATCCGGAAATTTTGGAACCTGAGATATGAGAAGAAGAAAGTGCAGACCTTGGAGCTGAGGATCACATTCAAAGTTTTCAAAAATCTAGATTGGGACTAATACACCACCTTGGGCATCTTAGTCCTCGCAAGCATTTTTTTTGGAGATTATTTTAGATCTGGTTCAAACATCTAAAGATTCTATATTTTCCCCGAAATATAGTATTGGGAATAATACAACATCTTGGGTAAATTATTCCTCCAAGGCATATTTTTGTAGCTTCTTTACATTTTTAGAATCCTCACATCATCTCCATTCTTGTCAAGTACACATACACTAACCTGGTGTTGCATATTCTTGTGAGGTTGATAGTCAATCCAATCAAGGTTCTTAAGACATAATTGAATGACCTATATAGAATAGGAGGTAGCCAAACCTTCCCATTTTATTTATGGTTCAAAGGGAATTCAATAAGCCCTTCAATAGCTTATTATCAAGCATTTTGGAGCATCAATTCAATATTCAAGTGTCATTTCAAGGTTTTCATGCATCATGTGTGAGTGCATGAACTAAGATGTTGATGTAGCATTTATGATCAAAGTAGAAGCATTCAAAGCCATATCAAGCTTCCAGATCAATATCTACATCCATTGACCCAAATACGCACAAGTTTTAGATCTATAGTCCAAGGATTCAACAATGTTTGGTGAGTTGTTGCATTCATTTGTTCATTCATCATTCCTTCATGTTATTTCAATTCATTTCAAAGTTAAACTTCTCAAATGGGGTCTAAATGAGGTAGACCCCCATCTACTAACAAAACAATATTTTTTCATCTCTTGTGATGTGTATTTTGTAGATTTAGGTGAATAGGAATCATTTGCCCAACCTGGTGATTTAGTCCTCGATATACCCTTTCGACATCATTTGATAAGGCTGATTGGTTGACGTTGGGGAAACTCTTGTCGATTCAAGTGAAAGTCATTGGTGTGAACTGGAATATTGCTGTGAGTGTTCTAATTCTCATCGATGATTGAAGTTTGACTGAAGAGTTTCGTCAGGGAGAATCTTTCCGATCCGATGCTCATGGTCATGATGGTTTTTTTGGGACATTGGGGAGACATGGGTTATCATTGTTTCTTTCCAGTTGGTTGCTGATGCTGTTGGTCATGTCGATGGACTTGAAAGGAAGATATTGATTGAATGAAGGCTGACTTGGTTGATTAAGAAGTTGTATGATGGACATTGGACGACTGTGCTGAGGTTGTGGTGACTACTCAGTGATTGGTAAGATCGATAGTTGATCTATAGAGGAAACTGAATTGATCTAATTTTGGATGATGAACAAAACCTATTGTGAAGAATTGGTTGAGAGGAGAGACAACAGGAGATGTAAGAATGATCAGATAGTTCTGTTGGAAGGATCTCTGTATGTGAATACATTGTAACAGTGATCAAATTAGAGAGAACGTGATTGATCTAGAATGTTATGCTACCAGATTATTTCCAGATGGAACAAGATGTAAACTCTATAAAGGCTTAGAGCTTGAATTGTATTTGTAACTATTTTTTGTTGTTGAATAAGACAATGGTGATCTTGGCTTTTGGAGTGTGGGGGTTTTAACCTGAAAGGGTTTTCCCCACGTAAAGTTGTGTGTCCATGTTTTTTGTTCCATATTTCATGTTTAATGGTTCCATGTTATTGAATCTGTTAATTGGTGTTGTTTGGAACTAGTTTAATAAGCATATTTTTCGCTAAGGTTCAATGTGGGAAATGAAACTATGTTTGATTCTTCCTTGTGGCATAGTAATTCATGTATTTGAGGCAATATGATGAATCAAAATCTACTGAAGGCACTTTTGATCTTCGATGTTTCTTTCAAGATGCTAACAATATTTCCCAACAAGTGGTATCAGAGCCTTCTTCTAGGTTTTTTTTTTTACTTTCATGTGTAGAATTTTGAGTTTCATGTACTTGTATGGACCCGCATGTGGTTGGCATGTGCTTGCATGTTAGAATGAATTCCTAGCGTTTTTAGTTCTGGGTATTCCTTTTGTGAAGATTTCTTAGTGTGACAGGCTTGAGGAAATCTGAAGGAATTGATTTATGGATTGGTCCTTTGGTGAGTAGAAATTATTGCTCTTTTTTCTTTGAGTTCCAAGTGACTACATGCATTCTAAAGGATAGGGAAGATGGAGAAACTTAAGTTCGTCATATTGAATAGATGTGACCTAACGCTCATGAGTTGGAAGTGGTATAACCCTCATGCATGGGGTGGAATATTATTTTCTCTATGGTTGTCTTGCAGAAAGCTTTCATATTGGATGTCTTTGTGAGAGGCTCCCTGGTGATATGAAGAAGTTTGGGTTGTTATTCGGTCATGGAGTAATGTGCTTATGCTAGGTTTTTTTCTTAGTAGTGGAAGGCACAATTTATTTGGTACCCCAGTTGCATGTAGGCTATGGAGTTGATCATTGGATGGCCCAGAAGCTTCTGAAATAGACTATCTCTCTCAGATGCATGTGCATGTTGGTGGTTTTGGAGTCGGCTTGATATGGGCTTGGAGTTCATGAACTGTTGTTTCCTTGCAAGGATGTGTTGTACTTGCATCACTCAGATTCATGTTCTTTGGATTTAAGGTCTTTATAGATTCCCTCTTAAAGAATCTATGGTTATGCATATTCATGATAATCTAGTTTTTTATTTCAACATTATGTTTTTTCAAATGTGAAGTGGATATGGGTTTGCATGGGTTTTCTCTAACACAATGGTTTTATAGGTTTTATATGGTCAAGAAAACTTGTGATTTTGTGGAGTTGTTAAACTATTTTCTAGACCCTGGCTTGTTATGGGTGGTGTTGTATGAGATAGTTGTAGTTTTGCATGAATGATTTGTGCATGTTGTGAGGAGATGTGATTTCATCTTTGCATGGGAGTGTTGGTATGTGATTAGTCTCCCAACATTCATGTAGTGATGCTTGGTGTTTTTCTTGACTATGGTGCTTGGTGTGGACATGATTGGAAAAATAGATCTGAACTTGATCTAGTGTGTGAGTCATGTTGTCTATGTGGTTATTCTCTTTGAGATCTCAATGTTTTTGTTACCAGTGCTATGATGGATTTTCATGTTCCTTGTGATTGATCTTCAAGTTATGTGATTGGTGGACTAGCTACCCATTGGCTGTAGTGAGATAACTTGGAAGTGGACTATCTATATCCACGAGGTTGATTCAGAGTTGGTGCAAACTTGTTAGCTTGCCTTGTCTATCATCACTTGTGCATTAACATGGTTGCTTTGAGATGCAAGGATGAACGGTGTTGAGTACTTGAATAGTCAATTATGGGGACCTATAGCATGTGTATCATGATGTCATGGAGAGCTTGGATACACTAATTTATGTAAGTTTTTGATAGTGATGATAAACTTTGCTTGCTTCTGGAGGTCTTGGTATTGCTTGGTATTGTTGTTCGATAGACATGTTGCCATGTGGACTTGAAGGATTTTTAGATGGGAAGATGTTTGGTCATGATGCTTGGAAAGCTTGGTTGTCACGGTTCAGTGGGAGCTTTAGTAGTGACTGAGGATTCATCACTTGGTGGTGAATAATCTTCTTTAGTGTTTTAGATGTTACTAGGAGGGACTCTTAGATCCTATTGTTGTAGAAGTGTTCTTTCACATTTGCATGGACACTATTTGAAGATGTGCAACATCCTAGAGCCATGGAGGATGTTTGGGGTCTTTGGCTGAGATGTTGTTGGTGCTTGACAAGTGATGTTGGTTTAGAGTTGTTTCATGTCAGATTATACTCTTGCTTGTGCATTAGAGTTTTGGCATGAGGCATAGCTCTTGAGACCACGTCATGTTCACCTAGAGCATGGGATCTCCTAAGGGGGATGGGTAGATCATGATGTCAGAATAAGTTCTTAATTATGGTGATTGGAGTGTTTATAGTGGTATGGTAATTCTTTGTGTATTGGGTGCATTGGTCATATGCTTGACAACTTCATGATAGTGCAGTGATGCATTTAGAGTTTAGCATGAGATGATCGGTTGCAGGTTCCCATGGATACATGAAGAATAAGATGAGGTTATAATTCTCTTGAAATGAGAGAAGTGTTGATGGTTACTCTTGATGAAGATTTCAGTAGAAAGTCTGAGAAGCCTTCACCTTGGTTGGACATGAGTTCAACATAGACCAATGATGAGATTGCTCTTGGAGAAGTCATGATGGCTTGCATATCTTGGAGGAGCACTCTCATTCCCCACTCTTGGTCCACTCGATAGTTTATCACTTGAGAGGTATTTCCCATTGTTTCTCTTAGGTTTTTTATGCTTTCTTTCATGGATATGGATCTTGAACTACTATTAGATGATTCTGAAGGATTCATTGTGAGAGATGGATAACATGGTTATCTCCTTATGCATTGTGATTATATTTATTGATGTTGAGTTTAGGAGATGCATTGGTCATATTTCTTGAAATGGGAAATGAAATAGTTTTGATCTTTTGTGAGAGGATTACATCCATGTTGATTTAATGAGATATATGTGTTATGTTTGATCTCGGTGATTGAATGATTGGATGTTGTTAAGGATTTTCTCTGTGGGTTGTGAAGGAGATCATACTTGACATAGTTTTCATTTAAGAGGTGTATGTAGGAGGATTTTTCTACAAGTACATGATGTGCAAAGGAACTCCCTTTGGTCTTGGTTATATTCTTTGATGTTTGTTTTCACATTACATTGGTTTGATATTTGGTCAAAGCTATAGTGATCGCTATCCTGTGGTCATGTGTTTTCACCCATGTTCTTGGGTGATGACATGGAGGTTCTTAATCTTTTTCTTTTGTTGGGTGTGGAGAGCTTAGAAGAGCTATGAAGACTTGTGGTGAGAGTTGTTATGTTATTTAATTAAAGGTAGTGCATATCATTGTGGATGATCCCTTGAAACCACATGTTTACACTCTCTATGCTATGCTATTATTAGACTTGGTATGCCTTGATCTGTTCAGATTTAAAATTACCTATGCAATGGGAGTTCCTAAATGTGTTATGTCTTCTTCGACCGGTTGACACATGGAGCTTGTATCTTGTTGTTGATGGGTTTTCTATGTTGCTAACATGAGTTTGCTGATGTGGCTACATTGGAGGTATGTGTGATTGAATGGATTAGCCCTTTCTATGTGTGCTATTTTTCAGTCACCTGGGCTGATCAATTGGATGGGAGCAGTCAATTTTCTGGTTGTTGTTCTAGCTGATGTTCTATCTTGTTTTTTGGAGAATGAATTCACTATTGTGTTCATGTTTAAGGGATTTAAAGCTATTGTTGTGTTTCTTTTGTATAGCTTGTGAGTATAGTGGAGTTGTGGAAGTTTTGAATCCTTTACCATTTGTAGGATTTGATGCGTGTCTTGGTTGGAGCATGAAAACATTGTTTAAGATTCTTGAGTTTTCTTATGGAAGGAGCTAGTAAGTTCTTCAAGTGGGAGATTGTTGGAAACATGTGCCTCAATCCTACTGACCTGAACCTACTGAAAGAGAAAAATTGGGGAGGCACCTAGGATGTCTTGTTGATAGGAAGTTTAGCTCTAAAGGATCAAAGTGGTCAGATTAGTGAGACAAGTGGTCGGTCTTATCGACGAAAGCTATCAGTGTGACCTAGACTATCGATGCGAGTTTTTTAACTCAAATCGACAGTAGGCAATTTTTTTGAGAAGTTCAGATCGAGGAGACCCTTTTCGATGGAATTTGTTGGTGTGACTTGAACTGTTGGTGTGAGTTCTCTAACTCTAATCAATGCTAGGATCCTAGCCAAAAGGTTATGTCGGTGTAACTCTTGTCGATCTATAAGGGAGACTCTTGATGATCTAAGAGGGATCAGTGTAACATTGGTCTTTGGATAGACCTGAGAATGTTGTACTGATGCCTTTGTTCTTGCAAATGGATTTGTTCCTATTAAACATCGGTGTGACTCTTGTTGATGAGTTTCTTTAGAATGAAGTTAAGGACATCAAGGAGAAATGGAACTTCAATGAGACATTTTGAACTTCTTTCAAAGAACATTGTTTTTCTGGTGAGGGACATCAATGTGACTCCTACCTATGAGCTGTTTCAAACTATAGTTGAACTAGAGGACATTAGGATGACTTGAGATCTCAATGGGACATTTTAGATTATCTCCAATGCTTGTTGTCTTACCGATAAGGTTGATTGGTTGAATTCGAGGAGAGTCTTGCTGATTTGAGAGAAATTCATCAGTGTGACCTAGACTATCGGTGTGAGTGTTATAATTCTCATCGATAATAGAAGTCTAGCCGAAGAGTTTCATTGGGGAGACTCTTTCCAATCCGATGCTCATGGTTGTGATGGTTCTTTTGGGACATGGGGGAGACATGGGTTATTGTTGTGTCTTTCCAGTTGGTCACTGATGGTATTGGTCATGCAGATGGACTTGAACGGTGGATATTGATTGAATGAATGCTAACTTGGTTGACTACTAAGTTGTACGATCGATATTGCATGAATGTGTTGAGTTAGTGGTGACCATTCACTGACTGGTAAGATCGATTGTTGATCTACAGAGGAAATTGAATCAAACCGGTTTTGGATAATGAAAAAAACCTGTTGTGAGGAATTGGTCGAGAGGAGAGACAATAGGAGATTGAAGAATGATCAGATAGTTCTCTTAGTAGGATTGTTTTATGTGAATACATTGTAACAATGAAAAAATTAGAGAGAACATGATTGATCTAGAATGTTATGCTTCCAGATTCTCTCTAGATGGAACAAGACGTAAAATTTGTAAAGGCTTAGAGCCTAAATTGTATTTGTAACTATTTTTTGTTGTTGAATAATACAATGGTGATCTAGGCTTTTGGAGTGTGGGGGTTTTTTACCCAAAATGGTTTTCCCCACATAAATCTGTGTGTCCATGTTTTATGTTCCATATTTCATGTTTAATGGTTCTACATGATTAAATCTATTAATTGGTCTTGTTTGGAACTTGTTTAATAAGCATTCATTTTTCTCTAAGGGTCAATGTGGGAAATGAACTATGTTTGATTCCGCCCTGTGGCATAGTAATTCGTTTCTTTGAGGAAATTTGATGAATCAAAAGCTACCAAAGGAACTTCTAATCTTGGATGTTTCTTCTAAGATGCCATCATTATTTCCCAACAAAATTGTAGTTAGGTGTATGGTGATCCCACAATAATGGGTCACACTTTCTGGCCAAACTTGACATTGAAATCAACATTTTTCACTAGATCTTCACTTCCGTATGCCTATAGAAGCTAAACCATTAAGAATTTGAAGATAAATCAAACTAGTGATTTGTGATATTTTGTGTTGAGAATCTAATTATATTTTTTTTTAAAAATAAAAAATAATTGTGTGTTATTTTATGTAGTTTTTATTAACTTATTTTTTTAACTAAACATCATTTTCAAAAATTGATGCTTACTTTCAGCTGCATAACTTTATTTATAGAAAGCATACAATTCTATTTTTTTAAATACAATGTTTTCACACCACTAGCTAGTGGATGGATATTTTTTCATAATTTTTTGTTGCATATATATATTTTTAATTAGTTTTCTAATTCAGAGTAATTATAATTTGGATATATTATACTTTCAGCTGCATAACTTTTTTTTAATTCATTTGAATTAACTTATTCCTTTTTTGTTGGAATAAGGACATCAATAGCTAGTGTACATGCATTTTAAATATTTTTTTTTCTCTCTTTTCCTATTTTTCCGTATGTGTGAAATAAAGACCTTGATGTTCATTGAAAAACCTGCATTCACAAGAAATAAAAAATAAATATAATAAAAAAATTAATTATATTTAAAATTACACTTTTTGGAAGCTTATAATAAGGACTACATGTTTACAAAAAAATAATTTTAAATAAATTAATTTGGTCCCCTAAAAGGTAAATTAAAAGTGGTTTTTTATTAGCATTTTGATAGGTGTAGAGGAGACTCCATTATAGGTATGGTTTAAAACTAGTGGCTTTCTATCCAAGGGGGTTTGATATAAATGGGTTTGATCAAACCCTCTTCAATTAAAACCCTTATAATAGAACCTTTTTAAGACTTAAATCATTATATTTTCTAAAAATATGTGATTTCAGCAAAAATCAGGATGTCCCAAAAAGTGTAACCCATTATTGTGGTAGCACCCTATACCCTTATAGACAATGAAGTAGGTCTTAATGTTTGTAGCATTGATATCTTGGATAAAATCAGTGTGGAAAAGAGGGTTATTAAACTCAATGATGTTAATATTGTGGCTTTGACATTGTTAATAGGAAACCATTAGGAATAATCATATTTCCTATTGAGGTCGGACCTATACTTTTGCCTACAATGTGCAGTGAAATTTGAATACAATAATATATATATACACGGTTGAACCAGATGAACAAAGTTATAAATCACAAGTTTAACATGACCATAACACTTCCAACTCCCTTAATACTTTCATTCCAATCTCAAAAATAGAACTTATAAAATTTTACGTTAATCTTAATTGTCTTCCACCTACAACAAAACTCTTTAATGATGATTGGGGGTCGTTAGATTTTATGCCTCATTTCAATGAAGAATCCAGAATCTCACCCAAAGAATCCAATGAGTTATATACATTTTTAGACACATGCTCTAGTGAGGATTATAAATTATTATATTTTACACCCTCCTTTATGGGAGAGTATGAAATCTCATAATTTACACCTAAACGGCCTTGTGTTTTATGTTCTCAACTTGTTTCTACATCAACACCATCACCCCATGGTCGTTATGGGGGTCGTCCAATCCCCATCCCTCATGAGAGGAAGATGCATAACTTTAAAAAATCTATAAAGGATTTGTGCTTTCATGAAGAAGTCAACCCTTCTCTAAAGCATAAAACACCTATGCCTAAGTTGGAAGAATGTTGTGGTCTAGGATACAAACTATAGCATAGATAAAAGTAACTCTTTTTCATGCTTAGATTCAGAGTAATTGATTAATGATAAAATAGACTTAATTGTCCTCATTTAGGGTCTTGTAAATTTTTTCTTTACACTTTCACACTAATATAGGGATTTATTAATTAATTGAGCTTAATTGGAGCTTAATTGGCACTTTAAATTCAAATCCAATCATAATTTAATGTTTCACAACTCTTAATTTGGTAAGGTTTGAGTCTTAGGCTAGTGACTTAGGACCCATTCGCCACCTAGTGAATGGGCACTTCCTAGGTCCTAGGACCCCTTTTTTACATATTATTTTATGTCCCTGCAACTTGTCCTAGTTGAATGTACTAGGATCCATTCACCCTATGGTGAATGTGTCCTCCTTAACATATGAAACTTCTTTTTTGATCATTTTTTTGAAGGGTTTTAATGATTTCAAATTCTAGATCTGATGTCAGCTTGTGTTATTTGAATTTCGACACTAAATGTTAAGTATAAATATAAGACTAGTTCACCTAGTTTCATATAAGACAGTTTATGAGAAAGAATAATAGAAATTTTTTGATCAAGAGAGCATTTCAAATGAATTCAAGAGAAGATTATCAAGATTTTATTGCAAAAATAAATGATCCAATTCATCATGTCAAAGGCATGGTGCAGAATGCATGTTGTTAAGCTGATGTGTTCTAGAGTTGAAGATCCAATTCAACCATTGTTTCACATCCAAATTCAAGATCAATATCTACATTCCTTATGGCCACTTCATGCTAGATTGTTGATTTACATTCCAAGACTTCATCCAAGGTATCATTATTTCATGTTTCATGTTTCACATTAATGTTTCATTGTTTCATCTCAATGTTTTATTACCAAAATGGGGTTTGACCAAGGAAAAAATCTATTCCCGAACAATCGACAATTTTTCTTCCCTCTTGATGTGTGATTGTAGGTTTTATATTGAAGATCTAGTGGAGAATAAAAGTTGTAAAGTTACAAAAATTTTCATCTTACTTGCAAGATCACGAAAATTTCTCTACAAGATTTATTTCTGACTTTCAGGAGCTGGATACCTAGGAGTTGGGAGTGTATACATTGAAGAATGAGTCCTCAGTTAGGCCCGAAACAACACTTTTTTAGTAAGGTACACATCCTTTCAACATCTTAAAACTTCCTTATTTCTATTCTAATAGTTAGGATTGATTTGTGATTGTTATTTATGCATTTTACCGTTCATCATTAAGTGAAACAATAAAGCCAAAATTAGGTCCATCCATTTGGTTAATACCCTTTTGGGTGAACCTCTTTTTATTTGTTTCAAAAACCCCTTTCTACGCATGGATACAATAAAAACATTGAAAAAAATGATAGACAACAAATGAGGTCTATACAATACATTTTTCAGAAAGATCTAGGTTTACCACCTATATCTCCATCTTCATCTAAGGCCCTATCATCTATTGTGTGTATGATAACTTGTTGCTAAGAAATAAATATCCCCAACTATTCATCAATAAATTATCTTATCGAGACTCCTCCAAGATCACTTGAAATCTCTCCTTCCAAGAACATGAAAGAAAGATTATATCACTAGTTCATTTTGTGTGTATCATAGAGTTCATGGTCATGCTACTAATGAATGAAAGGATTTAAGTGATAAAATTATACAACTTAAGGATTGTGGTGGTCTTCCTTGTGTTGAATCACATTATTCCTCTAATTGATACTAAATTTCAAGTTTATCATGAATCATCTCTTCTCATCCTTGTCTTGCACTAAGTGGTGGAAAGGGGTTAGGTAGCCTTTTCCTCATATTGCACTTGTTGTTGTCTCTTCTAGATATTTAACCACCTTCCATGTATATATGTAGGAGAAAGATTGGTATGTGGATGACATGCCTTATGTTGGCTCACATGTAATGTGTTTTACTTTCTATGTTTAGCATTACATTTTGACAACAAAGATTTATTCATGATGTAATTTCATTTAGTAACATATGTCTTGGCATACAGATTTTTGAATAAGCTCTCATGCCATCTTCATTTGCTACTTTAATGGATATTTCTCACAACAATGGTGTTATCAATTGCATTAAATTGGGGGAATACATTGATATTACCTTTCAATATTTTCATTTTTTATGGTGTGGTTTTCTTTCTTCCCATGATACATCATTTTCTTGGTGGTACCATTGGGCTTAATTTCCTCTGAGAGCATGATATTTATTAAATTGGTCCTTTCTTAGAGACATTAAGCATGATGTTTCCTAAGTTAATACCTTACATGAACTAATAAAAAACCATTTTGAATGCACCTTACACTTTTTGCATTTACAATAACTATTATATGGCCACCTTGCATATGACACTTTTCTTGCCTGTGGATCCATCATGTTTTTTCATCGGTGTTAGCATACAAAGTTTTTTTTTCACATGAATCACGTTGTTTATATTGTGTGGCTCCTTATCAAATTTATTAGGAGGTATAGCTTTGGTTTGGTTAGTAAATATGGGAGTTGACCTTAGCCATGAATTTCCCATAGCCACTTTCTTGTCTATGTGAGCACATACCAATCACATGCGTATGTGTCTATGGGGGCTCAGCTAGTGAATACTAGATTCTACTAGCCCTTGTGAGTGCATTTTTTTTGCATAATGGACATCATGTTCCACTTGTAACCACATTTTGGAAAAATAGCTTAAGGCTTGATCCATATTGAGTTGGACAAACATTTGAGGCTTGATCCACCCTCTTTTTTTCTTTTTATTTCTTCTTCATGTCTTTGACAATGTATGATTGTACCTTGTTGTTGCTTCATACATCATTCACATGTGTGTTCCTTTGTGCCTATGTTGGTTTTCCATATGATCTCGATCCTGGGGGCTTGATCATACCTCTTGATCATTGTCATCCTATCTCACTTGCCTTGGTACACTTAGACCCCTCTTGATGCCAATTTCTCTAATTTAGTGTTAGTTTTATGCAAGGTCATCTTCTCATTGAAGTGAGGGCTAAATGTAGTATAAAAAAATGTTTCCTTGTATATTTTCACACTTTTTTGGGCCCTACCTACTAAAATACAGCTCATTTATGCCTTAATTGGTCCTAGTTTACATCCACCAACCTAATTAAAAGTATTTTTCTATGGATAATCCAAACATATAATAAAGAACAAATAATAATTTAATTATTTTTTTTGTGTTCTAGATCTAGAGATCTAGGACTCATACATCCCTTTGGGTGTAAGGGTCCCACCTATGTCTTGAGACTTAATTTTAAATGTTATTGTATTACCAAAAAGTGAGGACTTTGTCACTTTTCGCTCATTTTCAACCTATTTTCACTTATTTCCAAGCCTTGTGACGAAGTGTTGTAAGATGTTGCAAAGAATTTTCACACTCTCCTAGGCTTTTCATCACTTAATCAATACATTATTATGCCAAAATGACCCCTTAATCCTCATATATGTCTTATCTTAAAGTGTTTTCATGAGACAATCCCGACAAGCACTAATAATAATATTTTAATTACCAAAAATCAATGTAATTTGCCTAGGTGGACTAGGTCGCCACCTTGGGTGACCTAGTCCCATGTGGATTAAAAATTGAATTTAACTTAATATTCTTTCAAGATTTTATCTCTAAAACCCTAAGGTCGGCTTGTATGGTGTTATTTTAGGAAAATTAGAGCATAACTTGTATAAATAAGCCTAAAAACCATAATTACTCATTATGCATCACCCATTTTTCCTCTCAACACATAACTCTCCATCTCTCTCTCTCTCTCTCTCCTTCTTCCTCTCAACCAAGCTAGGGTTTGATCCTTCCAAGTCAACATGACACCATTTCTGAAGCATTTAAGGGTTGATTGTTGCAACAACACAAGGTATCTCATCATGGAAAGGTAACTCACTCCATTAATCCATTGCTTCATGTTTCACTACATTAATTTCTATTCTTTTTGGTTTGGTTACCTAAAAGGGGTTTGACTAAGGCAAACCCCTAATCTCTAACATTCAACATTTTTATCCTTCTCTTCTTATGTGTTTGTAGGTTTAGGTACTTTGAAGATATTTAAGACTTGTTGAGGATCATTCCTTTCTTAAAAAGATCAAATCATCCACCAAAAGTCACTCTTAGGTCTGAATATCAAAGTTTTAGAAGCGGGAAACTATGATGAACTAGGGTGCAAACCTAGGGCTTTCATTTCCTCTTCAAAAACTCCACTAAGTCACCAAGAATGGTGACCTAGTCCCTCTAGATATACCTCTTTGTGATTTTGACATTTTTGGACACCCATTTGGTAGAAATGAGCTCCGGACAAGTTTTCGAGAATTTTCCAAAAAAAGGACTAGATCGCCCAGCTTGGCACAAGTGTCCCTTTCAACACCAACATCAAATCCGGTAGCATTTTCAGCCTCTACAAGATTCTAGGTGCATACCCCTCTCATCCCTAACCTTTTGTTTTAATTTAGTGTATATTTCTTAGGTTACCTTGTATATGTTTGTATACATAGTGCATTTTCCAACATTTAGATTTCAATAGTTTGTGTTTAATAATTAGTTTCTATTTCTAGTTTATTACACTTAGAAACATATCACACACCTCGCAACCCCCAATGCAAACCCCCCTTCCTTTAAATGAACACCAAAAGTTTATCATTAGGTGAAAGAGAGACATTCTCCAAAAGTTAGCTTCTAGGGTGAAAAACCCTAGGAGCTCATTGGGGAATCCTCTTTCCCTTCTTGTATATCTTTTTGGTGGTTCAGTTATATTGAAAAAGACACTTCTTGGAGTTTTTTTCCTAGGTTTAAGCCATTGGGACTCATATGTCCAAATTGGCATATCAGTCTCGCTTTAACTTGGACCTATTTTAATTCAAATTCTTAGAAATATTTTATTATCCTAGACCTGATGTAGGCTTGTAGTGTTTTAATTTCAATAAATTAGGCATAAATAAGTATAAATAGAAGGTTATTTTACATAATTTGACCTTGCAATTTTGTGTCAAGCATCCTAAGATTTCCTAAGAGCTAATTATCAAGCATTTTGGAGCATGAATTCAAGATTGAATCATCATGTCAAGATATTCATGCATGATTTTTAGCTAACATGTTGATGTAGCATTTGTGATGCAAGTTCAAGCATTCAAATCCATATCAAGCTTCATGATCAAGATCTACATCCATTGAAGCCAATTCATACAAGTTTCATATCTACACTCCAAGAATTCAACAAGGTTTGGTGAGTTGTTGCATTGATTTATTCATTCATCATTCCTTTATGTTATTTCAATTCATTTCAAGTTTAATTACTCAAACCTAGTCTAGCTGAGGCATACCCCCATGCACTAACAAAACAATATTTTTCCTCTCTTGTGATGTGTATTTTTTAGATTTAGGTGAATGAGACTCATTTTCTCAACCTAGCATTTTAGTCCCTGATATAGCCTTTCAACAACATCCAATAGTGGTGGATCTAGGTTTTGAATATTCAGAAAGATACTAAAAAACCCTAGAGTGTGATTCATACGCCCAACCTAGCATATAAGTTTTGTTATAGTTTTTGATCACTATTTAGTAGACCTTGATCAATTCTCATAGAATCCTAGATCCTACACTAAAAACCCTAGATTGGGACTAATTTTCCCAACCTGGCATATTAGTCCTAGTACAATCTGAGACACCAACTTCTAGGGTTTACATAAATTTTTTTGGCCTCTCTACTCCTCTAGATATTTTAATGTTCCATTCTATTAATTAGTCTAATTCCACACTTTTAAGTTTTTAAGTTTCATAGTGAGTTTGCATAAGTGTTTCAATTTCTCCTTTTGAAGTTTCATTTAATGGTGAACCCCCGTCCAATCACATAAGGAAACCCCTAGCCCCTTTCCTCAACCAAGTCATTTGGTTGAGGAATATAGGTTTCCCAATGTTAAAGTGTGAAACAAGTCTTGTTCCATCTCCCAAAAGGTGGAATCTTATTTCTATTTAATCGGGTACTATAAAACCTATCTTATATGGTTTTTACACTCTAAAACATCTAAATATCCCCTTAGAAACATTTTCAATATATTTGGGAGTTAGAAAGATTTATTTAAGCATCTTACATAGGTAACCTATGTTTAAAATATCTATTATTAGTTCTTTATAATCTTTGTTTTATATTCATGGTGGTTGAGTTAAAAAGGCATATGTTTTATTTCATTTACCCAAATTTTATTCTTTATGAATGTTTTTTTTTTATTGGGCGATAAATTTTTATTAAATGTTATCTTTATAATTTGATGAAGAATCATTAATAGTTGTATAACCTATGATAATTAATCTTAGTTGACAAACCCATCACTCCCCATAGCACAAAAATCTTGTATATTATCAATATTCTAGATGGATATTGATTAATAATTAATACCATTATATTCCTAATTCATATTCACATGTAGACAATGACTAATTAAGTTATATAGAGTTAATGAGGCTTAATATAAATGGGCATGCAAGGGTCTCATTTGGTTGTAAGTGGTTTTTATTTTACTTTAAGCTAATAATCACATTTATTCATGTCCTAATTAGGACAAAAATGGTAAACCTATCCTTTATGAGTTTCATTTAATTTTTTATCTACAGAGATATTTCCTTTTGATGTGGATAGAATTGAATTATCATTTGATTTAGAGAAATAATATATTTGTTAGAGAGAAATATGAGTTCTATAAATTTGTTGAAATAAATTATCAATTTGAGTCCTAAGAATGATTTTGTTATCTTCAATAATGAAAAAGATATATTTTAATCTCATATTAAAGTCCCAAGCCTACTATCTAGTTAGCCACTTGAATAGTGAAAGTAGTATCATTATATGTATCATACACTATATGCAACTCCTAATGTTTATATTATTTAATTATTTATTATTTTATGTAAGGTCATGAAACTTTATTTCTAATTTATGACATGTCCATTATTCTATGTCTAATTATTTTCATTTATATATGTAAATATGTTTCTCAAATAATATCTTCTCATTAATGAATTGTAGCATCTATAATAAGATAGTAGCTAACATGCATGTAAGAAGATGATTAAAGGGAGTTAAAAAATGGATATGTAAGAAGCATAGATGAAATTATAAGAGGTGTAAAAAAATGTTGTAATTTTTGGAGTTGAGGAATTTTATTTTTCTCCTTTGGTAAATTTTGATTCACATGTTCTTAAAAATGGTTTTGAATAACTCTTCAATGCCCTTGGAGCTAATTGTTTTTGAAAACCAAATATGTTTTCTTCAATGCCCTTGTCTATATAGTGGAGCTAGAAAATGATTGTTTCAAGGGGAAAAAAGAGAGGATATTTTAAAGAGTCATGGTTTTAGATTTCAAGAAAATTAAGATAATTATTTTCCATGAAGGTGAAATTCTAATGTTATATTGTAATTTTTAGACTATTTTAACTCCTTGAGGTTCAAAATATTCTTCTAAATAAAATGATAATGGGATTATAAAAGAGTGTAGTCAAAGTTTGTTAATTCATTTGAATTTTTCTAGTCGACATGGCTATTTATTTTGAGGGATTTTTATCTAGAAAAGAAATATAATTCATAGTGAATAGTTTTATACTCTTAGGATTTTATCACTTTTAGAATTCTTTTGCATAAAATTATGAATATCCAAGAACAACTAGGTGCTATTAAAATAATGATGAAGCATATTGATAGAATTTTTTATCTTTAATATCAGGTCCAACAAAGAGGCAAATATTCAAATGTCTCTTTCTCACTATTATGTTCAAGTGTTAATGCCATGGAAGTATATTTTAAGGATTTTTAATGTGGAGATTCAACCATGATAGGTCAAATAAATATTGATATATTTAGAGAGCCTTTAGACATTATTATTATCCCTCCATCCATAGACATGCACATGTAAGTGAAATTTCAAGGGAAATAAGTCTAGAGACTAAGCATGGACTTCTAAAAGGTGCTAAATCATTCATCTCAAACCAAAAAAAAATATATGAAACAAATTTGAAAAGGATACTATTCAAAATTTTCCATAAGGGTGACAAAGAGAATTCATGCAACCATGAAAATCATCAAAGAAGATCCTAGATAATCCAAGTTATAAACACTACATAGGGTTTGGTTTTCATATTTAGAAGACATTTTATTTCTTCTTTTCTTATTAGCAACAATTGAATGGTTCAAATTCATTTTTCATTGAGTTTTCTTAAAAAATATCATTATTGAAAACATTTCATAAATTTTTTCAAATATTACCAACTTCCAAAGCCCTATTCTAAAGACCCATAGACTATTAGGTTTATAAACTTATCATTATTTCAATTCATGATGCATACTTTTTGGTATAGTAGTATTGTTTATGATGAGGGAAAGAAAATGAACTATATAATAAAATGTGATCAGACTATGTTCTAGTAACATTCATGAAACTATATGAGATAATTCTTCTACAAATCCATTATCCAAGTCTCTATTTGGTGTATATTTAAAGTGCAATGCCTAAAGATCAAAGGAAATATGTAATGTCGATTTATTTTAACATGATGATTTTATTTTTTAACACATCAAGTAGTTTGTAGCAACAAAGAGATAGAAAGGTGTTACTCAACATAATGGAAAAACTAGTGTAGAATGTCATAAATTTAGTAACTTTATAACAACGGGGAGTGACTATAACAAATAGAAATATATTTATTATAGAGGAGAATGGTTTCTAATTTGATAGAGGAAGAGGATTTTATAAGGGACATATTGTGCTCTATTAGGGTTTTAAATAGTGTTGAGAGAGTGTCATTCTTTTTAATCTTCTCCACAGTAAAATTATTTAAAGTAATATGACAGATATATAAATAAAGGATAATGATAATATCTCATCATTGAATATGTCAGTGCTAGAAATAAATATCAAATGATAATACTAAGGGTAAGTTTAATGAAAAATTGGTTTTATCATAGAACAATTATAATATATTATTCCATGAGGTTTCTTCAAAACCTTGGAGCATGGAAGGTATGTTACAAATATAAGGAAGATAGAGAAGAGATTTTATTTTGAACTAGAGTAGTCAATGATACTCAAGACCATAATTTTTTCATTCAAAATTGTGAGAGGATAAATCTACACCAAGACATAATAACTGTCAAATAAAATATGGGTGAGAATTATCAAAATAATCATTTCCATAATAATGATAAATTTTTGAGATCTTAGGAAAACAAAGAAGGTATAATTAGGAATTGTTTGAAATATTGAATCATTGTATGCCAGTTATTCACTTTTATTTTTAAAAAAAAATTCACACCAATATTGAAGAATCATAAAAGGGTAATATGATAGTGACAAGGAATACTATTATATAGTCCTAGAAATTCCTCAAGGAGATGGTAAAGGTAATAGTCCCAATTAGAATACTCCTTTAGTTCTCCAAGGTTTGTAATACTCTTAAAATCATATTAAGTGTCATGATAGTGTTAAAGTTTTTTCTATACACTTTATTAGGACATGGAGCTAAGATAAATGATAATGTGATATACATAAGAAATGAAATGGATTATATTTTGTAAAGATTCAGATAATGAAAAACTCAATTGAAGACTTGAAGAGCCTAGAATAAAGTGATTTCCATGATTATTTCTAATTTCAACAAAGATTAGAAAGATTCCTATGAGTGCATATTGATGAATAGGAAAACCAAGGCTTTAAAATCCTTAAGAGTGAGTGATAGAAGTTAGAAAAGCAATAAAGCATGGTTTTCAAGAAAAAGGGGATAGTTTTGATAGTTCTCTACAAATTTTGTTGGTAGTTTCACATTCACAATCATAGATGGTAGGGTAGAGTTCAAGATTAAAGGCATTGCATGAAGAAGTGGGGAGACTATATGATCAATAAGCTATCATGACTCACAATTCATAGTCATGAAGTTCTTTTCAGAATGAGGAGAGTCATAGATGTTGTCAAGTGACAAGGTAATAATGAACTATGGATGACAATGCATTAAGGTTAAAGGGAGGATAAAAAAATAAGTTGATATTAAGATATCTTGATCCACACACCCGTAGGTAAAAGTGTAGGCATAACATGAAAGATCATAAAAGAAAAAATTCAAGAAAACTAGCCTAAATAGTTTTATAGAAAAGTATACTAAAGAGACAACAAAGGCATCATGGTAAAGAATAAACACAACTCTAACACACTTTGACAATCATGAGGACTATTAACTATAAATTTAGGGTACCTTCACATGGTGAAATGTCAGGAAAATATAAAGAATAGAATCTTATCTGGTGAGCAATAGGGGAATGGGGACCTTATAACCTAGGTCATAGAATACCATGATTCTCCTATTATAATTCAATAGTATCCTAGGATCCCAAATTGGATTGACTATCAGCCCCAATGAATGTGTCAATTCTCAACAAGGAAGACCTAGAAGGGGTTCTTTTAGAATTTGAAGGGTTCACCACCAAGCAAAATCTTGGAACATATAACTTAACATTCTAGTCACAAAACCTAATAATGTAAGGTAAATGATGAATGGAAATGATGAAATTATGCAATAGGAAGTTAAGATATGTATACGTGGGAAGTCTAAATTTTTTTTGAGGATTCCAGAAATGCAAAGAAGATGTCCAAATATGTTATGGAGGACTAAGATGTCCTTACTATCTTATTAGTCTCGCTATTTCTTTTTGGGGAAGATGCAGAATCTTTAGATGTTGGAATAGGATCTAAAAGAATTTATGAAATTTTTTACTTGGAGGACTAAGATTCCCTTGCTACCATCTTAGTCCAAATCTAAATTTTTGAAATCTCTGAATGTGGTCCAGAGTTTCAAGGTTTGCACTTCCTTCTTCACCAAGTTTTCAGATCTGAACTTGTAAAGAACTTGCAAAACAAAATAAATTTGGTTGATTTTTTGTGGGGGTTTTCTTTGGTCAAACCCCTTGTTTGGTAACTCAACCTTAAATAAAATGCATAGATCTAAAAATGGAAATGTGTGTGAGACCTAATATTAAGTGTTTCTAAGATTATGCAAGCTAGAACATGGAGAAATCCTATTCAAATGTGTTAGAATATAATTCCTAAGATGCAAATGAAAGTGACCTACAAAGGAGATCTCAAATCACCCTAATAAGTCATAAACATGAAAAATACCTTCCTTAGGTAGAAAGTAGAACAACAATGGAAGGTGGAATCACTCAAGAAATAAGTCCTTAGGCTTGGGAGAATGGCTAGTTGCATCTCCAACCTAGAATCTCTCATGATACTCCATACACATCCATCGTTTGTCTTTGGGAAATCTAGATCTTGGCTTAAAAAATAGACTTGAGAAACCTGCAAAAACATAATAGAGGGTTGCTCCAAGACTTCATTTCTTTGCTTCATGAAACTCTCCTTCTTTCTTACTTCTTCTCTATTCAAAACTTAGGTGAAAATGGGGTTTGAATCTTACACTCATAGGAATTCCTATCTAATAACCTGATTATTAGATCTTAAAGGCCAACAAAATGGTAACTTGAATCAAATATTTTTATTTCCCGCTCCTTAATTCTCGAAAACAAAGCCCTCGGGACTAAGACACCCTAGGTAGTTTCTTGGTCCCACTAAGGGTGACTATGATGTCACCAAGGGTGTCTTTGTCCCACAAGACTTATTTTACAAATTTAAAAGGTGGGTTACCAAGATTAACATTTGTTTATGGATTTTGTATAGGTTTATGGTTGAAATATACCTCAGGAAACACCAAAAAGGGGTCTTAGAGGCCCATAATAAGTGACCTAAATGGAATTTCATGCAAGGGGTGCTAAACTAGGTCCAAATTAAGTGTGAAAATGAAAAGGTATGCATTTTTCTACACTACATTTAGCCCCCACTTTAGCACCTATATGATAGTACATCCATATGCAAGCTAAATTACTTCAAAAAGTAACTTTATAAAAGGATACTCATATGGATTCATTAGGGAAAATGAATCTCCCACTATAGTTACCTAAAAAACTAAAATGTTGGGAACCACATCCTACATCACAGATTCGTTAGTAGCTCAAAAATAATCCTCTTATCTAACTTGCCTAGAAAATTAAATTTGAGGGTAGATGTATTCTCCACCCTTGATTTTGCTTGATTTACAAAGGTGGAATCAAGGTAGAAATCCAACCACATTGAATTGGACAAGTCCATCATAGGAAATTTCTAGGTACCATGCCACCTAATGATAGATTTTTGATGAGAACGAGAGTAGAGCCACAATTCCAACACAAAAAATGACATAAAAAATGGAGTTCACTAGGTCCTAATATGTTAGTTTAAATAAAAAGAATTTATTTTCAAAAAGTGAGCTAAATATGCATGTATATAAAGATAAAAGAGCATAAATCAAATTCATTTTATCTTTTATCTTTTTGCAGAGTGATCCATCATGTTGAGTAGACATCCATCCACCCGTCCAAGGATTGAGCTTCTATAGGAGGTGGTCACATGGGATGAACTATAGCCTATTGTAAGTGGATTTTACCTTCTCTATACTTTGATTTAGTTAATTTTTTATGTTTCTATGAAATATTTAGATGAATTTAGGGTCTAGGGAGGGTTTTTCTTTTATTTTTTTAGATTATTGCAAAGTGTCCCACTTTTTTGCAAAGTGTCCCACATTTTTGTAAAGTGTCCCAGTTAAGGAATAAAGTGTATAGAACCCTTAATTAAGATATTATAGAGAAACATTAGCACACTTTTTGAGAATTAAACCACAAATTTAAGATTTTAAGATGTTTTAAATAAAATTTTCCTTCTTTTCTATTGCAAAATCACCTCGGTCATGTAAGTACTTGGGTGGTTGTATGTTTAGCCATCTATAAGAGCTTATTGATTAGCTACCTGAGGAGGACAATGCAGATCCTCTAGGAGATGGGCCTCTAGTTGGCGGGTTTCTCCCCAGCTATGCAATATTATGATACTATGTTGATGGCTCTAGAAAAGAGATGGGACATGAATACTTGCACCTTCCATTTATCTACAAGAGAGATGATGATCACACTAGAGGAAATGCACCACATACTGCGAGTGACCATCCAAGGAGAGAGGGTATTTATAGCATAGGGTAGGAGCTCTGATGAGATGTAGTGTAACATTGAGTATTTCCTAGGCAAATCAGTTCACAACAAGATCGTAGGACCACACATTGAGCTTTCATGGCTTTTACATTCATAGTTACCACTCATCAAACACATTATGGTTTTCATAGTAGCACTAGTACTAGTCCCCAATGGTCGTGAAGCACATCTAGAGGGGAGGCTAGTGTACATGATTTGAGACATGGAGCACTACCATTTCATCTTTGCATGAGGTCAAAGTATACTCACACACCTGTACTATGACTTGGGTCAATTTACTTATGTAGAGATGCAAAACATATTGCACTACACATTACTACAAAGCTAGATCCTAGAGCACATTACCTCTACTAGGTTGAGATGCTTTATGAATGCCACATCGGTGGGATACCCATGGGACTTTACTTATCCACTCAAACAGTCATGGAAGCATGATGATGTACTATTTTGGAGGGTTATATTTGATCATCTAAATGAGGAGGATATTGTATGGAGACCTTACCTAATGGAGCTATTCTAGACAAACACTATAGGATAAAAGAGGCGGATGTAGAGGGATATAATTTGGTTAGGAGGACATGATCATGTAGTGAGACCCTTCTAATATGATCACATCCTGAGACAGTTCGGGTAACTACAGAGATGACCAATACTCTAGTCTTCATACAAACAGTCAGTATAGAGTGCCCAGAGAACTGGGAACCTTAAATGACTAACAACAGATGATGTCATCCAAAGAAATGTAGAGGAGGAGGATATAGACATGCCCCTACTCTCTGACATGGACTATGTCAACATGAAAAAAGAGTATGATGAGTTGTGGTAGGTGATTTAGCCAAGAGCTATCCTTCCTATGGACTATCATATGGGCTTTGTATGACCTTTACCAAATCTAGGAGAGGATGATAAAGAGTCAGATAGGAGGGTAGATCCAGTGGACCTATTTCTAGATGAGAATGAGAAGTCAGAGAAGGAAATCATTATGAGGGAGAGAAGGATGATGAGGATACAAAGGATGAGCAGAGATAGCCTACGAGCAAGGACAGTGACAGAGGTGAGGTCAGCCCTCCTAAACGCAAGTGGAGAGATACAGTTCACACATGAGTTACAAGGTCACAGTCTGCATGTGCCAGTGTTCAAGAGCATGGGGAGAGTAGTATGGCATTCAATATTTGTATGGATCATTCTACAGACCCAGGTTATGATATTTATTATTATCCTTTGTGTTTTTATGTATATCATGCTCATGTATATGTATATATTGTGATGATCATGTATACTGATTATTCTCATGATAGATCCTAAGGACCTCTTCGAACGTGTGTTTGTACATATAGTTCCACCCCTTCCCATAGATGAGGTTACCATCATAGATTTCATGCCCCCACCTTTCTTGGCATAGTGCATGAACATGTTCAAGCCATATGTGAAACTCATGAGAGCATATTATAGCGTATCCAAGTGTGTTGATCGAGCTAAGGGTTAGTTATCAGCACTAGTAGTTGAGTTAGAGGAGGCTTGAGTAGCTTAGATATCTAAGTGAGAGGCTATCTTACAATTAGAGGTTGAGTGGCTACAAAGAGAGAATGTCAGAATCTAATTTGATAGAGATTGTAGAGAGAGCATGTGGATGCATTGATACGAGAGGGTGAATTATGTGGGGCACTATAGACTATGTGGGATATGTCTACCATGATTATATCCCAATCACACACCATTGGCTCTTGACGAGTGAAGACACCAAATCCCAAGGGATCCAACAACCATAGGTCATAGGCATGTTTGGATTTTATATTTTTATGTTATATGGCAATATGATTTATTAAATAATATGTGTTACACGATTTAATTAATATCTCCATGATCTAACATGTTTTTTCTTAATCTTTCTTGAACTTATGTGGTAGAATTTAGGCTATGTAAATAGGGATTTAACCTAACATAACATACACCATATGGTCTAAATAGCATGATACATAAAGTAAGAATCCAAAACAACCTTGGATCCACTACTCCATAATTCAAGACACAAAGAACTATTTATTAGGAACAAAGAAAGTGTCAGAGACAATGACATACTATCCATTTTCTCTAATAACACTGCTTTAAGAACTCACACTATTCAGAAAGGCTAGGCATAGTTTCAACACAAATGTGTGAAATTTATATGTTCCCAAAGAGGTGTACCATCCATTTTGGATATCAGGTATGCTCCAAACCCATAGCTTTCATCAACTACATAGGGTCCTAACCAATTAGGTCTAAACTTTCCTTTTTCTTTCAAGTTGGCATTGACATTTCATTTATTTTCATATAGCACCAAATCACCCTTGTTGAATGAGTGAGGGATGACATGGTAATTATAACTTCATTGTATTTTCTTATTGTAAGCTTGAAGATATTTGAGGGTATCGATGCACCTTTCATCAAGCATTTCATGTTGGTGTAATCATTGTTCCCTATAAGTATTGTCATCAATTAGACCTTGAAGAGTGATTCTTAAGGAGGGAATCTCTAACTCCAGGGGTATAATTGCATTGACACAATAAACAAGGTTATGAGGTGTGTTTCCTATTGAAGTTTTGATACTAGTACAATAATCCCATAATACATATGTTAATTGTGTATGTCAGTCTTTATTATGTTTGTTCATTATTTTTCTTAGGATTTGTTCAAGAGTTTTATTAGTTGATTCAACTTGTCCATTAGATTGTTGGTAGTAAGGCATTGAGAATCGATGTTGTATATTAATTTTTTCCAAGAACTTCTTCACATCATTGTTCTTAAATGGTGTCCCATTGTCCAAAACTAATGTGGAAGGAATTCCAAAGTGAACAATAATATGTTTTAATATGAAATGACATATTACATTGATGGTTGTTGAATGCAAGGGAATAGCTTCTACCCATTTCGTGAAATAATCCATTGTCATGATTATAAACGTATGTACTATGGATGAAGGTGGAGATATTTTTCCAATAATATCCAAACCCCATACCAAGAATTCTGAAATAGGAACTTATGCATGAAGCTCATAGGTAGGTGCATGAATTAAGTTTTGATGCTCTTGACATTTATGGCATTTCTTAACGTATTCAAAGCAATCTCATTCCATATTTTTCCACTAATATCCCATGTGGATTAGCTTTTTAACAAATGATCTTCCTCCCAAATTTTCCCCACAAGCACCTGCATGATCTTGTTCAAGTGCTATAGGGATTTTGGATTGTTTAAGACACCTAAGCAAAAGACCATCATAGGACCTCTTATATAAAATGTTTGGCAAGATGATATATCTAGATGCAAATTTTCAAAGATGAGAGCAAGTGTTTTTATTTATTGGCTCGAGGAACGTACCATGTTTCAAATTATTGAATATTGTATCGTACCATTCACTCTAGTTTTTTATTGTTGTTGTTAACACTTTGTTGCTTTATCTTTGATTCCTGGTGTCATAATTTTATACATAATGAAGGTGAAATATTTTGAAGGATCTTGAGGGGATATAATAGAATCTAAACTTTCCATTGCATCTGCGTGATGATTATCTTTCTGAGGGATGTTATCAATGGTCAATGATTCAAAATTATCTAACAATTTCATTATGAGATCCTTTTATTTTGATAATTTTTCCTACATTGGTTGATATGTTCCATTTATTTTTTTGATGACTAATTGTGAATCACCAAATATCTTAATATCTCTAGCACCCATAACTAGATTGACATGCAAGCCAATGAGTAACACTTCATACTCGGTGGTTTTGTTTGAACATAGAAAGTTTAACCGATATGATAAGGGAATAGGATCATTTGCGGGATGTTTTACTATAACCCCCACACCAGAGCTAGTTCTGCACTTAGATCTATCAAAATACAATTCCCATGTATCTTCTTCGATTGTAACCATATTATCATCAGGGGAAGAATCATTACTAGGTAACACTAAAGGAGAAAGAGCATCAGCCAACTAGTTTCTCAAGGCTTGACCCTTAATTTCTTTTTGTGGAACAAATTTGAGGTCAAACTTGGTCAAAAACATTACCCACTTAGCTAAGCATCCTGCTAAGTCTATTCTAGTGAAAAGGTGTTTGAGAGGGTCAAAATTTGTCATCACTTGTATTTTGACATTCAATAAGTAATGTCGCTACTTCTGGTAGAAAATACAAGATCCAAACACTATTTTTCTATTGTTTTGTATCGTTTCTCATAATCAATCAATTTTTGAATAATGTAATAAATAAGATGTTCTTTACCCCTTTCATTTTGTTGAGCCAATAATGAGGCGAGAGCATGGGATGATGCTAATGTATAAGGATGAATGGTTTTTTTTTGCATAGCAGGTTGTAAAATAGGTGGAGTGACAAGATAATCTTTCAAACTCTCAAAGGCCTATTTACAATCCTTGTTCCAATAAAAATGTATGCCTTTCTTGAAGAGCTATTTAAATGGTAGCATTAGATCTGCTAAATTTTGTTCAAAAAGACGAATGGCTTGAATTCTTCCTTGTAAGGTACACAATTGAGAGATATTTCTAGGAAGCAACATGTTAAAAATAGCATCAATTTTCTTTGTTTCCACATCAATGCCTCTATGAAATACAATAAAATCGAAAAGTTTCCCACTATCTACACCAAAGACACACTTGTTCAAATTCAATCTCATGATGTATTTTCAAATTTATTCAAAAATATTCCAAGAAAATTCACATTTTCTTGTCTTGTCAAAAATTTAGCTAGAATATAATTAACATAATATTCTAAAATCTTTTGTATGTAATCATGAAATATCAATGTGATAGCTCATTGATATGTTGCACCTACATTCTTCAATCCAAAAGGCATCATAACCCTGCAAAATATTCCCCAAATAGTTGTGAATTTGTTTTTTTTATGATCGTGAGGGTTGATGAAAATTTGATTGTATCTAGAAAGTCCATCCATGAATGACAATAAAGGATGTCCCACAATTGAGTCTACTATCATGTCAATATTAGGATAGGGAAAGTCATCCTTTAAAGATACTTTATTCAAATCACAAAAATCCATACACATCCTAATATGATTGTTAGATTTTGAATCTACGACAATGTTTGAGATCCAAGGAGAATAATCTATAGGTCTAATGAATCCAACTTCATGGGATTTTTCAATTTCTTCCTTAACTAGCAAGGCTATTTTAGGGTTTATTTTTCAAATCTGTTGTTTGATAGGCTTAGCATTTTCAGCAAGGACTATATTGTGTATTACAATCTTATGATCAATTCACAACATATCTAAATAAGTCCAAGAATTGTTTTTGGGAAAATCATGAAGCAGAGTTGTAGTATCCTCGTGTTTTGTTTCATTGAGGAATTTTCCTATCTTAATGACTTTCTCTTTATCATTAATGTCCATTTCTATATCCATAGTATCCCCTAAAGAAATCATGTTTGATCTTGGAAATTTAGGGTTGTATTCTTCATTATTCATGCCTATCTCATTGTTCTCCTTTTCTCCATCTTTTTGCTTGGTACTAATTATAGCACATGTAACATTTTTCTTGTGAGGAGGAGTAGATGGTTTATCATCAAATCCTAACCTTTTTTTCAAGGATTTTTCATCTTCAAAGTATTTCCATAATGGTTCAAAATTCATATCAAGCAATTATGGATGTTTAAAAGTGACATTAAGTTTTGGTTTACACATAACAGTGTTGATATTTAATCAAGGTCTCTTATTTGCTTGTGTTATCTGAGAAAGATAGTATCCCAAACCATTTTTCATTTCTTTCATTTTAGGTTCCAAAGGAACACAAATTCCTTGTTCTTTCTTTCCACTGTAACCCAATTGATTAATAAATTTATAACCTCTCCCATAATTTTTTTCCATTTCTTTCGAGTTTACTTGTTGTTGATAATCTATCTTGTTGAAGTTTGTTGTGTAGCTTGTTTCTTCTTCAAGAGTATATGAGGTAGATGCTTGTGAGTTTTCTTCTGAGTTATGTGTTGTCATAACCATTGTTTTCTTTTATTTTTCATCATCTTTTCTTCTAATTATATATTCTCCCATAAATGAAGTTGTGAATTTTAACGAACCCTAATCATCATCTGCTAGTTTTGACATTATTTCCATCTCTTATGTTTCCTCTTTTATAGGTTCTATTTTTGATGTTGGAATTAATGTTTTTGGAGGACTCATGTTTCTTTTTTCAATTTACAAGAAAATTTTAGGCTTTAGATCCATTTTGATTTGGTATATCTTGTTTGTATAGACACACTTCATGATACAATGAAGAGTCAAAGGCACCGCATGCATCTCATGAATCCACAGTCTTCCTAAAAGAAGATTGTATGAAAGGTCATGAGGCATAAAATGAATAGGCATTTGTAAGGTAAACTTTCTGACTAAAATAGGGAAACTAATCACATCAATTGGTTGCTTTCCTATATTGTAAAATCCTCAAATTGATAAGGAATATGGTTTCATTTTTTAATTTTTTGACTCCCAACTTATCTAAAAGGTTCACACTACACACATTTAGAGCTGAGCCATTATCAACAAGGATCATTTTTATCCACATGCTATTGTATCTATCTATTATCATGAATGCATCATATTTCTTTCTCATTTCCAAGGGAGGGAGTTCATGTTGGTGAAAGATAATTTCTACATTAACTATATTCATTCATTGTATTAGAGTTTCCACATCATTCACATTTGTACTAGGAGAAACCACAACTTGTTCTAAGCCTATTTGAAGCATAGTGTGATAACTAGGTAAGGTTTGAATAAGATCCCATAAGGATATCTCAGTGGGAGTATTCTTAAGTTGTTCAACAATATCATATTCCTTTCCACTATGTGATAACAATCAAGGAGCGCTAAGCAATATAGGATTAGGAAATGGTAACAAAATAGGATTAGGTCGAAACTATCTATTATTCCTTGTGTTATATGTATAAGCAACAGTATTATAACTCTATTGGTGCGACACATTTTCTTTAGGTGCTTCAAGGATAAGGATAGGTTGTTTGTAGGTCGAGGTTTGTTTTAAGGTGGATAAAGGATAAGTCAAGGTTGAATGACATTTACTTCTTTTTGTTTAGGTGTGTTTGAACAAGCGTTAGTGGATGGACCTTGTGAGATGAATTCCTTAAGGTCTTCATCTAACATATCAAAGTCATCACTACTAAAAGGCTTGAGGATTGCACTAACTTGGACAAAGGGTTTTGATAAACTTTAAATAACCATGAACCTATGCTTGTTTAGATAAAATGTTTGGGTTTCTGTGTTTTGGTTTTCTAACAAATGTAAAATGAAATCTATGTCTACCAAAATGGAAGTGCAATAATATATATTTATCAAGAAATTGTAAACATCAACTATGAAATTCCATGAAACAGTAAATTGACAAACTGAAACATCAAACTAACTACAACAAATAGAAGAACAAAAAATCACTATCTGACCCTAAAAACTATAACCTCAGACTCCACAAGGACTAAGATACCAGAAAGGGTGTCTTGGTCCTCCTGATGAAATTTAGAGGTTCTAGAAACTGAAACTGATAGTACATAACTCAGACAAGGTTCTGAGCCAAAAACCCTAAGAGGGACTAAGATGCCAGTAAGGATGTTTTAGTCCTAGTAAAGGTTTTTTCTATAAAAACAATAAAATATAAGTTGTAAATAGTGTTCCTAGGTTTCCTACCCAAGGAATTGATGTTTAAAAATAGAAAACTATTTAAATGAATGCAACAAAAGTAACTAATGACAAGTAATTGGATGTAAAGTTAAATGCATATTTTTAATTTTGAATGTAATACAATTTTTTTAGATACAATTAGGATGATGAATATTACACTTTTTAGTTTTTCAATGAGATAAAATGATGTTAGAAAGAAAAAATACAACCTATATGAACTTTCACTGATGCAAATATGAGAAACCCTAGATGCAATTTCACTAATGCAAGATGAAATGCAAGAATGAATTCAACCTAGATCTAGGACCTTATTGAAATCCAATCAGAAAATGAATATGCTAGAAGGTTGGGTTCACCAAAATGAAAAATAGGGGAATGGGTACTTTATAACCTAGGTCGCATAATACCACTATTCTCTTATTATAATTCAAAAATGTCCTAGGATCCCAAATTGGATTGACTATCAACCCCAAAGGGTGAGTCAATTATCAACAAGGAAGACCTAAGAGGGAAACTTTTAGACTTTGAAGGGTTCACCACCAAGAAAAATCTTGGAAAAGACAACTTAACATTTCACTCACAAAACCTAATAATGCAAGCTAAATGATGAATGAAAATGATGAAATGATGCAATAGGAAGTTAGGATATGTGTACCTAGGAAGTTTGGAAATGTGATGAGGATTCTGGAAATGCAAAGAAGCTGTCAAAATATGCTATGGACGACTAAGATGAGATTATTGTCTTATTAGTCTTGCCATTATTTTTTGAGGTAGATGCAAAATGTTTAGATGTCAAAATAGGATCCAAAAGAATCTTTGTAAAATTTCACTTGGAGGACTAAGATGCCCTTTCTACCATTTTAGTCCTGGTCTGAATTTCTAAAATCTCTAAATGTGGTCTCGAGTTTAAAGGTCCACACTTCCTTCTTCATTAATTCTTCAGATCTGAACCTACAAATAACTTTCAAAATAAAGGAAATTTGGTTTATTATTTATGGGAGTTAACATTGGTCAAATACATTGTTTGGTAATTAAACCTTCATGAAAATGCATAGATCTAAAAATGGAAATGTGTGTGACCCCTAATCTTAAGTGTTTCTAAGATTATGCAAGATAGAACATGGAGAAACCTTATTCAAATGTGTTAGAATAGAATTCATAAGATGTAAATGAAAGTGACATATGAAGGAGATCTCAAATCACCCTAATAAGTCATAAACATGAAAGATACTTTCCTTAGGTAGAAAATAGAAAAACAATGGAAGATGGAATCACTTAAGAACAAGTCCTTAGGCTTGGGCGAATGGCTAGTTTCATCTCTGACCTAGAATATCTCATGATCCTTTATAGGCATCCATCATTATTCTCTGGAAATGCTAGATCTTGGCTTGAAAATAGACTTGAAAAACCTAAAAAAACACAATAGAAGGATCCTCCACGACTTCAATTCTTCTTTCTTACTTCTTCTCTCTTCAAAACCTAGGTGAAAATGGGGTGTGAATCTTACTTTTATAGGAATTCCTATCTAATAACCTGATTATTAGATCCCAAAGGCTGACAAAATGCTAACTTGAATCAAATATTATTATTTCCCACTCTTAATTCTTGATAATAAATCCCTTGAGACTAAGATTCCCTAGGTGGTGTTGTGCCTATAGCACACATGCCCCATTCCAAATAGGGACCCTCATTCTTTCACCTTTTCTCAGGTCGTTGTTTCCTTCATCTCGTTTTGTGTGCCCTCTATCTTTGGACCCCTAGTAGACAATAAGTCTTAAAGTTACCATCTTAAGTTGGCCAAGTTTCACCACCCACAAAATTTCCAAGCCCTTGACCTTCGCAGAGTTCCCTTGGTAGTTTTCCTTGAAAAATTAAAACTGTCGTCCTTCACCCCTTGTGGGTTTGCCCTCATGAGATGCCCTTGGTGGAATTATATCACCCTTCATCATTAACATAGCAGTTTAGACGGTCCATCCACCTGCACTGTGGGTTTCACATTGATAAATGCCATCCATTTCATCAATATTCCAAACAACAAACACTAGGTTGCCTCCTGCCTCATGGGCTCCACCGTTCCCGCCGATGGTTGTTTTGAAATTTGTGCCTACCAATTGTGCCTGTCACTGTACCAGCATTTAATGCATGCATTTTATGGTATAAATTCTATGAATAGTTAGAATGATAATTCATTTTCATTGACATTCTAAATTTGTTAGCGCTCCTCCTACTTTCGTTGCCTTCATGCCCGCATGATCTCATTGTTGTTCCAGCGACGCTACCATCAGATTCCTAACATTTTCTTGTGGGATGTCCAAGTAGCTTTTCTACCATCACCCCATCATATGTTTTCATTAGAATTATGAAAAGTTGTTAAAATCTTAGAGGGAAAAGCTATGAAACTAGCTAGGACATGAAGTTCTGCACAAAACCCATGTTTTAAATTTTCAAGATCCCTTGAAATTCAATCATTTTGGGCCACACAAAACTTTGCACCTCGGCCGCCTTTCTTAACCAGGGTCATTAAGCCCTTATGGCCCACAAGCCTTGCACTGTCATTTCATCAACTTTGCAATCAGTTAAATTTGAACAATGGTCATCACCTTCGGCGGACTCGTGTATGCGGGTGGACACCACCCTCAGGACCCTTACGGGTCCATGAGTGTGGGTTTTTTCCCATGGATGGATCCTGCCCTTTTTTCATTCCCAATGACCGTTTCACCCCAAGCTTTCACCTTGCGGGCTCCGTGAGACCTTCCTCCATTTCTGCTTGAACCAAACTCAACACTTAGCTAAAATTGTCCCAACTATCAACCCTCGTAGGTCCGCCCTCACGAGTCACTCATTGCTAATGGCTTTTTGGCTTGCCACCATTTTGAATGGATGTCATGTGCCGCCCTTCAGATCTATGGACCCTGCCAAGCCTTTTGCTACCGAGTAAGCCTTTACATTATCCCCTCTTGCGGGTTGTTCCCCATAGATCACCGTCCATTATTTGATGCCCACTTACAATGCCTCACTTAAAATGGTGAAGTTTAACCTTCCTTCTGATTGGTGGGTCTTGCATTTTTGCTCACCACCTGGGTTGCTCCCCTTTAAAATTGGCTAAGTATTAACCCCTTTGTGGGTCGGCCCTTGTGGGCCACCGTTGGTGGGCTGCCCCATGATCTTCGTTGTTTTAAAATGGCCAACTACCCTCGCCTATCATATTCTGGACTTTGCACTGTCTGTCTCCCTTCGGTCCCTTCACATGAAATTACTAAGTTAATATTAGAAGCGGGCCCCCTCTTGTGGGCCCGATGATGTGGGTCATCATCCTTTCCTCATCGTACCATGATTGTTGTTTTCTAGTAGCCGTGCTTAAGATGTCTCCCGCCTCGTGGGGTCTAACCCTTCTGCAACCATTTAGCTTCCCTCACGTAGATGATGCACATCGATGATTTATGTGGGTTCACCGACATAGACCGCTTCCCATGGGCTACCATCCCATCTCCGTCATCTTTAAACGGTTGCCATCTTGTTGCTTTTTGCACCTTCCTGCCTACACCTTTTGAAGGATGTGAAATTTGAAGAGGTTCTAACAACCATCCTCCCTACCTGTAGATCTCGCTTTGTGGGTCTCCATCTATGGGTTTCATTATGCCAAGGTCATCTCCAAATATTAGAGCTCCTAAACAACTGATACACCACCTGCCTCTGCAACCCCTAGAATCGCATAGCAAAATGATTTTTCTATCACCCCAGGGACCTCAAGAATGATCAGGTTCACTTACCCAAATGATTCAACATCTGGTGGGTCCTACCATTATGTGGAAATATTGATATAGGTGGCAACTTTTTGGACATCATTCCCTCTTTTTTGTCTACCTATTGCCTCCTCCAAAGCAACCGCTAGCCTAGGGAAACCCGCATCCCTCAGCCTTGCATTGCTTTATCTTCCAAAAATAAAGGTAAAACAATGATTTTTAAGAGATATTATGATCTTTACAAGATGAATTGCCTAATATAACAATGATTTTGTCAAATTTTTCTAATGCTCTCCTTGGTTCATATGAATATGCTTACTACTTCTTTGCATGCAGGATTTATGGAACCAGTTGCAGAACCATCAGGGGCATCTGGAGAACAAGAAAAGGGGAAGAAATTTGTCAAGGCCCTGAGGGGGAAGGAGGACAAAGATCAAATGAAATATCAATTTCAGGGAGTGGAGATCACCTCCAGGGTCACCACTAAGTGGGAAAAAATTATAGACACCAACCTTGAACACATCAAAATAGATGAATTTAGATAGAGGGTCATCATCAACCCCACTACAGAGAATGCAAAAAGAATCAAGAAGAGCGGTCTTGCTAAGGCGACCAGTTTCCTGCTCGCTCTTGTGGCACCTAAATTGGTGATGGATTGCCAAGAAGCCTATCAAGAGAAGAGTAGAAAGATTGTTTATTGATATGGTAGAGTATTGGTTGACCTCTCTACCAATTCCATAGTACAAACATTTTTCATCCCCACCTATGATCCTATCGAGCAAGCAACAATGGAATATGTAGAAAAAATAAAGAAGGTGGATCCCTTAAAATGCAAGAAATTGATCAATCAATATTGGTTAAAAGACAAGAGGGGTAGCATAAATAAGGTGCCCCAGGAATTATTTAGAAGTGATTTCTATGAATATTACCATGACTTGGTAACTTTTCTGAGTAGAGTCATGCGCATCCCTACTATGACATATTTCTATGACTGGATGTTTTATTTTATAGAAGAAATTATCAAAGGAACCAAGTTTGATTGGGCCTAGATGATAAAAAAAAACTTGCATGAGTAGTTCCTGGTGGTTAAGAAGTCCCACCAATTCTATATGACCTCATATTTGGTCTACCTTATGGCTAACACCCTTTTAGACAGAGGTCTATTTGTGGCACACAACATGACTCCAAGAAGAGAGTTGAAAGTGTATGAGAGATTACTGTAGCTCCAATACCAAAACTTCAAGAAGGATTACTATATGGTGAATGATGGGTTCATTGGGCACATTATCAAACTTCTCAAAGGGGATTTCAAGAGGAGAGTCACATATAGCACTCATTCCTTCATTCAGAGGTTCGGGTTCTTGTTTATTCATTTCCCCAAATTCACTTACATCTGAACCGAGCGCTTGAGTGAAAAGCCATATAAGCTGCCCCATTATCCAAATGGCCAAATGATCTTGTTAGAGGTGTCAAGGCAACTAAAAATTGGACATACTTTCCTTGTTGGCAAGCACCAACAAGTGGTGCCTTATCCTCTCACATTCAAGTAGGGAATGTATGCTCTCTTGGCTACCCAAAGTGTCGAGTATTGTGAAAAGGAGCTTGTTGAGTATAATATGAGCCTCCATAGTCCTCGTCCAAGGATGGATCCATACAGAAAGTTGAAGAGATTCATGGGGAAGGAATATTCCCATTTGCATAACATTGAAGATTTTTGGGCAAACTGCCAAGATGATAAGGAGGTACGCATGAGGCACTATATGTGTATGACTACGTACTTTTTCAAGATAGTTAAGTTGTTCCCAGTGTCGGATCAAATTGTTGAAGATGAAAGCACTGTTATAGATCCAAGGTTTGATGCTATCGATAACTTGCCATTGCCACTCATAGAATGGAATGAGGAAGAGGTCAACGACCTCAACATTTTGAAAAAGACAATAGACAATATAACAAGGTAGTGGATTGATACACAAATTACTTAGTTAAAACTTCAAGGGGCTGATCTAATTTACGACGAGCTTGAAGATGAGCTCAAGAGTGAAATGGATAGTAGGGCTACCGCTACCCCAACTAAAGAGGCTCTAAAATCTCCTCCAGCCACGAGGTCATAGAAAATAAATGAAATATTCGAGTGCCAACCAAAGCATAAGGTCTACTCAAGGAAGGCCTTGAAGGTTGAGACCTTGAAGAAAGCTAATATGTTAGGCAGAGTCTTCAGATTCTTTGAGATGCCTACGATCCAAGAGGATCCATTGCATGAAGGGGAAGAAGAAGAGGTTGAGCAACCTAAGTCACCACTTTCCACCTCTATTATTGATTTCACCATCACTACTGTTGTTACTCCTCCTTCAATATCTCAGGAATTACCTGTCCCCTCCCCACCCACGGTGGACATCTCGGTTCACCTTTCCTCCACCTCACCTACTGCACCTATTATGGTGAGAGATTCCTCCACTACAACAACCTCCCCACTTTGTTCCTCCTTAATGTCTCCATCAATGGAAGTTCCTCTAGTTTCCAAAACAACAATGCCCTCCTTGACTCTTCCAGAATCCTTTTCCAAACATATGCAAAACATCCCTATAGAGCTCTTGAGAGTATTAATGAATCCCATAGTAAAATCTTCTCTAGCTCAGGTTGTTCCTGATATCCCTATCCCTCTGCATACGAAACCACCCAAAATGGAGATGACAATGCAGATCTCAGAAGAGCTTGAAAGGAGAGAGAGGGAGGTAGCTGAAAAGGGGAAACATACCAAAGTTGAACACTCATTCAAGGATGATTACCATGCACATCCATATTATGAACACTTGGCCATTGATGAGGTAGTGTATGAAGAAGAAAAGTATCAATCCTCAAAGGAAGATGTCAAGGATCGCAACGTTAATTACGTAGTGGAGTCCTCTGATCAAGAGCTCTAAGAGGACCTATTTGATCAACTAAAGGATGTTGGGGAGGAAGTTGAGAGGCAGTCTTCAAGGGAAAAGAAAGAAACGGATAAAGACATGGATATATCTACCGAACCTCCATTGAAAGAACAATATATAGACCTTGGCCAACAAGAAGAAGTACCTCCCGAGAGGGAAGAAGAACAAAGAAAGAAGATGAAAATAAAGATGGAGATAAGCCTAAAAAAGAGGATGAGAGGAGAAAGAGCCTTGATTTAGAGCACCATAAAAAACTCAAGCCAGAAGAATAAAAGGTGCCCGAAAAGGATGATAGTCCTAAAGAAAATATTGTTGAGTCATAAGAGGAAAAGGCAATATTTATCCACGACTCAGATAAATAAGAAGAAGAAAAAATAGAGAAAGAAGCTTCAAAGCATGAAGAAAGGGCTATTCAGTATGCTTAGAGAGAAGAGGGTGGTCATGAATCACCCAAGGAGGGATAAAAAATGCCCGAATGGCTGGAAAAGAACCTACAAAAGAAGACCCCTTCCCCCATAGATCACAAGGAGAGAATAGAGGCTATCCTAGCATAGGCGTAAATAGGAGAAAAGAAAGAGAAGAAGTTGAAGGTTAGATCACATATCACAATGGATGCATTAGGATCCCAAACAGTACAAATTTCCACCTCAGTGCTAGATAAAGAAGAAGGGGTAACTTATAACATCTCCACCATTAACCTGGGTATGACTATGAGGGAACAAAATATTGATCAACTCTAAGGGTTTGTGGTTACGATTGTTCATCAAATTAATAAGGATTAGTCCTTCCAAGGAGGAATTGAAAGTGTACGTGGTAGACCTTACTGCCTATATACAACAATGGTCTTTTATAGAGGAATTACCAATAACATCATCTGCCCCACCATTGTTGTTGTCCAAGGATCACATAAGTAAATTAGAGAGAAGAAAAACTTGGTCTAAGTCCACTAAATATTGGTTCTAGTGAGTGATTTACAATGGAGATATGGGTATAAGTCATGCCGTCCAAACAAAAAAATAAAATCAGACATGCAAAAGCAGCTAGAGAGCACCAATAAAATCTTCCACTATTTCATTGAGCTATATAGGATCACTTATCCTAAGCTTGAATCTTTTTTCAAAGTACCCGAAAAGTCATGGGAGAAGGAGATGGGTCTAGCAAAGAATGATCAATGGCTAGTCAAAACATGGAAAATGAGCCTATACCATAGGAAGGAAGTCTTAGAGCAGGTGATTTGTGAGGTGGAGCTTGATTTGGAATGGGCCAAAGAAAATTGAGTGGGCTGCGAAGAATATTTGAAGCTCATGATAGACTATGACATGCCTCCTACTAAGCTGGATCCTAAGAAAATAAGGCCATATTTTTACAAGAAGATGGAAAATGGGGCTGCAAATTTACTAACGTTGGATTTTATGGACTTTGTTGCTAGGGAATTCATCCAATCTAAATAGATGGAAAAGGCCACACCAAAATACACAAAGAATTGGGATTTGATCATTGGCCGGACAAAGAAATTGTCATTTCAAGTGATCTAATCTGATATAATGAAATGGGACAATCTCTGGATATTGATAGGAAAATTTGTGGAGTATGCCACTATAAAGAAAAATGAGGAAAAACCTATCATTGATGATGAGTTCCTCATTGTATAGCTACAACAAAAAAGCAATCAACAAAAGACAAAAGTGCTATAGTGTCGGGCACTAAAAGACAAAATAGGCTGAGGACAAGGAATGTATTTTAAATTGTAAAATATTGGGGGTAGGTGAAACCCTAGTTTGTAGTCAATCTTGGCCACTCATTTTTCTTTTTGAGCAGTATAAATAGAGGGTCTCCTCTCATTTTCAAAGAGAGAGTTGAGTTGTTGTAAAGACATGCTACTGAAATTCTAATAGAAATTCATTGATTTTGGTGGATTCTTGAGTTTCATTCATGTTTCATGATTCTTCTCTAGATAGTTTGAAATAGATTTGAGTAGATTTACTTTGTTGTTCTATGTATTTTACATTCTTTAGTAAATTAGTAGATGTTGTTCAATGATGCTTAAGAATATTGTTGTGTTGATGCCCTTCCTTGTTCATGCTTTTTGTTGTTTGTTGATGATAAATAACAGTGTAAAGCTAGTTTGAACATACATTGATTTCTACACTTAAATTTCATCTTTTATTCATGTCTCATGGTGAATGAATAGTTGAAAATCTGAAGACCTTAGAAGATAGCACTAGTTTCATGATACCATTGGCTGATTTGGTTAAGGGGAACTTAGTTTCAGGAAGGCTATCCACTGTAGCATTCTCCATTGTACCTATTCATCGATAGTTGTATGTCTAGGAACTTCTTCATCTCCCTTCGCTTTTGACCTTTCTTTGAAATAGTAATTTAGGCAAAGTTTAGGCATCATTGTGAAGCCAAATTTTATGATAAAAGTGGAGTCCAAACTGCTATTTTGAACTTGCAGCAATTGCACATCAATTCTAACTTCTTAAGAAATCCATTTCAAGAACCAATCTCCCTCCAAATTAACACATGTAAGGATTCCCTATGATTACCATCAAATCACATCAACCAATTGAACTATTCCAAGAATTTTCATGACTTGACACTCGAGAGACATTGGGGTAGTGATCTTCAACTTGTTTATAGATTTCTACCTTTCAAGAAAAGTAGCATACTTGTGTGTTGCCTGTGTTGACAAGGTACAAAAACACCCATCAAGAAGTGGAATCTTGGTCCCACTAAGGGGGATTAAGATGCCACCAAGGGCATCTTTGTCCCACAATACATATTTTGAAAATTTAAAAGGTGGGTTACTAATATTAAGCGTTGTTTAAGATTTTGGTTAGGTTTACGATTGAAATATGCCTCGGGATGCACCAAAAAGGGGTCTTAGGGGCCCATAATGAGTGACCTAAAGGGAATTTAATGCAAGGGGTACTAAAATGGGTATAATTAAGTGTGAAAATGCAAAGGTATGTATTTTTCCACACTACATTTGGTAGAAAACAAGGGATGATAGTCATAGGGAGTTACAAAAGATTATAGTAATAAAATACATAAAGAAAACCTCCTTTAAAGTTTGAAGGAGCACAACCATCTCATGACAAGCTTGGAACGAAGAGATTAGAAAGATTTTTAAGCATGAGACAACATTTTTCTCCTTTAGGTTGACAATGGACATAGGTCTACATAATAGACAATCACTATGAATTCATGAATGATATTTTCAATATGATATCCTCACAATACATTATTTATATTTATTTATGAATTTTTTTGATAGTCTCACCAAGGTATAACAATTATATAAAAAAGTGCCATTTATTATGGAAACAATGCTTCCGTAGAAGGTAGTGATAGAAGATATTGATCTTTATGGTTCCAAATGTAGATCATGAAACGTAATGCCAATACCTTAAGGAGTATTGATTTCATGTATAGTCGTCAAATCACTTAGGAATGTTAAATGTTAGTTCATGAAGAATGAGCCACAACTACATGAGTAGTAGAGTATTTTATAGGTAAAATAAATCATAAAGGGGAAATATTAACATAAGACAAAGCTCAAGGGAAACTAGACAGTCCAAAATAAGGTGAATATGACAACTCTTGAGAGGACAATCATAAAAAAATATTCATTTCTTGACAATTTCAAAGTTTAGAGTTATGAACATGACAAACTTGGGAAGATAAAGGGTAGTAGAAATAGAATGAATAAAAACACATAAGTATGTTTCTTAATATTAAAAATGGATATATTAGAAGATGATAGTAAGAGGGTAAAATATAAGCTATCAATGTTGGAAATACATAAATAAATCACTTAGGATACGGTATGATAAAATAATCATATGAAAATTCCTATGTATGGGTGGAAACATAAAGGATGGAGGAACAATAATTAAATGAAACATGAGTCAAAGAAGCCTTAAATGATCTCCCATGTCCTAGGAAGAATTTTATTAGCTTTAAACCTCTCACCACATGCTTTCTTAGTAAGTTTGAGGAAGTTCTAGTAGTATGGAGTTAAATGAGAAGACATGACTTATTTCCATGCATTTATGATCAGTTGGAGGAAATCAAGGAGAAATTTGGTGAACTAACAAAATTTGATAGAATATAGGGAAGTTTAGTTTAAGGTAGTTGATGGAATTTAGGAGTTGTTCAAGGAGTGTTGGCGAGTAGATAGAGTCAAGGAAAAAAATTTCTTCATTCAAACACTATCATGGAGATGTTTAAATGGTTGGAAAGTAGGGATAACTATTTTGGATGCCCAAGAAGGTTTAACCCAACAAGCTAGTGTGAACGCTTATTTTCAATCTCTAAAAGCATGTTCCTAGTATCTAGCAAGTTGTTGAGTGTAGTGTCTAAAAATGTACTCATTTAAATTTTAACACTATGTTTGCATCCCCTTAATTAATTGGATTGAATTAATCCTCTAATTAACCCAATCATGCATTTAAAAGCCCAATTAATATCATTTTCCAAAAGGGGAACCTATATTAAACAATTGGAAACATCAAATTAAACATCTTTGAAACTATCCTAGTTTTGAGGCCTAAAACCTATTCACCCAAGGGAAAATGGGTCCTCCTTATGTTTGGGACCCCGTTTTATAATATTGTTTTGGTGCATTTTTTGTGATCTAAGTTCAAATTGCATTTTTCCGCCTTTGATGTTTAATTGTCGGGAAATTAGAAAATTACCTATAAATATAAGGTCTTTTTCTAATTTCAAATCCTAGAATTTTTATGAGATCATTCCTATAGAAACTATTCTTTCCAAGAGAATTCAAGAGAAGGTTTATCAATTTTTTACATGAACAATCAAGATCAAGGTCATCGGGTCAAATTTATTTGCATTCATGCATGTTTTTGGAACTTACATTATGATTAGGTTTCAAGCATTTAAGAATCAAATCAAGTGCCAAATCAAGCAATTTCATGCAAGATCCAATCACTGGAGAGATGTGTTAGACTTCATTCCTCAAAGGGCAGCCATTAAAGGGTTTAGTGAGTTGCAACAACCTAGTGTTCATTCATCATTCCTTCCATTTATTATTTCACTTCATTATCAAGGTTTAATTACCAAAAAGGGTTTGACCAAGGAAAACCCCTATTCAACAAGAATAAACATTTTTTCCTCTCTTTGTATGTCCATATTTACAAGTGAAGAAGGACTGAAGATTGATCAAAAGTGCAATATTGCAAACTTGCCAAAGTTTTCATGAAAGTGGTCAAGACATAAAATCTTACTTGCAAAATTTATTTCTGACTTTCTAACAATGAGATTTGGAGAAATCAAGAGTGTAGATCCAAGATCAAAGGGTTTTTAAATGATATTTTGGACCACTTGAGTAGGACTCATTCACCATAGGGCGAATCTATCTAAGGAGGAAACTCAACAAAAAATTATGATGATAGGTACATGTCAACTTATAGTTCTCATATCTACTAGAAGTCTCATGTTTATGATTGTGTTATACTTTAAATTTATGATTCAAGTTTCACATTACATAAATGAGTTCAATTAGTATTTTTGGTTTTTCTCCCAAAAGTGCATTTCAATCATATTTTACACTCTTTTGTCATAAGGAAAAAAACAAAAGATATCCAATAGCATTGACTCACATTGGCATTGAAAGTCAACCCAAAATTTTGGAGATCTCTTTTTCCTAAAGAAACAAGCAAGAAAGGTGCGTCATATATCTAATCATCTCATTTTGATAATCCTATTTTCCTTCATTTCATTGAGTAGCTTAAAAGGAATCCTAAGGGAATATTTCATCTAATTCTAACTTCTCTTAGCCATATATTTTAACTTCTTTAATTTTCTTCCTATAAGGAGAAACAACATAACTCATTTTATACTTGGATAATACCCTTTTATCAATAAAAGTCATTGTTTTTTCCTTCCCAATAGCTATTTCATTGTATGTATATGAATGATCAATAAATATTTTTGTGGTTTTATGTGAAATTCCTTAAATATGTTTCCTCATTCCAACACCTTTTGGTAAAAATTATATTTCTTATACATCTCATACATTATTTTATTTATGTTAACACTCTCTAGTTGAAAACATATACCTTGTTTTCCTTGTAAAGTTGAAAACATTTCAACTTTCTTATGGAATAGTGATCTATGAGCATGTGAAACATTTGAGTTATGTTAATACAAGTTGTTTGATTGAGATATTTAATTTCAAAATAACATGTTCTATGTTCTTAAAATTATTTTGGTGCATTACCTTTTTAGTCTTAGATTTTATTTTTTGTTCCCTTCCTCCCTTTTCTCACTATGTAGCAAAAGTACAAGTTAAAATAGGTAATTTACAAAGGGAACCAAACCTCTATGCTAGATAACCTCCATCACCTAATCCCACACTCAAGGAGATCATCACATGTTTAATGATTTAGCTAAACTAATTTGTCACCTCATAAATAGTGCACACTTCTATAACAATAGTTTTTGGCTTGCTTAGTGGGACTATTTTAACTATCATAGTTGAAAAGTTATTGTTTTCATTACTAGTAGTTGGCGTGTTTGTTATAAATTTATTCCTTTGAATGTAATATCATGACATACCTAGTGATTCCAAGTTTTAATTGTTTCATTCAAAAAGGATATCCCTACGTCGAAGGGGTAGATCACTAGAATAAATAATTTTCCAATTACACTTGGTGAATCTAGATCAACAAGGATATGACATCAACTTACAACCTAAAATTCAAGTCAATAAACCCTAGATTTAGATTATTTTTGGATTTGTGTAGTTTGGATTTGGGTTTTTATTTGATGCAATGATGTAACTATCTAAACTATGAAAATATATTGTTTTGTAATGAATTATGACAAACTGAAAATAAGCATACACAATTGGAATCCAAAAATATATAAGGTAGAAATAAAAGAGCCTAGAGTTGAAATTTGGGTTGAATATGGTTGGTCTAGGGCACAAGGACTCCGTCGAATAAGGAATATTTTGTTGGAAAGTTCTTTCAAAAGCTTGAGTTCCTTGTTCTATAGCTTTCCTCTTTTAATTTTTGTTTTGATAAATTCATCTATTGATGAGATAAAGTAGATTCTATGACGATGAATTGTAGGGTTTAAGTGCAAGGATAAAAAAATATCATTCAGTCTTCCTCCAATTCTCTTTTAGATCCACAACTTGTACACATGGAAAGAGGAAAAGGTTTGTGTCATATAGGGGCTTGCCTAATTCAAACCCTATATTGGTATTTCTACCTCCACAATAAAAAAAATTGATGATAAAAGAGAGCTTATCCTTTCAAGGGATTAAGGCTAAATGATCAACAAATAGTGAACTAACACTTTTTTTCAAATCAACACTCAAATATGATCTCCTTGTTGGATTAAAGTCACACTCATCACATTCAAGAATCAAATGCTTCTCGACTTGATTTAATTTGAAGACCTGCAAGTGTTAGTAATTAAAAACAAAATGCATGTAAAACATGAACTAAACTCACATAAAACTCAAGTTGATGCTTGAATGACACAATTTTGTAATAAACCTTGAAATGCTATTCGTGACTACCCTTGGACTAATTTTTGAAGTATAATAATTGCTAGTGAATTTTCTTATTTTTATCCATATATCAAAATTAGGAAAATAATACATATTTATATGCATTTAATATAATTTCCTAAAAATTAAATCTTGATAGCCAACAATTGAAATTGGAATTTCAAATAACAAATTACGGACATGGACATATTTAAATTTATAGCCAAAATAGGTAGTCTAGGGAACCTTGTACCCTAGACTAGATTCCTTATTTTAAGGGATCTAAAGTGTTTGGGAAACAATATTAAATGCCTACTTTGAGTTCCCATATTTTATTTTTTGATAAATATTATTAAACATGAAAATAAAAACACAATTAGGAAATTAGGTGAATAATTATGTCCAAGCACATATGGGGGGCAAAACCTAGTGTGAAATTGTCAAGGGTGAAATTTTATGATGCTACATTTATCCTCCACTATAGTAAGAGTATGAAACTATGCTCAGATTCACACTAATGTAAGAATATTTCAATAGTGGGTCAATTATCAAAATATTGAAAAGATAGGATGGTACTGAATCTAGGGGAGTAGGTAAGCCCCAAAGATCAATGATCCTATGGTAAGACAACATTAGGAAAAAAGGGACACACATGTATGACATGCATTACAACATGGAAAACACAAAGAATACATGATGAAGAAACACAACATAGAGACAAAAGTGTAAATAAATATGATGCAAATAGAATTCAAACACAATGCAAACATGCAAGAAGGCAGGCCTAAAAATCATATACTAACAAGATGCACAAAAATCTTCCTAGGATCCATACCTAAGGAATTCATAACTCATAGGATAGAAAAGTACTATATATTCTAGGTGAACCATGAATTGGAGAATCATAGGCTAGTGAAGTATGATATTCACTAGGTGAGCCTTCTAAAAGTGTAGAAATGAGAAACACTCAAGGGTTAGTGAGGATTATTTTTCACTGGGTGTGTACCCATGTCAACCATACCTTGAGAATTAAAGTCCTAATAATTTTGATAAGGTACTATAAAAATGATCAAAATACTAGGTCAATACATCACTAAGTTGAACTTGTGTGAACAAAGTGAAGCACATAATGGTATGTGCACCCCCACCTTAAAGTAATTGTTAAACATAAATTTGTGAGAAATTGTTTTAAGGTAGAATAGAATAATAAATGCAATACGATAAAGTCATAAGAGTTTATTTGGAAAGAATTATGTCATTTATATGTTCCCAAATAAATATAACTCATGACAAGGGGTTTCCCCCAAGACAAAGCCTCATAACAAGAAAGAAGATGATTACATGAGGGAGCCATGGATCCAGTGTTAGTATAAATATTTTTTAATATATAATATGATTAAGCTTAGAATTGACACCATTACCCTAGATACTAGTGGAAATATGAACATAGAAAAAGAATAACACATTAACATAACAAAAAAAAATTTGGGTCAACATGGAAGAGAGATAAATATCTTGATTCCTTGCATCATACCCAAAAGGAAAAACAAAAGATAAATATTGTTTACAAAATAAAGAATAATGGAGATACAAATATATGAATTTCACAATAGATTCATTTCCTTTATGTCCTTGTGGCAACAATAAGTATCATCCAAAGAAAACTAACATATGAGGACACACCAAGCAGCGTAAAATAGGAGATCACATCACATGTAGGATAACAAAATAAAGATATAAAACCTATACAAATGGTACTACACACATGAGCTGATCTAAAGCGGATCATTTGCATCCCAATATTTCTCAACATATGTCGAAGGGAGACAACTAGCCAAGGGTACTACACCAAGTGTCATACAATAAGAATCACTTAGTTCAATACATGGTGGATCAATCTCATCAAGAGGATCATCATGGTTACCCCCATCTAAATCTATATATTTTAAGAACAACAAAGATAATTCATTGCATTTGGTAATCAATTTTTGCATCTTCATCTTCACTATCCATATTTATCACAATGGGTGTTTATGAATAATATTAGTCACATGTTTATGTTTCATTCTTTTTTTAGGTTGGGACATGTAAATTTTAATGTCATGGTTTGGTGAGGGTAGTGAGGTGGAGTCAAGCAATTTTGAGGATGCATGGGTGTGAGGTAATTCATCGGGGTTTATTTGGATAGGTGGTTTTTCATTAGGTAATGTTTTATTCTTTTCAACCAACTGGCAAGAAATGGAATGAATTCTACCCTTACACTCCTTAGCACTTCTATTTCTTCTTGCACAAGTTTGAATTTATGAATGTGTAATAGAGGGTTTCTCAACCATTTGTCTCTTTTCTTCCTTAGGATGAGGAATTAAAGGGACAACTAGGGTTTGGGAAACCATCATATTCTTAGGTTTATAAAAATAATTATTTTAAAGGAATAAAGTTAATTATATAGTTGTCTCTTGGTGTTTTATATGATATCAGAGGCCGAACCATAGTATATATTCCTCGTGTACTTGGGAGAATATTCAATTTGTACATAGGTTCATCCATGACTTGTGGGGTGGGAGGAACAACCATAGAAGTTGTTGAACATCCAAGATACTGAGATGGGGGGTGAATTAGTATCTTCTTAAACTTATTGAACATAGACCATCTAAATAATCCAATGCATATAATAGTAAGAATGATCAAGAGAATTAGAAGAACATAAAATCACACAACACATGAACACCAAGATTTTTACATGGAAAACCAAAAATGGAAAAACATAGTGAGTATTAGATCACAATATAATATAAATAATTATTGGATTAAATGAAATACATAAAGAAAAATATGAAATGATAAAGATTATATAGTTGAACTAACTCTTGGATTCACCTTAATTCATCTTTTTATTATATCAATATATCATATAGGACCGAACCATATGTCAGAAAGGATGGATATATATTCCTAGACCAAAATACCGGATCTGGTGATGGGAGAATATAATTCACAATTTATACTATTTTCCATTCATTATCTACAAGACTTGTGAATCTAGTGATCTCTTCATTTCTTGTTTTAATTGCTCGCTTACTTCTCTATGTCTTTCTTTGGATTTCTTCAATTTCTCTTTCAATTTCTTGATATATTCATTTTCCTAATCAAGTTTTTCTTTTAGATCATTGTTTTCATTTTCAATTTTTTCAAGATCTTAAAGAGCTATCCAAAGTTCTTTATCATCCATTTCTCCCATCTTCAAGATCTTCCTCAAGTTGTTATGCTTCTTCGAAGGAACTAGGTTCGGACACCAATTGTTGAACACCCAAGATACTTAGAGGGGATGAATAAGTATCTTCTTAAACTTATTGAACAAACACCATCCAAATTCTCCAATACATATAACAGTAAGAATGAGCAAGACCATTAGTAGAACATAAAAGCACACAACACATGAACACCAAGATTTTTACATGGAAAAGAAAAAATGGGAAAAAACATGGTTAGGATTAGCTCAAAATATAATATAACTAGTTATAATATATTACAAAGGGTGGCTCACTGCAAGGACTCATTGTCTAAACTGGGAAGCTCACTACCGACAAAGATACAATGGATTACAACCAAAATATGAATTGATAAAGTTACACATAATAAGTGTTGATTTAGTTCCTTTGATGCTCAGTAAATTGACTTTGCACACTTCTTCTGATAAACTTGCATACCAGTAGACATGTATTCACCTTGATTCATCTTCACATACTTATCTATATCTTTCAATCTCAAAACTATCCAATATATATATATAACTCATCCACAAGCATCAATTAGGTTTACCTAATTAGATGCAACCCTCATTCACCAAAAAGATTAATTGTTGTCTTCATATTTGTACAAAGCTTTCCCAAAAATAATTCAAGTGTGTAGTACACTACAATATGTCAACAAGGACCTAAGATAGGTCACAAATACATTTGAAATACAAAATTAATTCATTATAAAATCACCTATTGATTAGGTCGGCCAAGGATAGACCTAATAAAAAAACAACAAAATGATGCCAACTCGGCATACGAGCATCAGTACACATGAAATTTTGAATTTACAAGATTCTAGGAACCAAGAACCATCTTCCAAAACCACAATGAATTATATTCATCAGTGGAGGATTGGGGAACAAAATATCGGATTACTATTTATACATACTAGTTCAAAAATACCAAATCAAGCTTGAACTATGGTGATGCAATTATAACTCATATTTAACATGGTGACATCAATGACAATACAAAATTTTCATAGAGATTTTCTTCTTAATTCTTTGAACAAGAAGTATCTATAGGCTGACCATTCTTGGGTGGGATATTAATAAGGGATAACTTAGCTACACACTTGAAACAATAGAAATAGGGTGCCCCACCTTTCAATAGATGGAGCAGAAGGGATAGGGTGTCTCAATCAAAGAATGGAATGAAGGAAAGAGATTTTCTAAAGGTTTTCCTAGGGTTTCATTAAAGAATAAAAAGGGTTTCACCACCAAGCTAGGGCTTGGAAAGACAATAAATGAATGTAACATGCAACGTACCATGCAAAACCTAACTAAATGACCTAGGAAATGAAACTAAAATACAAAATAAAAGTCTAAGAAAGTATAGAGGTGCACTTGGAGTAAGGATAAGGTCATAACAAGCTTTAAAACCCTAAAATATTATTTTTTAGTGCCCGCTAGGACTCATATGCTAGTTTGGGTGATTTCGACCTAGACTTGCGTTTATGTGCCAAAAATGGAATCTCGTAGTGGTTGATCTGAATTCACTAAAATTTGGAAAATGTGTTATACTAGGAACCATAGGCCAAAAGTAGCGTATTAGTCTTGCTTGGATTTTTTAGAGAATCAATATTTGAATCTACTCTTCAATCTCTGCTCTTTCTTCCACACTTTGTTTTCGAATCTGAGACTCTGAATTCATACCAATAGATGACTTTTTGTGAAGATGAAAACCTTATGAAAACTTGACAACTTCCATCAACCTTGCAATTTTTTTTTCAAAGGATCTTCAAGCCTCGAAGCCACCTAGATCTACAATCATACATGTAGAGAGAGAAAAACTTGTTGATTGTTAAAAAATAGGGGTTTGCCTTGGTCAAACCCCATTTAGGCAATTAAACCATATGATGAAACAATGAAATATGAACATGAAACATGAAGTATGAAACATGAACGATGATACCTTGAATGATTTCTTGAGATGTAAATCAATAATCTAATATGAAGTGGCTTTGGAGAATGTAGATTCTGATATTGAACTAGATATGAAACAATTCTTTCAAATGGATCTTCAATGCTAAATCATAACACTAGCTCAACATCATGCTTGATGCATTATGATCTTAACATGATAATGGATCTTGAATTATTGCAACAAATGATGAAGAATTATACCCTTGAATGCCTTAGAAATGGTCTTGTAAACTCTCTTGATCCTCTTAATGTTAGAAAAACAAGGATAGACAACTGAGAGGGGGGTGAATCAGTTGTTACCAAAATAAAACTTATACAACATTAATCAACCTTATATCATAGATCTGATAATTAATAGTGCAAGCATTAAATGAACAACACATTAGAGACACATGAACACCAAGATTTTATATGTGAAAACCTTGTTAGAAGTATAATGAAGAATAAAAAGGGAATAACCTTGCATTCAGGCGCATTTCCTAGAGCACACTACTCAAAGGGAAGGCTCATTGCCTTACATACAGTAATCAGATTAAATTCATCTGGTGAAGTTGAATTGAGAAATTAGCTTCTACAAAATCCTGATTATAGTTCCAGTTAGGCACACAAAAACTTCTTCAAACTCTTCCACACTCTTCTCAAAATGATCTGACCTTTATTCACACATGTAAATCACTTGTACACTTGATAACTACACACTAAATGAGGAAAAAAATCTCATGCATATATCTGCTACATAGATTTACAACCACTATTCAGTCGGCCACAAATAAAGAATAAATTACAATTGTTGGCCTTGATACATGAATAAATTAAAATGCACACCAACACAAGTTGGTCACAAGATAGTGAGGACCCAGAAAAACACCTCAAAGCATGAAAAACAATAAAATATTAATCCTCATGGATCTGCAACATGCTAACATCATCATGTCGGCCAAGAACATGAAAACTTGGGCACACATCGAAAAAATCTCTGATCACAAACACTTCAATCAATGCAGAAGTACAAAAAGGATAGAGCATGATCTAGACTCATCCATGAATGTCACAGGTACATGCACAACACATGATATTACCAGAATTTCATCTGCTTCAACCAAGAACACCATCTATAGAAACTAAGTAACTGTAGGCACACAGATCTTCATAACTTCCACAAATCTTTATGCGAACCTCTGAAACTTTCAGAAAACATACTAGAAAGATTTAGAAACAAACCCTTTGAAGTGCACTTTTAGATCTCCAACGCACAAAGCTTTCCAACATTCTGACCTTCTCAGCTCCATTGGCTGCATGTACTATATTTTTTACAATTTTCTCAATATCCTCGATATATACAACCTTAAGCATATTCAATGCTAATAGTGTTGACATCAATGACAATCACATATCAGCAACATAACCACAACATCCAATAATCTCCCCCTTTGGCATTGATGGCAAGACATGATGTAAAAAATAATACCATCAACCCAACTAACTCTTCTTCAACAATCTCCCCCTGAGATTGTGCACTCTTTCCTATTTCCTTCATTGCTCTTCTTTCCCACATTTTTCACATTGTTTATCTCCCCCTTTGACATCAATGGAAAAGGTACACATGCTTTGATCACAAATTTGAATCATCTGACAACTCCCCTTGAGTAGCAGCCAACACAACATCAATCCAGAATGAGGTATGGCTATGAATTCACAAACTGATGAAAATACCTACATCTTAGTTTTGATCAAGAGGGGAAATCACCCCTAACTTGCCTCTGAGGTACTCAAAAGTATCCTTAGGTAATGGCTTGGTAAAGATATCTGCAATTTTCTCTTTGGTAGGTATGTAGTCCAATCTAACTTCTTTGTCACTCACTTTATCTCTCAAGAAAGTGACCCATATCATTCTAGAATAATCATCAATGAGCAACATAAAATACCTTTCACCTTGTAGGATTCTGATTCTGGAAGGATCACATAGACCAGTATGTATCAAATTCAGTACTCCATTAGAGCTATACTGGTTTCTCTGAAAACAATTTAATATTTTCTTTCCCATCTGACATTCCTTGCACATAGTGTTAGTAGGATTCACTAACTTAGGTAGAGGTTTACCTAATTAGATGCAACCCTCATTCACCAAAAAGATTAATTGTTGTCTTCATATTTGTACAAAGCTTTCCCAAAAATAATTCAAGTGTGTAGTACACTACAATATGTCAACAAGGACCTAAGATAGGTCACAAATACATTTGAAATACAAAATTAATTCATTATAAAATCACCTATTGATTAGGTCGGCCAAGGATAGACCTAATAAAAAAACAACAAAATGATGCCAACTCGGCATACGAGCATCAGTACACATGAAATTTTGAATTTACAAGATTCTAGGAACCAAGAACCATCTTCCAAAACCACAATGAATTATATTCATCAGTGGAGGATTGGGGAACAAAATATCGGATTACTATTTATACATACTAGTTCAAAAATACCAAATCAAGCTTGAACTATGGTGATGCAATTATAACTCATATTTAACATGGTGACATCAATGACAATACAAAATTTTCATAGAGATTTTCTTCTTAATTCTTTGAACAAGAAGTATCTATAGGCTGACCATTCTTGGGTGGGATATTAATAAGGGATAACTTAGCTACACACTTGAAACAATAGAAATAGGGTGCCCCACCTTTCAATAGATGGAGCAGAAGGGATAGGGTGTCTCAATCAAAGAATGGAATGAAGGAAAGAGATTTTCTAAAGGTTTTCCTAGGGTTTCATTAAAGAATAAAAAGGGTTTCACCACCAAGCTAGGGCTTGGAAAGACAATAAATGAATGTAACATGCAACGTACCATGCAAAACCTAACTAAATGACCTAGGAAATGAAACTAAAATACAAAATAAAAGTCTAAGAAAGTATAGAGGTGCACTTGGAGTAAGGATAAGGTCATAACAAGCTTTAAAACCCTAAAATATTATTTTTTAGTGCCCGCTAGGACTCATATGCTAGTTTGGGTGATTTCGACCTAGACTTGCGTTTATGTGCCAAAAATGGAATCTCGTAGTGGTTGATCTGAATTCACTAAAATTTGGAAAATGTGTTATACTAGGAACCATAGGCCAAAAGTAGCGTATTAGTCTTGCTTGGATTTTTTAGAGAATCAATATTTGAATCTACTCTTCAATCTCTGCTCTTTCTTCCACACTTTGTTTTCGAATCTGAGACTCTGAATTCATACCAATAGATGACTTTTTGTGAAGATGAAAACCTTATGAAAACTTGACAACTTCCATCAACCTTGCAATTTTTTTTTCAAAGGATCTTCAAGCCTCGAAGCCACCTAGATCTACAATCATACATGTAGAGAGAGAAAAACTTGTTGATTGTTAAAAAATAGGGGTTTGCCTTGGTCAAACCCCATTTAGGCAATTAAACCATATGATGAAACAATGAAATATGAACATGAAACATGAAGTATGAAACATGAACGATGATACCTTGAATGATTTCTTGAGATGTAAATCAATAATCTAATATGAAGTGGCTTTGGAGAATGTAGATTCTGATATTGAACTAGATATGAAACAATTCTTTCAAATGGATCTTCAATGCTAAATCATAACACTAGCTCAACATCATGCTTGATGCATTATGATCTTAACATGATAATGGATCTTGAATTATTGCAACAAATGATGAAGAATTATACCCTTGAATGCCTTAGAAATGGTCTTGTAAACTCTCTTGATCCTCTTAATGTTAGAAAAACAAGGATAGACAACTGAGAGGGGGGTGAATCAGTTGTTACCAAAATAAAACTTATACAACATTAATCAACCTTATATCATAGATCTGATAATTAATAGTGCAAGCATTAAATGAACAACACATTAGAGACACATGAACACCAAGATTTTATATGTGAAAACCTTGTTAGAAGTATAATGAAGAATAAAAAGGGAATAACCTTGCATTCAGGCGCATTTCCTAGAGCACACTACTCAAAGGGAAGGCTCATTGCCTTACATACAGTAATCAGATTAAATTCATCTGGTGAAGTTGAATTGAGAAATTAGCTTCTACAAAATCCTGATTATAGTTCCAGTTAGGCACACAAAAACTTCTTCAAACTCTTCCACACTCTTCTCAAAATGATCTGACCTTTATTCACACATGTAAATCACTTGTACACTTGATAACTACACACTAAATGAGGAAAAAAATCTCATGCATATATCTGCTACATAGATTTACAACCACTATTCAGTCGGCCACAAATAAAGAATAAATTACAATTGTTGGCCTTGATACATGAATAAATTAAAATGCACACCAACACAAGTTGGTCACAAGATAGTGAGGACCCAGAAAAACACCTCAAAGCATGAAAAACAATAAAATATTAATCCTCATGGATCTGCAACATGCTAACATCATCATGTCGGCCAAGAACATGAAAACTTGGGCACACATCGAAAAAATCTCTGATCACAAACACTTCAATCAATGCAGAAGTACAAAAAGGATAGAGCATGATCTAGACTCATCCATGAATGTCACAGGTACATGCACAACACATGATATTACCAGAATTTCATCTGCTTCAACCAAGAACACCATCTATAGAAACTAAGTAACTGTAGGCACACAGATCTTCATAACTTCCACAAATCTTTATGCGAACCTCTGAAACTTTCAGAAAACATACTAGAAAGATTTAGAAACAAACCCTTTGAAGTGCACTTTTAGATCTCCAACGCACAAAGCTTTCCAACATTCTGACCTTCTCAGCTCCATTGGCTGCATGTACTATATTTTTTACAATTTTCTCAATATCCTCGATATATACAACCTTAAGCATATTCAATGCTAATAGTGTTGACATCAATGACAATCACATATCAGCAACATAACCACAACATCCAATAATCTCCCCCTTTGGCATTGATGGCAAGACATGATGTAAAAAATAATACCATCAACCCAACTAACTCTTCTTCAACAATCTCCCCCTGAGATTGTGCACTCTTTCCTATTTCCTTCATTGCTCTTCTTTCCCACATTTTTCACATTGTTTATCTCCCCCTTTGACATCAATGGAAAAGGTACACATGCTTTGATCACAAATTTGAATCATCTGACAACTCCCCTTGAGTAGCAGCCAACACAACATCAATCCAGAATGAGGTATGGCTATGAATTCACAAACTGATGAAAATACCTACATCTTAGTTTTGATCAAGAGGGGAAATCACCCCTAACTTGCCTCTGAGGTACTCAAAAGTATCCTTAGGTAATGGCTTGGTAAAGATATCTGCAATTTTCTCTTTGGTAGGTATGTAGTCCAATCTAACTTCTTTGTCACTCACTTTATCTCTCAAGAAAGTGACCCATATCATTCTAGAATAATCATCAATGAGCAACATAAAATACCTTTCACCTTGTAGGATTCTGATTCTGGAAGGATCACATAGACCAGTATGTATCAAATTCAGTACTCCATTAGAGCTATACTGGTTTCTCTGAAAACAATTTAATATTTTCTTTCCCATCTGACATTCCTTGCACATAGTGTTAGTAGGATTCACTAACTTAGGTAGATCTCTAACTACTTGAGTAGAGCTTATCTTGAAAATTCTATCAAAGTTCACATGAAACAACCTCCTATGCCATAACCAGCTTACGTCAATTTGAGCAATCAAACAACTTTCACTAGCAACAGTCAATTGTAAGATTTTACCTTTTGTCTTTGTTCCTGAAGCAATCATATTTCTTGAACTTCCCAATATTATGCACTTACCATTCTTGAACTATAGATTGTGACCTTTGTCTACCATTTGTCCAACACTCAACAAGTTATGCTTTAAGACTTCTACATAAAGAACATCATCAGTATTGTGCTTACCACCAAAAGAAATAGTGCATCTACCATGAATCACACCAGAAGTGTTGTCTATGAACCTCACAACACCACCATCATAGTTTTCCAAACTTAAAAATTTTATTTTGTCACTAGTCATATGATGTGAGCATCCACTGTCAATCACCCACTCATCTTTCTCTTCAACTTTGGCTGCAAGAGCTTTCTCAACATTCACATTACTAGCAAATTTAGTGGACACCTGACCATTTTCTTTGATAGAAATAAATACCCATTCATCTTCATTTCCAATTTCTTTCTGAGATTCTTCATCATTTACACCTTCTTTACCATAATAGCACTTTCTTTGAAATCTAGTGTTCTCAAGTTTATACTTTGAAACTCTTTCAGGACATCTAGATGAAAAATGACCTATCTTACTACAAGAAAAACATTTAATAGGTAAATTTTCTTTGTACTTACCATGACCTTCGGATTCTCTTTTCACAATCAATGCTTCTAGTTCTTCCAATTCCTTTTCTTCATCTTCAATTCACTTCATCTCATCTTCATACATGAATCTTCTCTCAGAACTTTCTCTTGAATCATATCTCTAGTTTCTTTTCACTAATACAGTAGCCTTGAAAGTAGATTAAATCTTAGGATCAGACTCACCGAATTCACTCAATTCAAATGCAGCAAGTTTTCCAATCAACATGTCTTTTGTAATATTTGTCACTATCCTGAGTTCATCAATAGCATGAGATTTTTTCTTATAAGAAGTGGGAATAGATCTAATTATCTTAGCCACAATTTCATCATCATCCAAAGTTCGAACAATGCACCTAATGTCCATCACTTGTACACTTGAGCACTACACGCTAAATGGAGAAAATAATCCCATGTATATATCCTCTATATAGATTTACAACCACTATTCAATTGGCCACAAATAAAGAATAAATTATAACTGTTGGTCTTGATACATGAATAAATTACAATGCACACCAACACAAGTTAGTCATAACATAGTGAGGACCCAAACAAACACCTCCAAACACACCAAACAATAAAGTATTAATCCTCACGGATCTACAACATGCTAACATCATCATGTCGCCCAATAACATGAAAACTCGAGCACACATTAGAAAAATCTCCGATATGAATATAGAATGATATGTAGACAAACAAAAAGGATATAGAATGATCTAGAATCATCCATGAATGTCACAAGTACATCTGCAACACATGAAATTACCATAATTTAATTTGCTTCAACCAAGAACACCATCTATAGAAACCGAGTAATTGTAGGCACACAAATCTTCATAACTTCCACAAATATTTATGCGAACCTCTAAAACTTTCAGAAAAAATACTAGAAAACTTTAGCAACAAACCCTTTGAAGCGCACCTTCAGATCTTCAACATATAGAGCTTTCCAATAATCTGACCTTCTCAGCTCCATTGGTTGCCTATACTATATTTTTTACAATTTTCTCAATATTGTCGACATATACAGCCTTAAGAAAATTCAATGCTAATAGTGTTGACATCAATGACAATCACATATCAGCAACATAACCACACCATCCAACACTTAAGAAGACTTGGAATGCTCAACTCTTGATTGCTTAGGTTGATATCATGAAGTCTTAGGTGAAATAATGATTTGAAACCTTTTTTATATAGGCAATCCATCCAACTTAATGTTTATTAGATTTTCAAAGCCAACATTCATGAAATTTGAACTTGAAACCTTGATTTTTGGCTCTAAACCCTATAAAAGAAGCCAAATGGGATGCATATGCCACTTGTGGTGTATAGGTCCCATTTAGATGGGACTCATACACCCAAGGTGTCATATGGGTCTCACCAAGATTTTTTAGGTGGAGAAAATATCAGGGAGTTGGAAAATTAAGTTTATTTGATGTCCATATCAAAATTTTCTTTGAAATAAGCCTTGGGATGCATAATAAAGGGTCTTGGGGGCCTATTAATGATTATATGAAGGTCATAAATGGAACAGGGCCCAAAAATCAATGTGAATGTGTAAATAAATACACTTTACAACATTAAATTATGGAAAAATTAGGTCTATTTAGCTTAAAAGGGTCCTAATTCCAATGTGAATGTGGAAAACACATTACAACACTAGATCAAGGAAACATTAAGTAAATTTTAATGTTAATATTTCCTAAATTAAGGAAGAGGAATACTTTTTTCGTTACCACAGTTAGCCCCCACTTTAGTGAGAGGAGGAACTTGCTTCAAACTCACACTAAAGTAGACATTCAAGAGGGGTCCATGTGTACTGATGTGGATGGTCTAGGATGACAAAAATTAAGGAGGTAACCAATCCCCGAAGATCTAAGATCCTACATAAAACTAATATAAGTGTTAGGGCCCTTTAAATATTTCACAATCCAGTTTGTCCCTTGTTTCCTTGGTGTTTAGCACCACTGGTCTACCTTGGGGTTTTGGATTTTAGCCTTAAAAAACTTCACTTTTGGTATATTGCTTTGTTTCAGTCTAGGCATTCTAATCTTGCGTTGACCTATTGGTCTATGATAGTGGTTGCATAAGTCATGGTTTGAGCCTTTTAAGTCGTTCGTGTATCGGCCCCCTTTACCTAGTTCGTCGATCTTTTTCTGCATTGGGACTGAGTTTTAGTCTTTGCTTAATGTTGGGTCAAATATTTTTTTATGACTATAGACTTGCATCTATTTTTCCATACCTTAAGGGTTATGCCCCGTCTACCTAGTTGGACCCCTTTTTATAAATAACAGTTGTTGCATGTCCATATTTTTTGGACCGTCAAATGGATAGGCTGAATCTTGACCATTCCCTACTAGCCTCGCAAGGAGTTTCAATGACATCAAAACTATGCTACGAGGTGTGTGAAATGATGGAACATGTCATCTATGGTTGTGGGGCCGAATCCTTGTTCACCTACTAATTAATGAAGGCTATATGATCAATGACTATCATGTAACAATGTATCGTGGCCATTCCTTGCTGACCTCGTGCAATTAAAACAACAGTTTTAATAATGCTATGAGGTGTGCAAATAAGTAACGCATGGACACTGGTATCCAATATGAAGTGATCGAAGTGGGACCCTCTCATGTTGAGGTGGTGTCTCATCAATAAGTTTTCATTTGCCTAGAATTTGGTGGATGATCGTGGCACTTTCAAACTATGTTAACTCAATCTGAGTCACTTGTTCTTGCTTGCTTGGATTAACATCGACAGTTGGTATTTAAAATGGGTTAGTGTTGTACAATAGCCATTTTTTCTCATGTGAGTGAATAGTAATGGTGGAGTTCAGTCTTAGCCACCAAATTTAACGCTAAAAGTCTCTCAAATTTCTATTTTCATATTTAAATTCCGTGTTGAGAAGGATTTTCCAAGCACCAAACGACACGAGCAATTTCATGTAAGTCTAGCATAACTTCCATTAAAATTCTCTACAATAAAAACCGCAAGTATCATATTTATTGTGCTCTCCTTTTTTCAAAAATACCTTGTTGTTTTCTTGAGGGCAAGTATATTTTGCATTTTTTTTCTTTAAAGCGCATGCTAGTTTGTTTGCTTTAAAGCTTGTGAATGTAATTGCCATGATATTTTAAATTGTGAATTATTGTGTTTAAGGCTGTAAAAATTGAGGTTAAATTCCCATAAACCTTTCAATATTTCAAAACCCTAGCTTAAATTTTAATCTATCTTGTGCAATGGTGCCCAAAGCCTAGTGTTCTGGCTCTGAACCTTCCACTAGGTCCTTTTCTCAAGATGTTATAGATATATTGAAACCCTCCACTAATAGGAAAATTTAGTTAAAGGCTTTTATTATGGACCCCAAGTTTTGGAAGGGTTAACTGATAAAGAATATGCAATTCAAGATGCTGAAGTACCATACATAGGTTGGAAACTATTCTCAAATTGGTTTGGAAATAGGAATTTGGGTGGCCCTCTATGTAACTCTTGGAGGTTAGACCTTGGAAAACTGGTAGTGCCAAATGTGTATTTGGATGTTGACTTGTTAAAAGATATTGCAGTGAGGTACGACCTTGTAACTAGAATTGTCAGAACATATGATGGTGTGGAAATGGTTAAAATAACTAAAGAGGAGATAGCAAAAATATTTAATCTGCACAAATGGAATAAAGATATGGTGCCTATCAACATTCAAGCCTTCAGAGAATAATATATAAATACTAAGGGTTTGTTTAGGACCTCATCTGGCCACCATAGGTGTGGGAAAAAATAAAAAGAAGATAGTGATTAGCAAGAATGAGCCAGAGCCTTTTCCCCTAAACTACTTTTGCAATTATTTTAGAAAGACAAATTGTTCCTTGTGCCAAGTTCTTGGTATCAGTATAAATACTACCATGCCTACTGACCTCATGTATATGGTTGTGTATCTCCAACATCTAGCTTTCAATGTGGTGTATGATTTTGCTACCTATCTGGAAGATAAAATGCATGAGGGTTTGATATCTCTCAAAGAAGGAAAAACAGTGGTTGGTTTTAGATGAAATTCTTTATTGATGCACATGTTTTTGTACAAAAGAGAGGTAGTTTTTGGGAAGAATATGGAATTGAAAAAGAAAGAGGGTGAAATTGACATGACTGTCCAATATTGGACCAGAATTCTAGATAGGCATGACCATGAATTTGATTATGTGGTGTTTCATAATTTTTGGGGTCAAGATTTAGAAGTTTCTTGATCTATAATCCACCTAGAATTCCAAAGGAAATTCATGATTTCTTAAGGCCAATGGAGAGGAGGCTTGAGTTGAATTTGACACATAATTGGGGAGATATCATCCCTTACTATAATACAACCATTTTCAGGGTGTATGGTACGAATTTCAACCCATATGATTTTCCTAGGGATGTGCCTCTATGGATTGGATTCTTAGAAATCATGAGGCAGTTGGGATGTGCTCAAAATGCACACTTGCCAAAAAAGCATAAGAAAGGATCTTTCTTCCCTAAATACATAGCATTTGCTGATTTTTTCATGGAAAAAGGAGGGTTGAAATATTTGGGGACATTACTTAAGCCTTATGGGTTGAGCATCGTATTCCCAAGGAACCATGATCCTAAGGGTTTCATTTCTCAAATGAAGGTAAAGAACAGAACTAGCATATTTTTTCATAATTTCTATTACCTTGAGGATATCATCAAAGACATCCTTGACTTGCAGGTGCAGGAGGAAAGAAAAAAAAATTATATATCTCTTACTAAGATGATGAAGAAGGAGACATAAAATAACCCTACACATAATCCCATGCCAAATATCAGTGGTGAATTGAATAGGCCCACATATGCTATTGACAATTTTGAGAGCATGGTAGGATTCTTGAAAGTAGGACAGACTGTGGAGGATAAAGGAAAGTCACAAGCTGTTGAAGAATATCCTAAAGTGAGATTGGAGGAAAGACCCACTTATCAGCCTTCACAAAAGATTAGGTTATATTCTAGAAAGAGGGGAACGATGGTTGAGAAAGAAACGAGGCCCACTCAGGTTACTTCAGTAAAGTATGGAGTGATATCTCATAAGAAATCAGTTCCATCATATGCCTACAGGGCAATTTTTATTGAATGTTGTTGATCTGGACTCTCCCTGAGACCCTCTTCTCCAACACCGCCACGATCACCCAAGAGATAGAGGATTGAAGAGGAAAAGGTGGTTAATTATCCTAAAACATATGATGAAGAGATCATGGTGACCCCTGATGACATGTAGCAAGAAATGCCATCTTTTCCACAAAGTGTTGCATCAAGTTCTGGATTTGTTGCTCTAAGTCTTGGGAAAGATGAAATAAGGGGAATAACTAATACTGATGATATGAGAATAGAGGCTTGCAGATAATTAATGCAGGGTGATTCTTTTGTTAAAAAAAATGCATTTAAATATTTTGTATGGAGGGCACATCTTTCAGTGTATGCTGAGAAGGTGGCTGAAGAAAGGAGTATGCACCAAGAGCTTCCAGAGAAGGTTATTCAAGCCAATTCCATGCAAAAAATGAGGGAAACCTTCAAGGAGATGACAATAGAGCAAGGTAGGGCATTGGTACAAAAGAGTGGAATATTATTTCTCCTAGAATGGGATATTGTTGATGTTATTATATTTGATACAATAAGAAGGGCCAATAGACCACTTCTTCAAAGTGAAGAATAAGCTACATTGGCACTTAAAGGTTCAGCCTTTAGTGAAGAATGGGATGCCTTGGCAATTTGGTCATTGTCTACTAGATCTAGAAAGCCAATAGTTGTAGAGCTGACTGATTTCAGTAGTCACTTGGTTCTAAGAAGAGTTGTTGATACTCCAACATTGGAAGTGGCAGATATGGCAGTGAATGTTGCCAAGTTCACCAGGGAAACTATTGAGGATTTGACCAAGGATAGAGATACTCTGAGGGGCCAATATAATGATCTTATTAATGAGTATAATAAGAGTCAACGATCTTATTATTGAAGTAGAAAATGGAGACATTGAAGTCTCAAGGACAGGCTAGCTCTACCCACACTGCTTATGATTCACCAATGGAACAAACTCAACCTTCTTCATAGGAACAATCCTTAGCAATCATGCCATATAATATGGGATAGGTTCCCATTACAATTAAAAGGGAAAATAGCCTAGGGGGAGGAATTTCAAGGGAAAAATCAATCAGCCAGGTTGAGGAGTATAAAGAATTGTCGCAATAGTCCCATGAATCAATGTTTAAGAGAAATTCAATAATTCTAGATACTTTATTGAGACACTTGAATAGAAATGTCCAAGTAAATTTGAATAGTGTCCATGCAAGTTCTGTTTTAATGTTGCATGTAATTAAGATGTTCCCAAGAGATAAATAATTAGCCACCCTATTTTTGGTTAAGTGGAGTCCCAAAGCTAAGCAATTAAAGTTCATGGTGGTAGGAGCAAAGAATAAAAAAGGATAAGTATCCCAGGGCTATGCTAACTTATCAATCTCTTAATAAAATTGTGCAGCAAAAGTTCCAGCGATATGTTGCTCCTATGGAATTAAAGATCAATGATTTAAAGGCCAAATAGGATGAAGTAGACCTAACACTATTACCAGATATCTAGCATAATTATGATGAGGTGAAGCCTTTGCAGGTTTGGAAAAACCAAATGAATAACATCATTTCAACTCAAACAAATTAAATATGCAAGAATATTGATATTGGTATGTTGAATGATACACTTGAGAAACTATCCTTTGTTATTAGTTTCTTAGAAGACTTTGATTAGGAAGCTACTTCAGTGATGGTGAAATATGCACCATATAGGGAAAAGGTTGACGAGGTTTTCACTTTTAAATAGCCATCTGAAGCAAAATTTGAATTATGGAAGATGGTATTCACTAATGATTTTGGGATATGACCACCAGGGTGGAGAATTATGACTTGGTTGAGTATAGTACAAGTCTAGCCTCAGAAGTTACAATTGAATATACACATACTTCTCCTAGCTGAAAGTGAAGATTTCTAACATGGATTACTATCGATGTGGATAAAGTGTTGCAACGGTTAAAGATTATTTTCCTTTTAACGGGTTGCCTTTTGGAAGGCGGGTTTCCTTCTCTGCGATAATTGAAAATAAATTTTATCTTATATGCATTCCCTCCAATTGTAAAATGGCAATATAACTGTAGAGGGGAATGTGTAAAATATTAGTCCAATCAAGTGTGGACATGTGTATATTCTGGCCTGAAGCTTGTTTTTCCCCCTTATTCTATAAAAGGTAATTTTGGGCTAATGTACAGGGTATTTTGTTGAATGCGATATTTGAGAGTGCAAAATTGTAATACAAAGAGAGTAAACATTGAGTCCATATTTTAAATTTTAGAGTTAGATAGGAGAATTTTGTCAATTATGAGGTTCTTAAGCATGTTTGTGTTGAATATGATAATATTTTGAGTCTATTTTCTCTCTAATTGCGATACCTAGCATCAATTATTAATGAAATGTTGGTCAAAGACTAGTTTCATTGATTTTCATTATTCTTTACTCTAAATTATGTTATAATTGTAGCTTTGGTTCAAAGGATCAATTAAATTCTTTGGTTATTGTGTACGTTCATGTGGGTTGGAAACTAGATTCATAAGTAGTAATAGGTTTCTAGTATAGATGTGTGAATTGTAATGCAATTCATATAGATCTCAACTATTTAGGATTAAGTTTTCCTTATAGTTCAATTCTTTCTCATTTGACTTTGTGCTTTAGGATATGACACTAGTACTGAAGTAGTGGTCATATTTCTCACATCTTTGGAATTTGATTTTAGAACATTTATTCAAAATAATCTTCATATCGACCAATCTTTGTTATGTTTGAAGTTCTCTACTGATAGGAGTTGGATCTTTGAAGGACTTCATCTTTTCAGTACTGATGGGGAACTTATCTATTGTTATGCAATGTGTATTCAAAATTGATTAGTTATTTGTAAGAAGCACATTGTGGGATCACCCTCTCAGGTCTTGCAGAGCCCAAAGTGTAGGAGAGTAAGTATTATTGCTTCTTCTCATTAAGTTGGCCAATCATTTCCTAAGACTTCATTATTGAACATTGAAAATTCATAAAAGCTTTGAGGAATCAGCTTGGATTTTGAAAAGCACCAACCATAAGCATAAAGGTATGTGCATGAGGTGTACGTTATGCAAAATCAAGATGTCCAAACATGCAATTTCAATAACTAAAAGAAAGAAAAACTAAAACAATCAAAAATAAAAAGAGGTGGATCAAGCCTCGATCATTTGTCCCACACATTATGGATTAGATCTAAGTTATTTGTCCAAAAATGCATGCTCAATTCGAGGAAACTAAAATTCAAGTTGTTTGTTGGGTGAGTATCCAAAAAGGGTGAGACACATATGCACACAATAGGTATATGCTCAGAAGAAAGTGGATATGGGAAATTCATGCCTAAGCGTGGCTTCACATACAACTAGACCAAAGATATACGCCCTGATAAATTTTATAAGGCACCACAAAACAATGAGCTTTGAGCTTCATGAGGCAAGCAAAGCATCATATGCTTGAAACTCATGAACAAACAAGATGGCACCATAGGTGAGCAAAGTGTGTTATGTAAGGTGGCCATATAATAGTCTTTTTACATGCAACGTAGTGTAAGGTATGTTCAAAGGGATTTTTCTTATTTTATGTAAGGTTTCTTCTCAAGAAATATTATGCTTAATGTCTCCAAGAGATGACAAGCCAAAGAAATATCACTCTCAGATGGAATCAAACCTAATGAAACCACTAAGAAAAGGATGCCTTGCATGAAGAAACAAAATTACTAAAAGTGAAACATGAGTGTCAATGTATGCCCCCACTTTAAAGTGGTTGCTCACACTAGTGCTATGAGAAATTGCTTTAATGTATAAGAAGAAATGAGAGATTATTTTAAAGCCTTATGTCAGGTCATATGTTTCTAAATGAAGCTATGTCATGGAGAGGGGATGCCCCCAAAATATAACTTAGTATGTAATATGTGAGCCAACTTAAGGCATGTTGTCCACATCCCAAGCTTGTTATTATATATACATGAAAGGTAGTCAACTAGCCAACAAAGACAACAAGTGACATACAAGGACAAGGCTACTTAACCCCTTGCCCACACTTAGTACACGACAAAGATGGGCCAAAATAAAAATTAGTATCAATTATAGGAAATAGGCACTTCAACATAAGGAATGTTAACTATCCAAGATACTGAGAGGGAGGGGGGCTAAATCAGTATCTTCTTTACTTTATTGAAAAAATACCATCGAATTAATCCAATGCATAATAAATTAAGATAAGAAGAAGAATTAATTGAACATGAAGCACATAGCTCAAGAACACCAAGATTTTTACGTGGAAAACCTAGAATGGGAAAAACCATAGTGATGATTAAATCAAAATATATTACAACTAATTATAAGATATTACAAAAGGGTGGCTCACTACCAAGACTCACTATCCAAAATGGAGGCTCACTTCCTACAAAATATAGAAACAAAAATGGCTTACAGCTAGAGAATGAACTGATGTAAGTACACCTCAGAGTGCAAGTTCAGTTCCTTTGAAGCTCAAGGATTTTGCATGCCAACAAATCATTGTTCTCTCTTTTCACATCCACACTTAATCTACCAAAATTTGCATACTCACTTTTTTTCATGTCTCTATCTCCAAAGATATCCTATATATATATATCGAATTTTCCCATAAGTAACAATTAGGTTGGCTCCAAGTAAACACAAAAAATTCTCAAAATAAATTCAAATGTGTGGCACATAACTACATGTGAGCATGGATTGCATAAGCAAGATTTAATCCATTGCACCTTAAATCACTTATTAGGTAAGCCAAAGATAGACCTAATAACAAAATTATAAACAACAAAAATGATGTTGGTGACAACCATGAGAATTTGAACACACGAGATCATGTCCATGCATGATTTTATAAACCAAAAACTATTTCCCAAAATTTGAAGTAACAACTATCATCGGAGGGGAAATCCAAAACAAAATACTAGAGGACAAATCTGCATTAATGGTTCAAAATACCAGATTAATATGACTTTGAATCTTGTAGTTGCAACTCATATATAATGGTGACATCAATGAAAACAAAAACTATATCAAGGGATGTGTTCTTCTTCATTATTCCAAGAATCTCCCCCTTTTTCATTGATGGCAACATGCACACCAAATGAATTTACAAACTTCCTATGTACAAAGTATACTCTATTTCCCTTACCTTTCTCCCCCTTTGACATCAAGGACAAAGGGAAACCAAAAAGTATAAACAAAAATATGTACACGGGATCAAGAATGTACATCACAAAGAATCAAACTATTGAAACTCTCCCTGAGGAGTTTAACCCAAACAATTTAAAAACCAGAAAATAATTTTACCCGGAGGAGGGAGCATTTTGAAGTTCATGAAGAATGCATTATCAGGCTACTTTACCATTCTCCAATTTTTTTATAGCAAATATCAACATTTTTTTCAAAGACTCTAATACAATAAATCTTTCTTCAACCTCATCTGGAGTATCTGGGGTCAGGTTGATCTTATCCAAATTCTCATCATTAGCTAAAGCATTGGCTACTGGAGTGTACTCCATCATTACATTGTCACCAAGTAGGCCAAATTTTCCGATTATCCCTGCCTTATGCTTCAGTAACATGATTTTTTTTATCTATGCGCAAAGATGGCATTCCAAGTTGATATGTCTTTGTCCATGGATACATTGTAAGTATTTGAAACAACTGTGAACTAGGACTCAATGGAGTCCATGAGATATTTTATACTTTATGTGGCATCAAGCCACCTTATGCTATAGGAAAACATGGAATTAGCTTTGGATTCATAGGCCTTTATAGATTCAAGTCTCTTTTCTACATTGGTATGTGCTGAAGCACGCTTGTCATGGAGGATCAATAGCCTTTTCTCAATCATTTTCTCTTCAACTTCCTATTCTAATTTCTCACCAAGTCTGGTGGCATACTCCTTGAAGGAGTCCAATAGAAGCTTCAAGTTTTCAACCAGAGTGAGAGATATGTCCATTGATGTATCAAGTGTGACATCCTACAAATCCTTAATGACATCTTCAATAAGCTTCATTCTCTTCTAATGCAATTTCAGGATTTCTCTTCTCCTTGATGCATGAAATACATCACCTAACAACATTTTATGTATAGGAGAAATCATGTTCAGATCTGCATAGCCTTGATTCATGGGAAGTTACAGGAGTTCCAGAGGAAGTTTTGGGTGGAATCTAATCTATTTAAATAGCAGGTCCTTAAAGACATCATCACCGAAGGATGATTCTTCTGTGGACTTTTGTTATTCCACAACCTACCGAGATACTTCTTCGTTCTTTCCAACAAGTTCACCTGATATCTTATTTCCCTTTCCTTCCTCATTTTTCTCTTCCTCTACTCTTTTTTCTTCCATCTCCTTTTCTTCTAACTTTTCCTCTTCCATCTTTTCTTCTTCTTCTTCCTCTTCCTTTTCATCTTCTCTCCTCTCTTCTTTTGCTTTATCTCTTTCTTCTTCTTCAGAGTGTACCAAAGGGGTGACATTGTGAATCTCTGCTTCAAAATTTTCTTCAACAAGTCTTTCACATTCTGGAACCTTGTTAACAACATTAATTCTGGGTAGAAAATCTATACTACCAATTTCTGGAGGGATATTGGAGTCATTTATTTCTAGAGCTATGTTTTCATTAGTAGTATTGGAAGGAGGATCTTTCTTGACTTCTGTAGAAGATTCTTTTCTTGATTTAGGTTCTATACCAGATGCACCAAGCATACCATACTTGTAAGATTTTTCAAGGTCATCAAGGGCAATCCTGAATTCTGCATTATCCTCCATTTTTTTAAATCTTCAAGATCTCCCTCAAATTGGTAGGATTCTCTAGAGTAACAAAGCTCTAGTATCAATTGTTAAATATCCAAGATACTGAGAGGGGTGGCTGAATCAATGTATTCTTTATTTTATTAAACAAATACCATCCAATTAATCCAATGCATAAGATAATTAAGATAAGCAAAAGAATTAACTGAACATGAAACACATAGCACAACAACACCAAGATTTTTATGTGGAAACCCCACAATGGGAAAAACCACAATAAGGATTAACTCACAGTATAGTATAACCAGTTATAAGATATTACAAAAGGGTGGCTCACTATCGGGACTCATTGTCCAAAATGAAGGCTCACTACATACAAAATATAGAAACAAAAATGGCTTACTATCAAAGAATGAACTGATGTAAGTACACCTCAAAGTGCAAGTTCAGTTCCTTTGAAGCTCAATAATTTCACATGCTAGCAAATCATTATTCACTCTTTTTGCATCCACTCTTAATCTACCAACATTCGCAGACTCACTTTTTTTCATATCTCTGTCTCCAAAGACACCCTGTATATATATATCTCATTTTCCCATAAGTAACAATTAGGTCAGCTCCAAGTAAACACAAAAAAACCTCAAAAGAAATTCAAATGTGTGGCACACAACTTCATGTCGGCATGGATTGCACAAGTAAGATTTAATCTATTGCACCTTCAACCACTTATTAGGTTGGCTAGAGATAGTCCTAATAACAAAATTGTAAAGAACAAAAATGATGTCAGCAACAATCATGAGCATCTGAATGCATGAGATCCTATCTATGCATGCTTTTATCAACCAAAAACCATTTCCCAAAATTAGAAGTAAAAAATATCACCAAAGGGGAATCCAAAACAAAATACCAAAAGACAAATCTGCATTACTGGTTTAGAATACCAAATCAACATGACTTTGAATCTTGTAGTTGCAACTCATATATCATGGTGACATCATGACAATGAAAACTATATCAAGAGATGTGTTCTTCTTCATTATTCCAACAAGGAAGAGCACCAAAATCCTTAAGATGTTAAATTTAAATTATTAAAATCTTTACATTCATTATAGAATTACCATGAACTCTATGATATGAAGAAAATGAAATCTTGTAGTCAAATATATTTTGTGTTCTTGGAGGGAGAGATATCAAATGATCTTGGAGGAGTCTGGACAAGATACTCTCTTGATCAAAAGTAGAAGATGTTCCTTTATATTGCAACAAATATGTCCCTTGTTTAGTAAAAGGTTTCATACTTACACAAGACTCTTTAGATTGTATTATTTTATTCTCTCCTATATAGGAGAGTCTAAAATCTATCGGATTTGAATCATTAGTGTTTTTCATGATCATATTGATATTAAGCGAAGACTTCTTTGTTTCTTTTGTTTCAATCAAAGAAATACAATCAAGACCACTAGTGTCTATCAATTTAGGATGCAGTAATGTTAAATTTTTCTTAGAGCAATCATTTGTAACAGTGTTGAAATTGAGGGAAGGGTATGTGTTGGATCATGATGGGCCAAAAAGTGGTGATATCTAAGTGATATGATGGCCCATGTGGATGACAAAAAAATTTTACCCCAAAATTGATGAAACGAAAATGGTTTTTAAAGGAGATTCTCAGCTTTCCACTAATATAAATTATTCTTTACTTTGAATTTAATAAATAATTATTATTCATTTTCTATTTGAATTACGACTAAATCCCTAATTGATAGGCTGATTGAAAAGCATCTATAGGTTTCAAATGATATCAGATTTTTTGAATCCAAAATATGTGTCACATTCTATGCTTTGCATACTATAGGATTAAAAAAAAACAAATTGAATTTCATGAAGTTTTGACCAAGTTAAGGTGGTTAGACATATGAGTTTTTATATTTTTTAAAATAAGGAATAAAAAATTCATAATTAATTATTTACTTTGAAAAAAATTACAAAAAAATATGCATCACATCGGGACACGAGTCCCCTACTTATATCTAAAATATTATAAAAAAATATTATCATTTTATTGTGATTAGGGTGGTCAAACAAACACCTACTTTCCTATTTTTTCCCTGAAATTTATGTACTACTGCATTGAAATGTCAAATTTTCACCAAATAGATTTTTTCTTTTAAATAAACCTAGTAGTTTAGAAACTACATTCAATTTTCTATAGATTCAATTATTCACTTATTCAAATTATGTCAATAATGATTTTGAATTTTATTGCCACTTAAGGGCCTATTTTTTCCATGATGATCCTGCACATACCTGGAAGACTTGTTTGTTTCTCTTGAGGGACAATAACCAAGAGTACTAGTTGTTCCTTGTATGTTAGGCTCTATAGGGACACATATACCTTGTTTTCTAGCACTACATCCTTTTCCACTATACCCAAGTTGTTTCATAAGTTCATAACCTTTTCCATAAAGCATTTTCATTTCTTTTGGAGTCGATGGTTGTTTATAATCAGCTTCATCAAATTTTGTTGTACAATTTTCTTGATCTTCTAAATTATTTGAGGTGGATACTTTCGAAGGGTCGTCTAAATTTTTTGTTGACATTACCACTTTTTCTTTTCCCTTTTCAATCTTTTTTTATGATCTTGTATTCGCCCATGAATGATGAGAAATCTAAAGAACCCCAATCATCTTCTAATAGTTTCGTGGCTTCCTCAATATTTTTTTCTTTTTATTTCTCTTGTATGGGTTCTACTTGTGTAGTTGGTGCTAATTTTTTTAAAGGATTCTCCTTTCCTTTCTCAATGTTCAAACAACTATTTGGTTCAGGGTCAGCTTTGATTGTATATATTTTTTTGTGGTAAACATACTTCATTTTATGATGAAGGGTAGAAGCCACTTCATTCATTGCATGAATCCAAAGCCTTCCTGAAAGAATATTGTATGAAAGGTCATGAGTCATAACATGAATACGAGTTTGTAATGTAGCCATTCCAACTACAACCGGAAAAGTAATCACACCAAGCAGATGCTTTCCTACATTTTCAAAACATCGAATCGATAAGGAATCAAGCTCAATTTTTTATTTATCCATGCCAAGTCTACACAAAAGGTTCACACTACACACATTAAGGGTGGAGCCATTGCCAACAAGGGTTCTTTTTATTCCCAACCTATTATAGATAGCTATTATCATGAAATAATCATTTTGTTTGCACTTCCAAAAGAGGGAGCTCACTTTGGTGGAAAATAATTCCAGTATTCATTTCTTGAACAATGGCTTCTATGTCATTAAGTTTCACATTAGAAGGGATAGAAAATTTTTGTAAAGAACTTTGAATCATGTTGTGATAGTAAGGGGATGCTTGAATAAGGTTCCATGGGAATAGCTTATTAGGAGTGTTCATAAGTTGTTTAATAAGATTGTACCCCTTTTCATTATGTGAAGGAAAATGAGGGGGACCAGGAAAGATAGGGTTAGGTAGTGGGAGGGATATTTAAGGTGTTTGTCTTGGTTTTGGACTTTTTCTAGTGTTATATGTATGAGCAACAATATTATAACTCAACTCCTACAAAACATTATTCTTAGGTGGGTAAAGGATAAGTTCAGGTTTGTTTTGAGTTGGAGGTTTGTGTGATGGTGGGTAAACAATTAGAGGATTCTTAGGATGTCCCACATGTTATATAAGAGCTCCATTAATCAAGGGGGGTCTAACAAAAAAAATTACATTTATAACCTTAGTGGTTTTAGTTTGATGTATTTCTAATGAGGGGGAGTCCAGTGTCATCTTTTCACCATCACCTAAGGAGGCCAAATTACTATTGTTAATGTTGTTATTTTATTGCACCATGACATCCTCCCTAGTAGGAGAGTTTTTAGGAGAACTACAAACCAGATTTTCATGGCATTCAATTTGTGGTTCTTCTAAAATGACTTCATCGCAAGTAAGGGAGTTATCAATGTTTGGATTGTCTTTTTTATCAGTAATGTTTTCCCTAGCGGAAGAGAGGCAAATAAGATTCTCATGACTCTTATTTATTTGATCTTCTAACATCAATGTTTCTTCTTTACTAGTAGTAGAGATATTAGGAGAAGGTCCAATTTTATTGTTATTATTGTCCATGATTTCATCCTTATTTTCTAAGGACTCATTCTCTTGTGTCCCAATATCTACCCTATTAAGGGTTATTTTAGGGGAGTAACAAACAAGATGTTCATCACATTCCATGGTTAGATTTTTTAAAGTAGCTTCATCACAATTAGGGGAGGCATTGAGAGAAGGAAGAATGCTTGTCAATGATTGAATATTTTCATTCAAATAGATCTCTCCAAATGGTAGGAACATTAGGAAAGGGAGAAAGAAAATTTTCATGACTTTCAAGTGTATCTTCTAACACTAAACTATCTTCTTCATTAGTAGGAAGGATATTAGGAGAGGAATGAATGTGATTATCATGGTTATCTACAATTACATCCCTTTGTTCTATAATTTCTTCCCAAGTGGGAGAGGTACGATTGTCATACCTCTCAATCATTAGATCTCTTAACACCAACATTTCCTCCTAACAAATTTAATTTTCATGGTCATGCACAATTGCATCTTTTTTCATTACAGAATTCTCAAAAGTAGGGGAGGTTTTGGGAGAGGAGTGTAAACTATGTAAAGTAGTGGCAATGATTTCATCTTCTATTGTTATAATATCTTCCCACAGGCAAGAGGAGAAGGACAAGCAAGAATTTTATGATTCTCAACGATTCCATCTTCTTTTACCAAGATACCGTTGTCACTAATAGGAGATATATTGGGAGAAGAACAACTATGATCATAATTATTATCTATAATTGTATCTTCTTCTATCACATCATTCCCACATATACAAGAGATAGGAGGGGGTGTAGATTTAAGGAAAGTGTTAACGTTTTCACTCTCTTGTACTAAGACATCCTCATAACTAGGAAATGTATTGAATGGATGACTAACATGCTTATGGACTAGGTTTTTCTTTGCAAACATGGAAAAGATAGATACTAACATTTGTGAAAAGTAATCTATAAAAACTCATAATGGAAAGAGATTTAAATTGCAATGTAAAGACCTAGAATGAAATGTGTAAATGTAATTTTCAAATTCTAAACAAGGTAATTTGTTGATTACACTATGAAACAATCTAAAAAAGAAATATTCTAAATGAAAATTTGGAATTTAGTAATGCATGAAATGTACCAAATTAGGCTAGATCTAATGAAATTCATGTTTACAAAAACTTAGCCAACTGGAATAGGTATTTAATTATAGAAAATAGAAGTACAAAAATGGTGTTTCTGATATTGTAAAAGGTAGTTTTAGGGCTGATCTGGGACTAATTCACACAGAGGGGAGTATGAGTCCCAATTAGAGATTTTGAAGGGTTTAAATGCTAAAAAATACACCACACAAAATTCCTAGAAATCTTGGAAAAACACCTGTAGAGGGACTAAATCACCCAGAGGGGCTAGTGAGGCCCAATTAGGGTTTTTGCACTAAATTCAACAAATTATGAGTTGATTCTAATGTTTATAGCTTGTATACTAATTTGACTATTTTTAATTATAAAATTTCAATGAAATTGAATTATATAAGATGCAAAAATGCAACCTATATGCACTTTCACTAATGCAAGATTTAGAAACCCTAGATGCAAATTAACTAATGTAAACACTAACACAAAGTTAATGAAAGATAGATCTAGGGTTATAATGCACTCCTATAAAAAATAAGGTGTTTTAAATGCATGTTCACCAAAATGAAATTTTTTTTGGGTGCCCGACCTTTTCGGAGATAGAGCACAAGGGATAGGATTCTTATTTCACTCAAATTTCACTCAAGGAAACCATGGAGATCTCAATCCAAAGATGTAATGAAGGAAATATATCTACTAAAGGTTATCTTAGGGTTTTATTAGAGACTAAAAATGGGTTCACCAGTAAGCTAGGGCTTGGAAAGACAAGAAATGAATGTAACATGCAAAGTACCATGCAAAACCTAACTAAATGACCTAGGAAATGAAAGTAAAATGCAGAATAAAAGACTGAGAAAGTATAGAGGTACACATAGAAGAGGGATGAGGTCAGAACAAGCTTCAAAACCTTGAAACCTTTTTGTTTGATGCCCACTAGGAATCATACACAAGTTTAGGCAATTTAGTCCAAGACTAGGCTTTCTATGCCAAAATTGGAATATCACAGTGGTTGATATGAATTTATTGAAATCTGGGAAATGTGCTATACTAGGGATCAAATGCCAAAAGTGGTGTATCAATCCTTCTTGGCTTTTTCTAAGAATCAAGATATGAATCTTCTCTTCAATCTCCACTCTTCCTTTCACACTTCATTTTTGAATTTCAAACACTAAATTCAGACCTCTAGATGACTTTCAATGAAGATGACAACCTTGTGACAACATGAAAAATTCTCTCAACCTTGCAATTTTGGCTTCAAAGGATCTTCAAGCCTCAAATCCAGCTAGATCTACATTCAAACATGTAGAGAGAAAAACTTGTTGATTGTTAGGAAATAGGGTTTTACCTTGGTCAAACCCTATTTAGGTAATTAAACCTTATGATGAAACATGAAGTATGAAACATGAACAATGATACCTTGAATGATGTCTTGAGATGTAAATCAGAAATCTAACATGAAGTGGACATGTAGAATGTAGATCTTGATCTTGAATTAGATATGAGACAATGCTTGCAAATATATCTTCAATGCTACATCACAACACTAGCTCAACAATATACTTGATGCATTATGATATTGACATGATAATTGATCTTGAATTGGTTCAATAAATGATGAAGAATTCTACCCTTGAATGCCTTAGAAATTCTCTTATAAACTCTCCTGATGCTCTTACAAAGTCTTGGAATTCTTAACTCTTGATTGCTTACATTGATATCATGAAGGCTTTAATGAAATAATGATTTGAAACTTTGTTTATATAGGCAATCCATCCAACTTACCATTTATTATATCCCAAAAGTTGACATTCATGAAATTTGAACTTAAAACCCTGATTTGACAATCAAAACCCTAAAAAGGGGCCAAATGGGACTCATATGCCACTTGTGGCATATAGGTCCAATCCGGATGGGACTCATACACCCAAGGTGGCATATCAGTCCCACCAAGCTTTTTAAGGTGTAGGAAATGTCAGGGAGATGGAAAATTAAGTGTATTTGATGTCTATATTAGGATTTTGGTTGAAATAAGCCTTAGGATGCATAATAAAGGGTCTTATGGGACTTATTAATGATCATATGGAGGTCATAAATGCAAGAGGGCCCAAAAATCAATGTGAAAGTGTAGATAAATACACTTTACAACATTAAATTAAGGAAAAATTAGGTCCATTTAGCTTAAAAGGGTCTTACATCCAATGTGAATGCAGAAACTAGATTACAACACTAGATCAAGGAAATATTAAGTCCATTTTAGTGTTAATCATTCTTGAATTAACGAAAGGGGATACTTTCTCCACTACCACAACAGTTAGCTGTAAAATTTTGATATGATATGAAAAATAAATTGACAGGGCTTGATAGGTTCCATAGGTTGAGGCCAAAAAGAATCTAGTGAAAAGTTTCTATGGGAAGCCAAAGGTTTAAATCCACTATGATGAACTTATATTTTTCATTTTCAAATGGAAAATTTATGAATTTGTGGATTGTCGATGGTACTGCATTCATGGAGTATAGCAATGGATATTCTAGCTTCACATAAAATCGGTTTGACATCTAAATGATGGTGAATGAAAAATATAGTTGTTTTGGTCCAACTTTTAGTGGGACATTTATCAAATCTATAGTAGGGTGAAAAAAATCTTCATGATTCTTTATGCATTCTTTTTATTGTTCATAAGTCTTTATAAAGTTCATCCAAAAATAAGAATTCTTCAATGATTACATTCTCTAGACACATAGGATGAATGAGTATCGCTTGTGTAGGTTTGTCTTTAATATAATCAATGATATAGATATTTACATCAAGTGCATGTATGGATACATCAATATTTGTAAAAGAAATCTCAGGTAACAAAGTGATCTGACCCTTACAAGGTTAAAATTCTATTGCATTGACAATATTACATAGATCACCATCATGATGTGTATAATCACTACCTTTCACAAAGTTGGATGTATGATTTGGAATTTGTTAATGAAAATTGAATTTTTTTGGTTTGATGGACCGAAAAAATGGTTTCCTTTATCATTATAATCAACCAACTAGATGTGATTAAAATTGATAAGGTTTTGTACTTGGTATTTAATATGCATACATCATTTCATATCATTTCTAGGTGTACAATGGTATTGATAAAATACTTTTGGGTTGAAGTCTAAAGGTAAAGGTTTTGTTATATCGACAGGCATAATCAGATGTAATTAGATTAAGTTCTTTCTTAGAAATTGTAGCATGGTTTCTTAAAGAGAACACATGTAATTGGGTGAATTTTCCATCTATCTAGCTAAATTGATAAGGAGATATGTACATGTGGTAGCAACATTTGTGTCAATATTAATAGCGGTTTGAGAAGTGTTTATCTTAATGAAGTTTTTTATTTTTCTTTTTGAATGATTGGCAATTGTTTGAGCTACAGATTGAGATTGATTAATAGGAGTTAATGAAGATGTACCCTCATATTGACTAACCAATATCAGATCATCAAAAAGAGCAGTAAACAAGTGTTGAAAGGATGGATACTTCATTAACAATCTCTTACAGTCTCAAATATTAGGTTGCAAATTTCCTATAAACACCCTTTCAACATCGATATCAAGAAGACTATAGGAGATCTGTGAGTAAATAAATTGGTATGGTCTTTATAAATTTTGTTATCTTTTCCTTAAGTCCTTGCTTAGAATGCACTAATTTAGTTAACATCACTTCAAGACCAATATTTTCTTGAAAATATTAGAGAAATGCGCTAACAAGTTTAATGAATGAATTTTTTGAGTTATTTAGCAATATCAAAAACTATTCTAATGCCATGTATTTTAATGATCTAGGAAATAACTTAGTTAGGATCTTATCTTCAAAGATGAAGTCACTGTACAAGATGATAAAAATTGATACATGGTTGCTAAGATCTCCCTTATCATTGTACTTCTCAAATCAAGCTACTTCCATGTTTTATTGTATAAGTTTTTTGGCTATAACAATTGACAATGGCTTTTGTGTGATATATTGTGGAGGATTACCATTAGGATTTTGAGTTAATATGGAAATTTCTTATTGAAGTGATGTCACATTTTGAAAAAATTAGTTTATGACTTGATCATTATTTTCCACCTTTTGAGAGTTTATTGAATATGGTGACTTTGTGTAAGTGATTGATGTGATACTATGTTTCATGTTTATGAGAGGTGATGAATATGGAGGTATTATGGGTGATGTGACAAAACTATAAGGATTACCACTAGGAATCCTACACTTGGAGTGAGAGCACTGGTGTATTGTATAGTCGATGCTACTATGGGTGGTTTAAATATTGGAATATAAGGTATGGTTGTGGGAAAGGAAACTTGGTTTCCTTCATTTTCAACATTTGTGAATGTTTGAGTATAACTAGCTATTATAGGGATGCTAACATCTACTATGGAGCTAGACTACACAACACTTTTATTCCTTGAGCATCATTTATCAAATTCCCAAGTTTATCCATAGTAGGTATCATTTTTCTTGTTAAGGATTTAATTCTTAAGTAATCTTGAGAACCCTCTAAATATTTATCCAATTGTCTTAGTTTATCTTCAAGAATATGGGCAATAGCAGTTTGTAAATCCACACAAATGTTGGATTGTGAGATAGTCATGGGTGATGTATGGTGATAAATGCAATCCAAAATAGACTAGTTTGGTGTCATTCCTTGTGTGAAAGAGTTAAAGGTCTCATGCTCCACAATGGATGTAGCTACGACATGGGATGCCATTAGTCTGTAACTTTGTCTCACAAGGGTATTAGTAGCAGGACACGAGGTCGTGAAGCTTAATTGAATGTATGAGAGTGTGTGCATATAAGGAGAAATTTGGCCATAAAAATATGGGGTTATGTTTATAAGGATGGTTAAAGGCTACAAGAATCTATTGATAAATTTACATATCAATACTCTTATCCAAAGAGGAAAGAGTGGTTAAAAGTGCAACAAAAGCTTGTTAGTTGACTCTATTTATTTTGATGTTGATTTAGTAGACTAGATATAAATTTTAACCACATAAAATGGAATATAAAATGATTTGATAGTAGTTTTTGTAGATCTTCATATTCATTAAGGGTTTTTGGGGATAAATTTGTACTTGTCTAGATTTTTATTCTATGTAAATATAGTTGATGGATGTAAAACTTGAATTCATGTTTATCAACATGTTCGCAATCCATACTACATTCTAGTATGTCCTTGTATCCTTCATAACGATTGCAGCTACAAGACAACTCTTATCATTAATATTTTTTATTACAAAAACATATTTTTATAAGAAGTAGAAACCCTAGGAGGTTTTTGAAATGACTCTGAAACCTTGGACATCAAGAAAGGAAAGAACAACATGAAACTAGAACCAACAATGAAATGGTCTTTAAAACTAGAATAGCCTTTGAGAAATAAACAAAAAAACTATATTAAAGGGATAGCCATAATAATAAGAAAAGATCTTCTAATTTGAACCTCACCAAAGATTTTCAAAATAGAGGTAAAGCTTGACCCATTCATGTTGTCATTCCTTTTTTTTAAGAGAAGAACCAATCCCAACCAAACAAAACATGATCATAGCTTTTGGCTTTCTTTTTCCCTTATACGAGTACATCCTCATGTCCCCCAATGAAACAACAACCATAATGTTCCAACTCCTTTATTTCTCAAAGAAGAATCACATACAATCAAAAGACACGTGATCTTAACCTTATCATTTATATTATTACTAAAGATATGTTATTTTTAATAATATCTCTCTTTACAAAATGCTTTATCTAATATAAAAATTCTAAATGTATAAAATAAAAATATATATATATATATATATTTTAAATTATGAATGCTTTGTTCCATCATTATCATTATTAATACCAATCACTGAGATACAACCAAAAAGTTGCTTTATTGCATGACTACTAACGATTGTGCGTTCTCTTACAAGACCATAGAGATAATGTGTGCAAGTGTGTTCCTCTCCACCCTACAGATATAGCAGATCCATTAGGCTCAATTGTAAAACTTTCTCTATGATTATATTCATTAAGCAATAATCTTGCCTGATACCAAGCCTGAGAGCTGAAGCCCATTTCCTTAAATCCTGCTCTTCTGAAGAAAGACCTCCACATATCCATTTTGACGTGTCTCGCCTTCCTGTACTCCCCTTCGCAGGCTATCATATTGCTCAATTGATTCCCACAGCAGACTTCTTCAAACTTGAGCCTGTTGAAATCATTTCTGTCCGGCGAGACAACCTCCAAACAATCAAAGTAAGCACTGTAATAGAATAGCACCTCAATGAACCGATCTGCAAAAGACGAGGAATTATGCTTTCCTTCCACTTCAGAATTCACCAAAATGCGGGGCTTTAATTTCATGATAGCATTAACAGTATTTCGGAGAAGAATCGGATCATATAAGAAACTTCTGAAAACAGAGGGAGCATACACCGCGACGAACTCACCGGCTTCAACGTTGAATAAACCTTCGTGAATCTCCTCTAGACTTGAGATCTGAACTGAACAGTATGAAAAGGGAATCGCCATAGCTTGAGCATACTCCTCAAGCCTTCTTCCGCTGTTTTCAAGCTCATAAGAGTTCATTCCAACAGCTGTGATCTTGAGATGTTGAACGGAAGAAGAAGAAACTCTTAGAGCGAGGGACTGAATCAGTACCGTCCACTGGCAACCAGTTCGAATTCCGAGATCAATCACATGAACTCTGTTTGTATGCCCCACAGCGTCAATGATAGCCTGGACGGCCGTCAATTGTAGCATTTTGGCATAAGGAAATGCCTTGGTACTGAGAGCCATTAGAGAGTACAATTCACTCTTTCCATAATCACCTGTAAAATTGTTGGCGAAATCAGGGTTTACTTGTTTCCACTTCTCTGGCTCAATACAGGTCTGGCGTTTGATTCTCTCTTGAAGAGCTTCGGAAAAATAATAACAGAGCCTCTCTATGGGGTTCCCCAGCTGCGAAGACAATTTCTTGCATTGGCTTAACACCCTTGAGGCTTGTTCATATTGTTCGTTGCTGACCAACTCTGCCGAGGCCAAAACAAGATGAGCCGATTCAACTCCGTTCTGATCTTCCCTGGGCAGGGCCGGGACGGCGAAGGGAAAGTTCCGTTCACAGCCTTCGTCAGCAAAGGCATGTATGTACTGAGCGCCCGCCGCTCTAATGATTTCTTCACACGACAAGGTATTCTCATTGTCAAAACCATTCGTCGCCACAGAGAACTGATGACTGGTCTGGACATTAGGTGGTGAAGGAAATTCCCCAAACTGGCCATGTAAAATATGATTATTCATTCCTTGATCCATCTGATCCTCTAAGATTGCCAATCTGCTATCCGTGGCTGGGTTGAGGTTGTGCTGAAGCAGGGCAGGAACATTTTCGTGATCAAGTGGGCTGTCAAGAGAATAATGTGGAAGTCCGTCTGGCACTTCTTTCATATTTTCTGATTTCTGCGCGACGGCTGCGAAGATGGATAATGAAATGAAATATTTAACTCTCCTTGCGCATAAAAGACTCCATCCTACCTAAGAGGATTTTCTGAACTTTTCATTCCTTACAAAGAGTCGGAGACAAATGCAATGCCTTAAATGCTTCGAAATAGGCGGTATAACTGTTGCTTTGTTGTCACGGTGGGAGATACAAGAATCACAGATTTTAAGGTTGTCGATTTCGTCAAATCAATGTGTAGGAATATCTTTCTGTTTCTGCTGTGTAATGATTCTTATTTGTTATTTCTACATAATTAATTATTCATTTGTGTAGCAAACTTAATATTTAATGATTGAGATATTATAAAAAATATATATTGTTATATTATTCATATTTGGTAAAATTGGAAAATATACTACAATGAATGAATTAATGATTGTTCAAATGAACGACAAACTATTGATGATGTTGAGTATGAGTTTGGACAAAATTGCAACTTCTAAATATTATCATGTTTTTTGTGGTCCAATAATTCTACTAGTATACAATGTAATACAAAAATAAAAGCGCTCTTTAGAAATTAGGTAGAGGAAAAAGAGTTTGCAAACAAGTTTTCCAATACTTTGAGATTTTCTAATAGAATAGTTATCAAATAATATAATAGATATCAAATAAATTATAATTGATTGAAAGGAGAAGAGGATGAGAAATATCCAAACCTTCATTAGTGATGTTAGATCTAGAAGCCAATATATATATATAAGAGAAGAGGATGAGAAATATCAAAAGCTTCATTGGTGATGTTAGATCTAAAAGGCAATATATATATCCTTTTTTAGGGTGAAAGAAATAATAACTAAAAAGGCACAGTTAAGAAATATGACAACATTTGTTATTACTGGAAGGTATGTTAACATTTTTTTTAATTGTTACATTCTATCACAACTGCATTGCATATCATTTCTTATATATTGTAAAATTCTTTAAATTTCCTGATTTATTTGTTGTCTATCAATGACATGTGTTTATTGCACTAAACTTCACATTATGCTTTCATCTTTGTAGAAAATACTCAAGCCAAACAATCCCCCTTTATGGATGTTTTCACGCCATTAGATCTTCTATAAACTCGGCATGACCCAAAACATTGCTTTCACCATCGATTAAAGAATGTTGCTATTTTTAATAGTAACTGTACTACTTCTTTGTCCCTCTTCATTTCCATGCATATAGAATTTTCACCATTCCCAAAATGCTAAATACCTTTACAATTTGCGTGTTTGCATGGTGTGTGGCCTTTGCCGCCATTTTAACTTTATATAATGTAAGGCTATATATCTTTTATCGCATCTCTTATTTCACAACTACATGGTGATTTATTAAAAAATCTATAGCAATGATTTAAAGACAACCAATTTTCTCAGGTCCCAAAGTATTGTTTTCACCATAGATCAAAGTGGTGCAGAATTAATGTTTTTGCTCGAGGGTTTGGTGAGAGCCCACAACGCTCCATGACCCAATATGGTAGGGTGGAGAGGAGGCCTCCCTTTTCCATGTTCATACTGTAATCCATTCCATGCACAAGGTATGCCAATATTTTTTTAAATCGCTGCATTTTATTGCAACTGAATTGCATATTACTTCTTATACATTCTACAAGTCTTTAAATTTCTTGATTTATTTATTGTCTATAAATGGCACCTGTTTATTGCACTAAACTTCACATTATGCTTTCACCTTTATAGACCATGCTCAAGTCAAACAATCCTCCTTTGTGGATGTTTTAAGGGGAATAGATCTTCTATAAAGTTAGCAGGGCCCAAAACATTGCTTTCACCATTGATTAAAATGGTGGATAATTTATTTATTTTCTCGGGGGTTTGGTGAGAGCACATGACACTCCATGACCCAATATGGTAGGGTGGAGAACAGGCCTTCTTTCCTTCTCTTTATACTCGATTCCACTAGATGCACAAACTATTTCTATATCTTCCAATCCTTCCATTACAGTTGTATTTCATATTATCTACTATAAATTTCATAGCTCTTTATATCTCCTCATTTAGATATTGTGTACCAACGATAAATGATCACTGCACTAAACATCACATTTTTTTGCTATTCTTGCAGAGCATACTACAACCATAATGTGGATTTTGATGAAGTCATGTGTTATAACCGACCTCTCACAATTATCATACTGACTGCCAGATCAGTTACAGTGGTCAAAAAAACAACTACATCCTTATAGACTCTATATTAACTGTGATAAGTAACATTGATTTTACCATTGACCAGGGTGGTGTATGATGTATGTTCTTGCTCGGGGGTTTTATGAGATCCCATGAGGCTCCATGACCCAATGTGGTAGGGTAGACAGCAAGGCTCATTTTGTTGTGTTCCATATTTTATTTACTGTTAAATTTTTGTGGGTTTTTGTCTATGGATTTTGTTCTGTGGTTATGGTTGCAATGGAATAAAATAGTTAATGTTATATACAGTTTATCTTTCATCCCATTGGGTATTCTTCATTATTATTCTCTGGCTTAGGCTATACTGTTTCAATTCTAGATAAAGCGCTATTGAGAAAAGAGTATATTGTTAATTAAAAGAAGTATTGTTTCGTTTATCATTTGTATTTTGTGCCTATCATTTTGCATAATGTTTCTCACATAAGATTCACAGAAGATTGCTATGTTTCATAGTCTATATATTAAGTATATCTCCACACAAGGGAAACATGTTGCCAACCATTGCACTCAATGCGGGAATCAGTGTTCCATAGAATAGTTAAAATATAGATTATCATTCCAACAATGCTTCAGTATATATCAATATTGTTTGCATCTACTATGGTACATAGGTGTATCTGTAAATAGGAGAAATAAAGTAAAACATAAAAAAACAAAGCACGGTCCATCACTGTGATCAATTGTGACATCACTCTTCCATATAACATTTAAAATAGTGTCTACTATTCCCTGTGTACATATATGTATGTATCTATTGTTTTGCAGGAATGACTGCCACATGATAAAATAGTTAATCTTATACACTTTTTTCTTGTTTTTGACAAGCCATTGTTGTTCATGGTTCTCTAGATCTAGGTATACTAGCACATTATCAATAAGGTGCTTGTGGGGGGAATAATTTATGATTTATGCCTTTCATTTTGTTGCTATGGTTGCAACGTAGTAAAATTGTGAACACTATACAATTTATGGTGATTTCCATAAAACATTCTTGATTGTTGCATTGTAATTTCGGGTGCATCGTTTCATTTTCAACATGTTGTTGACAAGCCTACAGTATTTCAAGATTGAACAAGTTGTTGTTCACAAAAGGCTATATTATTTGCACATATCTACACATGCTCTTCCTCCCATTCCATCCCTACTATTGGTGCTTCGCTCCGCCTATCGGCTCATCATTGAATGTCACTAGAATGCAACTGTTAGTCTTATGTATATTTAAGATCAACAATAATTTAAAAATATGAGGGAAATAACATGGGGGTTTTGGATGTGCGATACAAGTAAAAAAACATAGCATTAGAGATTATTATGGTAAATGGAATGCTAATATAGATAAAAAATGATAAAGAATTTTGAGTTGAAGACAATGGCAATATATCATGATTGTAAGAGTAGGAGAAGGAATACTCTACAAAAAGGTCATAACAATTTATCTCTATTGTAAGTGATAATCTCCTAAGAAGAATGAGAACAACAATGAGGAACATTCAAAAATTCATAGTGGTAGAAGCATAAAATGATGAAAGCTACAATGGCATTGCTTAAAACATTAAAGCAATTGCAACAATTGTAGATTTCTCAAGAGTGTAAGAGAAGGATGAAAATTGTAAAAGGATTGAAATAATATATAGATTACTCTTGGAGGGTTTCTCAATCAAGTCCTCCCAACTTAGGTCCAAAATTATTAATCTTAAAAGAAGGAATAATAAAAATGGCTATTAAATAGCGTCAAGTCCAAATGGGTAAACGTACCAACTTGTGTGACACTTTTATAAAGGAATCAGTCAACACAAACAAAAATTCTCAACTTTGACCACATAAAAGTGGTCTTTATGTTTTGAATTTCAAAATGATGTAAACTAATAAAATGTAGAAATCTTGATGAAGTTTATTCCTGTAAGTTTTTAAAAAAAATAAAAATTGTTTTGATATTTTTTATAAATTTAAGATCGGATTTTAGATTGCTAAAGAAATTTAGTAATAATTGACATTGAGTTCACGTCAAGAAAAAAATATAAATAAACTTCATTTTTCCCTAAATTTTTTTCCCAAATAGATAAGTTCAATATCTAATGCACGAAAATATTTAAAAAATTCATGTATGTTTTTCTCATAGTAATGTGTTAAAGTCAAATGTAACAGAATTTGATAGTTTTTATTTAATGTCAAATATTGTCTATTTTTTTATCTTTTTCAAAAAATAAATTATACCCTTTTGGATATGATTCTTTCCTCTACAACAACATATTTTTTTTCTTTAATATGTTTTAGTATTGTTTACATTCTAATCAACCTCATTTTTTATTTCAACTACTTACTTGTATTATTTAAAAAAACATATTGAAACATCAAAATATAATATATATATATATATATATATTGGGATTCCTCACTTCAAGCTCTACAAAAGGGTATTTTTAGTTTTCAAGAAAAAAATATTTTGACTAAAGAAATATCATGTTCAAGCGGAAAGTTTTAGAATTTCTAAAAAAGTATGTGGTTCCCCACAAGGATGCCACATAGATAGTTTTGGGTGAAAGGGTTTCGACCAAAACCCTTTCACCCCAAACACTTTAACGTAAAAACTTCTATACAAATTGTGGATGCTAAAATCTGCAAATGTTAGTTTTTGTCATACATCTCCATGATCAAACAAACATAACTAATTCAACATCCTCATGAAATATTGCACCTAGTTTAAATATGCTAAATGAGATATTGAAACAATAATGAAAACTAAATAAAACACATAAAACGTGAATGCAAATCTATTCCATGGTGGATTGGTTCTCCTTGAATATGTGAAAGAGCCCTTTCCCAATCCTTGATAAGCCAAATGAGATGATAGACAATGAGATGCTTGGTGAACTCAAGTTTCCTATAATGATAGTGCTGAAGATGTAGATGATCAAAATGAGAGAATAGGTATTGAATTTATAGGAAAGATTGAGACAGGAGAAGCCAAGATTGAGCAATGTGGGATTAAAACCCAACAAATGAGAGATAGCCACATGTCACAATGGGATTGGCCCATGCTTGTGCAAGTTTTGGCTAATGTGCCCATTTCAAATTTGAAAATGGCAATAAATGAATATGGTTGAGGGGTTTTTTCGGGGGAATTGTGTTTGGCCAAAAAAGTCAAATAAGAGAGTTAATGAGGGCATATTCCTTGGGAATATGCCCAAGGAATATGCCCTTGTGAGGGAAATAGGGGTTTTAATAAATCAAATTAAATGATCTATTGTGCAACTAGATGGGACATGGGTTAGTCTTAGCATTAATTAGGGATTTAACTAATTAAGCTAGTGCTTAGTTGATTGTGACACTTCGATTTAAATTTGTGGGTTAGGATAAATCAAAGTGAGAGGATATTAGATATTTAATTAAATCAAGACTTTATGAGGTTAATTAGTTAATTTGATTTAATTAATCAAGAGGGAAGAATGATCAAATATGATGTTTAATCAATAATGTTAATTTCGTATGTGTAGATTTTTCCCCTCTTTGAGGCAATGTACTTGTTGCATTGGTTCAAAAAATGACGCCGCTGACATCGAAATTAAAAAAAATTTGATTTTTTCAGATGCCCCAGTGAAAAGAAGTATGTTAGTACATTGCCCCCTCGAGAGATCGATCAAAAAGATTGAGGTGGATCTCGCGACAAAGAGGGTCAAAATGAATGTATGGATGGTTAGACTATATGATCTATATGAGAATGATGACGAAAATGAGATGTTTGGAAGATGCTTAGAATAACAAATTTATATTATCCTAAACAACTTAAATGATTATGAAATGTATATGAGATGGATGTGATGGATGATGTTGTGCTATGATGACATGAAATGAATTTGAAAGATGCAAGATGGATACAAGATGGATGCATTGTTAGCCCAAAAGAGGATAGAAGAATGAGAGGTAGCAACCCTTAAATCCAAGAAGATGTAGAATTCCAACAAGTCTACTAGTTGTCAAGACTTTATTGGATATGATGATGAATGTTGATGATGTATTTATTATCCAAGGATGGGAGAGATAAAGAGCATACCTTTCTTTATGTTTGATAACACACGTAGGTGCGATGCATCAAGGTATTAAGAACCATGATGGCGTGGCACCTAGTGTGATGGACTTGGACTCATCAAACAGATACGAATACTCTTGTTCACACTTGTCAAACATAACCTTATTTAGAATGCAGTTCAGATATTCTAGACATCTCAGGCCAAAACATAAAAAGGAAAGCCTTCTTATGTGGTCAACAAGATACCTAAAATATCCTTCCTACAAACAAAATAAAGTATGCATGACAAAGTTATTTTACAAGAATATCCAACAAGCACAGCAGATAAAAAGATAATGATCATTGCCCCATTCCTTTCTCTCTAAACCCATTTTGTTTAGGCATCATCGAGAGGTCCTTGGAATGAGTGCAAAATAAGATAAGTCTAAACAAGACCAAGATAAATCAAACAAACAAGCTAATGTTCTTCATACCGCTAGCCAAGGCTAAACTACTGTGGGGTACCTGCTGCTTATGTCCATCATAGGAAAGCTTCATCCTAGGACATGTTGTGATCAAGGTTTCGATGGGACTGATTTGGGTGATAAGCTATTGATACTCCGAGCTAACCAACTTGCTTGCTTACTGACTTAGGCTTAAGACTCTGACGATTAGGTGTTCACTTTGGAACTTGCTAAACTTGCCTCTGACTGACTCACCAAAGGGTGAAAGTGACAATTGATTTATTATGAATGGTGATTATTGCGGGTGAAAGCGAGATGAGATGGGTGCACCATTTTGGATTTTTTAGATATTTTGAGGTTGTTTTTGGAATTTTAAGATGTTTTACAAATGTTTGTGGTATTTTTGAGATTTATGAATGTTTTTGGATTTTGTGTCTTGGGGGCCGATCAAGGATGGCCTTGCCTACATTTAGGCTCAGAGACGATGTAGTTCAAATGATAATTTACTTTACTGTTGATGAGATAGAGGGGTAAATGGATTGCCATTGAGATGGACGCTTGAAGGACTAGCCTAAAATGTGAAATAGATGGGAAAATGGATTGCCAATGCAACAGATGCCTAAAATCCTAAAATGTAAACTACATGGGTAAACGGATTTCCATTGCGATGGACGCCTAAAGGACTGACCTTAACTGTCTCGGGGGATGATCAAAGATCAACCTTTCCTACGTTCAAGCTTAGAGACGACGTAATTCAGCAAGATGACTCTATTTTTTTTATTTTTTTTTTGGATTTTTGACAAGTTTTGGATTTTTTATTTTCTAATGTTTTTGAATTTTGATGGATTTTTTGAATGTTTTTTGATTTTTTGATTTTTTTGATGTTTTTGAAATTTTGATGAGTTTTTTGAATTTTTTTGAATATTTCACATGATTTTGACAATTTGGATATGAACATGTGATGATATCAGTGCTTTGTTTTGGGATTTTTCTAAAAACCAAGCTAAGATTGATTGATCAAATTGATGGATTGATAGTTTGACTAAGTGTGTTAAGTAAAAAAAAAGTGATAATGCACTTGTAAACTCTAGGAAGTTGTGTTATCCTAGAATAAACTTGTACAAAAGAGGACAGTTTGACTAAGTGTGTTGAGTCAAACGAGGTGATTATGGATTTGATAATTTCATTAAGATTGTTAAGCCAAACAAGCTGATAATGGACTTGTAAACCCAAGGAAGTTATGTTATCCTAGAGTAAACTCATGCATAGAATGATAGTTTGAATAAGTGTGTTAAGTCAAACAAGGTGATAATTGATTGGATTCAATTGATCAAGATTGATGAAGCTTGATTTCAAACAAAATAGCTTTGATGATTTTGATGTGATGCTGAAGTACACATTAGATGCAACTGATATGGATTTCTTGGATTGATGTTCGATGAAATATAAAGCTTGATAAGGAACATCGTCTTGCTGTCAAAATATGCCATGGGCTAGTTATTTGGATTGATGCTCTCAAATGATTTGACCAATTTGATTTCATGTGTTTCCAATGTTCGGATCACCAAATAAGTTGGAGGATACAGATCAAGATTTATTCCCGGAGAAAGATGTAAATATCTACCCCCAGTGTCTACCATTGTTTAAACGGTCATGGGTGGATTCTTGGACGAATGGATATGAATTATCTTGTGATAAGATAAGGTGTTTGCATAAAGGATTCTCATTCGCATAATGCTTCAAGGCTCAAGTAATGTTGGATTGGATGGGATCAATGAAAATGTGACCCATGTTAAGATGTTTACTATAAACACCTGTGAAATCTGTACCAAACTTGGTCAAGATCAAGATAAGGTAGAATATGGATTCAAATATATGAAATGGATTGGATAAGTGGTTCATGGATGAATAGTTGATATGGATGGAATGCTAGCTTTATTATGGATGTGATAAGATGCTTTCTCTTAAACTGGCACACGTAGATGCTTGATTCTACACATGATGTCTGTTTGCTAGGTTTTCATCATGGTACCTGTCCAAAGCGCCACCGAAGCGATTTTTGCTAGAGGACGATTTTTATCTTTACTATTTTTAATCCTTTTTTTGATTTTTTGGATTTTTTGATTTTTTTGATTTTTTTGATTTTGATTTTGATTTTGATTTTGATTTTTTTTAATATTTTCTTAGAGATTTTAAGCTGATGTTGAATCACCTGGTACTGATAATATTGATGCTTATGTCATAATGTGCCATCGATATCCTACTTGACGAAGCTGCTTTTCCAAGACACATGCACTTGAAAGCAAATTTAGAGATTTCTTATCTGCTTTGTTGATAGGGGAGTTAACTTTGTCTTTGTGTGAACATCGTGATAGAGTGCCTTCTAAATCCTTATGATGAAGGGTCATTGCCAATACATGGTCAATGTGAGAATTGGATATCATGCGTGGGGGCATGGATGGAGGAGTGTGTTTAGGAATAAAAGATGTATTGGTTGACAGTTTGGAACCTTTGACTCTCCAAACTTGGGAAGATGAGAAATAATGAGTGGATATAGAAGTGTATGTGGAATTAGGACCAATTGCTTGATACACTTTGTATGTCGCTTGAGAAGCTTGCTTTTTCCTTTGTGGACATCTTTGATGGATACCTTTCCCTTTTTTATTTTTCCCCATAGTTTCTTTGACTAATGGAGTTTGATAGGGATAATTTTATTTTGTATTCTTTGGTATCCATATGTATTTGATTTGTCCTTCATGCTTCAGTACTTCTTTTTTCATGCTTTGATTCTCTTTCTTTGGTTGTTGGTCCCAATTCATGGATGGGGTTATGGGTGGATGAAGATTTGTGGTGTGGTGGGTTGTAGTATTGGCATCAATTTCATCATAAGGATTCTTCGTGCTCCCTATGTTGACATTTGCTTGAGATGAAGTTGCCCCCAATTTTGTGGAAGTATCACTGATATGTTTATATCCCTTGATTGTTGAATAACCAATGCCTTGACGCTTAGGATTTCCAACAATTTGCACTAGTTGTAGGATACCCTATTCATGTAGGCCTAATCCTCTACCTTGATAATTCATCTGCTGAAAAAATTTATCTGCAATAGGATATGATTTACCTTGGAAACAACGTGCTAATCCTTCTCCGTTTTGTCGTAGATCTTCAAAGGTGCCAACTTCTTCATTGATAATTCACAACTTCTGTAGAAGCCTTCTTCATTACCCATTTTTGATATGTCTCTGCATTTATCTATATCTTGACCATGTGTATAATTGTTAAGAGTAGGAGACTCTTATTCCTTGGTAATGATGTCAAGAGTATGAGACTCTTGTTTTGAATGAAGATCATCTACGTGTCCATCCAAAGAAAGCATCTCATGGGTAGATGAAGGGGTATGTTCTATATGGATATGATCATCATTTGCGACATCTTGTATAGATAGAAGTGTGCCCATTAGATCATTGTAGTATCTTGGAGATACAAATTCTTGATCTTAAATGATTTTGGAATTACTTTCGACATACTTTGGATCAAGTTCTTGACATGGGTGCATTTCACAGAGTGGATTGTCCAAAAGGGACTCTTGGACATCATCCTTAGGCATGGGTAGTGGCTCAATATTCTTTTGATTTGTGCTAGGGATTCCTTCAGTATCCACAATCATGAGGTCGAGGGATGTCAGTATGTCATTGGAAGGGCTATTGCTAGACCTTGAGTGAAGATGTTTATCATACTTTGAAATATGTTCTTGAGATATGTCCTCTAATTCATTAGGTGATGTAGAGACATTGTCCACATGGTCATTGGTTGTGGGATCTTGGTTTATGTCAATAGGATCAAATAACATCAACACTCCTTGAAATAGATCTTTGTAGGAGGGGTCTTGATTATGACTAAAAAATGGCTCTTGATGTATGTTGATTTGATCATCAAATGAGGTGGAAAAATCTTCAAGGTGTTCATCGATGGATAGATCTTGATCATTGTCTTTAGCCGTTATGGTGGAGAGATTGTCAATGTCTTCAACCATAGGGTCAAGTGATGTTGACATTTCTCGAATTGGATCATTTTTGGGCATCGTTGGTGAGTTTTGATCATGATTGAAAAGTGGTTCTTGGTGTGTGTTGATTTGATCATTGGATGAGATGGAAACATCTTCAAGGTGCTCATTGATGGATTGATCTTGATCATTTTTTTCAACATTTTTGGTGGGAATCTATTGCAAGCTTTGCTGCATGAGTAAGGCTTGTGTTTTTTGTTGAACCAACAATGCTCATTTTTGGTCATGTTGTTGTCATGCCAATGATGCTTTTTGTTGGGCTTTTTGTTGAGGTACTTGTTGATGCACTTGTTGATGGATTGCTTGCAATAGTGCCCAGAATTCTGCTTGCACCTGCCGAGCTTGGTGTTGGGCTTGAACTTGAGCCTGTGCTTGTCGGGCTACTTGAGTCGCTTGTGCAACTTGTGTAGCTTGTTGGGCTTGGAGTTCCTTTTGGTGGGCAGCTTGCAACATGATAGAGAATGAATTGGTCGTGTTGTGTTTTGGCGGTGGTGGTGGTGGTGGTGGTGCTAATTGTTGGGGTGAGCGTACCGGTCTCATTGATTGCCAAGGTTTGAGTGGTGAATGGTGTGATTGAGATTCTTGGTCCTTGAGACACTTGAGAAATGGTAGATGTGTTAACCGTTGGGGTTGCTTGGATGGTTGTCATATGTTGATATGAATCGATGAGAATTTTGAGTGTACAACAATTTTGTTTCACAATATTTGACCTTGACATTCTTCATATGGTTGAATTGGTTGTTTAGCAAGTAGCTTTGGAATGCATCCTTGTGGTGTTTGTTTGGGATCATGGACAAGTTGATTTTGGATAATGCTCTGATTCAGTGTGATGTTTAGATTCGGCATGATAGATTGAAATTGAACATTGTTGTGGTTGGGAATCATATTTCCTTGATTTAGGTAACTTTGATTTTGCATGGTGTTACCTTGAATTGGATCAATATCTGAATTCATTAACATATTGCTTGGATTTTGAACAACATTGGTTTGATTTTCAAGCATATCTATCCCAAAGTTTACCAAATGTGGAATTGAAATGATCATTTTTGACAAACTTGTATTTGGCATGTATGGATTTAGTGGGATAGTGTTGTTTGGAATAAGACTCATGCATTGATTGTTTGGTTGATAGATTTGTAGGTTTGGACTTTGATTTAAATCTATCATAGGTAAAGATGGTCCACAACTCAAATTGGGCATGCTCACATTTGTTGTACCATTGATGTTTGGAGGAGATAATGATGCCATGTTTGGATTGCATAAATGTGAGTTTCGATAGTCAATTGGCATTATGAGACTTGGATATTTTGGTTGACTTGAATTGCTCATGATCTTTGAATTGATTTTAAATTCCATATTCCTCTTGTGTTTTGACGTTGCTAACCTCTGAGGGGTTTAGGACCAATGATGAAATGAAGGATGAAAGGGGTGAATGATATGGGTGTTTGAACTTTGAGGAGCTTTGGATTAATGCTAGGCTTTAGGAGTTGGTTTGATTCGATTTGGATAGTTTGACTAAGTGTGTTAAGTTAAACAAGATGATAATGCACTTGTAAACCCTAGGAAGTTGTGTTATCTTAGGGAAAACTCACATAAGAGAATGAATTGGCTAAGTGTGTTAAGCCAATCAAAGTGATCATGAACTTAGTAGACCTCAGGAAGTTGTGTTATCCTAGAGGCAAATTTGTTCAAGAAGATTGATAATTTGACTTAAATCAGGTATATTTAATTAAATATCTAATATCCTCTCACTTTGATTTATCCTAACCCACAATTTTAAATCAAAGTGTCATAATAAACTAAGCACTAGCTTAATTAGTTAAATCCCTAATTAATGTTAAGACTAACCCATGTCCCATCCAGTTGCACAATAAATCATTTAATTTGATTTATTAAAACCCCTATTTCCCTCACAAGGGCATATTCCCAAGGAATATGCCCTCATTACCTCTCTTGTTTGACTTTTTTGGCCAAACACAATTCCCCCCAAAAAAACCCTCAACCATATTCATTTATTGCCATTTTCAAATTTGAAATGGGCACATTAGCCAAAACTTGCACAAGCATGGGCCAATCCCATTGTGACAAGTGGCTATCTCTCATTTGTTGGGTTTTAATCCCACATTGCTCAATCTTGGCTTCTCCTCTCTCAATCTTTCCTATAAATTCAATACCTCTTCTCTCATTTTGATCATCTACATCTTGAGCACTATCATTATAGGTGACTTAAGTTCACCAAGCATCTCATTGTCTATCATCTCATTTGGCTTATCAAGGATTGGGAAAGGGCTCTTTCACATATTCAAGGAGCACCAATCCACCATGGAATAGATTTTCATTAATGTTTTATGTGCTTTATTTAGTTTTCATTATTGTTTCAATATCTCATTTAGCATATTTAAAATAGGTGCAATATTTCACGAGGATGTTGAATTTGTTATGTTTGATTGATCATGGAGATGTATGACAAAAACTAACATTTGCAAATTTTAGCATCCATAAAATGGCGCTAGAAGGAGGGAAAACTCAAGGAATTGATCACGTTTTTCAAAATTTATGATTTATTTTTTCGAACATTTTCTTGCAGGTCACAGGAAAACAATCGTGCGGCATCATATTGTGCCACCTTCAGTACCATGACGCCCTACAGTACTGTACTCAGAGAAACGGTGCCATATTGAATAGTGCACAACTTCCAAACTGTGCCGCTTTTCTCTTTCCGCCTGTCATTTTTCAAATTTCCTAACTCTGTTGCTTTCATCTCCATAGCACTATACTACACTACCTTCAGCACCGCAGTGCCATATTGCACCGCGTTTTTCAACATCGCGCTGCTCCTACTTTCCCACTTGAAAATTTTGAAATTTTAAATAGGGCCACTTCCAAAACTGCGTTACTTACCTATATCGCGCCGCTTATTCACTCTATGTTTCTGCAGAGTGTCACCCACAGTCAATTGCATGGTGCTATATAGCACCGCTTTTACCTAAACCGTGCCGCTTTTACAAACTGCGTCGCGGAAAAGCAGTGAGGTTTAAAATTGACATGTGCTTTTAAAATTTTGGATTTTTTAGTTCTTGACCTTGTTTGTTGTATTTTTTCTCTTTGGTTTTCTGCCATTTTGCAGGTTGGAGCAAGGGAAGAAGTTCATCATGACCTCATACTCATCATGCAAAAAGTTTTTTTGAAATACTAAAGTGTTCTTCAACACTTTTGAGGGATTTTAAAATTCTGCTTGTTAAGAGAAGTTTGTTAATATATTTTTCCTTAGAAACACTAGATTTACTTTGGGTTGAAAAAGAAAATGCAAATTTCCTTTTCTAAGCAAAGTAGGAGATTCATTATGACACCATGCTCATTTTGCACAAAGTGTTTTTAAACATTAAAGTGTTCTTCAACACTCTTTAAGGATTTTTACATTCTTGTTTAAAAGGAATTTGTTAATTTCATTTGCCTTAGGAACACTAAACTTCTTTTGGGTTCTAAAATTAACAATCAAATTTCTTTTCAAAATTTGCCAAAGGGATAAAAAAAACCTTAGACAAACATACTAGATTTTGTTTAAAGGATAACAATTGAACAAAACAATCTCACATTTCCTTTGGTGCTTAAAAATAACTCATTATTGCTTTGGGGGATTTAAAATGAACATGTGTTTTTTGTGTCTTGTAATATTTTTTACAAAGTAGTGTCATTTACAAAGGCGTATGCACTTCTCTTGCACTTCACGACAATCTTGAGAATTGAAAGTCTTTTTGGTGACCCTAAGTTGCATAAAAGATTACCTCCACATTTTAGTTTGGGTACCTAACAATTTAACAAAACATGCGAGTGTGAGCGCGGCATATTGCAGAGGTTCTCCCCTTTTTTTTTCAACAAAGGTTGATTAAACAACGGGATATGATAGCTCACTATTGTTTATCTTAGCGGGCATGCGGGTATGTGTAGGATCATGATGGCTCATCTGGATGACGACCTTTTTCTTACCCAAAATTGATGAAATGAAAAGGGTTTTTAGAGGAGATTCTCAGCTTTCCACTAATATAAATTATGCTTTACTTTGAATTTAATAAATTATTATTATTCATTTTCTATTAGAATTACGAATAAAGTCCTGATTGATAGGCTGATTGAAAAACTTCTATAACTTTCAAATGGTATCACATTTTTTGAATCTGAAACATGTGTCATATTCTATGCTTTGCATACTATAGGATTAAAAAAAAAAATTGAATTTCATGAATTTTTGACCAAGTTAAGGTGGTTTGACAGACGAGCTTTTATATTTTTTTAAAGTTGTAATAAAAAATTCATAATTAATTATTTACTTGGAAAAAAATTATAAAAAAATAATATCATTTTATTGTGGTTAGGGTGGTCAGACATACACCTACTTCTTATTTTTACCCTGAAATTTAAATACTACAGCGTTGAAATTTAAACATTTTAGCAAATAGATTTTATTTTTTTTAAATAAAGGTCTATTATTTTAGAAACTACATTCAATTTGCTACAGATTCTATTTTTACATTTTTTTGAAATAATATAGATAACTTATTCAAATTTTTACGTCAATTTGTCTAACTTTGATTTTTTGTCTTTTTATTGCCACTTAAGGGCATATTTTTTCCATAATGATCCTGCACATACCCATGCCTTGTGGGAAAATGCAATCACCCAAGGGAACAACCCAACTAGGAACATGCTAAAGCCAAGCGACTTCCAACCGGTATATAAGTGTGGATTCTTGAGGAAATTTCAAGAATCACGAGGATTATTTCAACGAGATGGACAAAAATGGACTCTCGCTGACGTTGGATAATCCCCCACGAATGGAATGCCTGAATTAAAACCCTTTGTTTAAAAAAGTCCAAAACCTTATCTATTTTGTTGGTGCAAAAGGTCATGTCCTTTGAAGCTGCCCCACGTTATACATGTGGTTTTATTGTGGAGATGGAAAGTATGCCATGGGAGATTCATGGGTACTAATGCTTGGCTGAACCGAGAAGTGTGTGTCATGGAGGGGAGCCAGTGTGGTCAAGCATTTAGTCATCCACACAAAATATGCATAGCTGGATTCATCCAAGTGGGAACCCAACAAAATATTGTCTCATCATCCTAGGGTTGTAAAAAGTGCTTGGAAGTAGAAAACACATTGCTTGGTTTTCAAAAACTTTTGAAAACAAACATACACAAAGAACCTTGAATTTCAAACCCCTTGGGGGAAACAAATACCTTTTGATGAATATAAGTACTCTTGCTTTCCCTAGGGATCATATCCTTAGAGGTTTCTAAGTACTTGGATTATATTGCCATTTGTTTTCAACAAGGTTAAACATAGGAAACTTTTGCGCTATTTTTTCTTGATTTCCACACAATGGACCTTGTGGGATGAGAAAGAAAGTGGGACATTAGACATGTAGTTTGAAATATAAGCAAGAAAGTGTCTTTGGTAAAAAGAATTCATTAAGCCAAGATAAAAAGACTAATTGAAACTCATATGTGTTATTCCAAATGATTTCCCGCAAGATCAAAATCCAAGAAGCTTAGTCTAAAAGCTCATGAGGAGCGTCTTGAGAGACTTTTCAAATTCAAAGAAAGAATAGTATTCAATTTCTATAGGAAAGCTTCAAGGAATAATCCAACTTTGTATGCATTCTACTATCAGCAAAATCCTAAACTTTTTGAAAGGTTTGCTTTCCTCCCATAGGAAGTCTAGCATGTTCTTCAACACCAAGGTTTTGTAAAAGGGAGTCGTGTCTAGGTCAAGGTCCAAGATCAAATTTTTCATTCTCATCCATATCTCAATCAAATAAAATCATCCCATCATCAAAATTTTTGAGAACTCTAGAAAAATCACTTGTGCTAAACTTAAAGCGCTAAACCAACGTCACCCTATCTTGGCTTAAACACACCTAGCCAAAGTAGTCAAATATCTTGAACTAATTTGCCTGTAGGATAATACAACTTCCTAAGGCCTACTAGTTTGCAATCACATTGGCTTAACAAACTTAGCCAATTCATCCTCTTGTGAAAGTTCCCCTAGGATAACACAATTTCCTAGGGACTATAGCTTCACTACAATCTTGTTTGACTTAATGCACCTAGTCAAACCATCACAAATCAATCTAAGTCCTAATAGTTTAGCATAACCCTTCAAGAGTTCTTCAAAAGGTTCACTCACTCACTTCATCCATTTTATTCCATCATCATTAGCACCCTCTTTGATCTTTGACTTCCCTAGTTCTTCTCTTTTGAGCCTAAAAGGTTAGGATCAAAAGATCCCTATTTTTTATGGTCCAAACAAGATCACAATACAAGAAGAACATGGAAAATATCAGTGAAATATCACTTTTTGTTGACATAAGTCAAGTAACCTCTAAAATAAACCTTGTGAGATCAAGCAATCCCCCAAGTAGCTCTCCCTTACCATCACAAAATCCTCAAGAGGAGAGTTATGAAGAGGACATCACAAACAAAGACATGGGGATGACACAATCTGAAATGATAAAAATGGTCCAAAATACAGAGAACCATAAAATTGTTAGTGCCATGTTCAAATACTTAAGCACATTAGCGGAAGGAGGGGTCTAGTTCCCTTCTGACCTTGATGCAAGCACTAGTATGGGCATGCCCCTTACAAATGCATCCCCAATGTCAAATGTCAATCAAGAAATACCTCACACCACGTCAGTCATCACACCAACCTCACCAATTGTTGACAAAGGAAGTGCTATGTTTCGAGAGTTACAATAGCATTGCCTTGTGAACAACAAAGAGGTAAGTGTCAACACCACACTGGAAAAATCTGTTCCAGTGAACCCATCACACCCATACGTCTCGCTCACCTTTCATAACCCCGCAGGTTCATCTTCATTCCATGCTAAACTAGCCTGTCAACCAAACATACAAACTTCTCTATTGCAAGGAGAAGGAGGTTTGTTTGAAACAACTGATGTTTTTGATCCTTTCTCTTTCTAGGGTAGCATACCATATCTTCCCCCATTTCTAGTCTAATCCGCATCATCTCTTGGAGTGGGTTTTCCTCCCCTATCCATCAATAGTTTCTCGGATCCAGGCAATTTGAATATCACATCAAATTCTCTCTTTTTTCCCATAACATCACAACAACAAATCACGACCATTCAATCCACCACAACAAATACATCAATCAATCCTCAAATCTCCCAAAGCATACCTTCTCAAGGACCGAGCATCTCAACCACACCCCCAACAACCCAAATCCCAACCACCACTATAACCTTTTCACCTGTCACAACAGTTGGCATAATTCCCATTCCACCACCAATCCCACCAAAAGCCAACATGGCAAATTCATTCACCACGCTAATCCAAACCATTAAAAAGGCCAACCAACAAAGAATACTCAAGCAAAAGTATCAAGAACAAGCACAAGCTCAAGTACAAGCACAAGCTCAAGCACAAGCACAAGCACAAGCCCAAGCTCAAGCACAAGCACAAGCACAAGCCCAAGCTCAAGCCAAAGCTCAAGCACAAATGTAAGCACAAGACCAACAATAGGCACAAGCACAATACCAAGCACAACTGCAAGCAATGCACCTCCAAGCATCCCAACAAGCCCTGCAAGACTTTCAGACACAACAACAAGCCAAACAATAAGCTTTGTTGGCACAATAGTAGCTCGACCAACAACAAGCTTTGTTGGCACAACAGCACCTAGACCAACAATAAGCTTTGTTAGCGCAACAACAACTTGACCAACAACAGGCTTTATGGGAACAACAACAGATGGACCAACAACAAGCGTTGTTGGAACAACAACAACAAGATCAACAACAAGCGTTGTTGATGCAAATACAGGCATACCAATGAGCCTTGAATGCACACTAGTACTCCTCCCATCAACCAACCACCTCAAACACCTAAAAAAAGTTCATTCTACCTCCCAATCCAAACAAAGATGTTGCAACACAAATCAAACTGCTCTCACAAAAAGTGTTGGACTTACAAGCAGGAAAAACAACAAAAACACTGGGCAACTTGTGCCCTTATCCTTTCAATAGAAATCTCACCATGGTACCGTTCCCAAAGGGATTCGAGATCCCCAAATTTGACAAGTATAATGGAATTGGCAACCCTAAAAACCATGTCAAGGAATTTCAGGTGCATTGCATGGAGGTTGCATATGATGACACATATCTAATGCGACTCTTCCCCCGAAGTCTGACTGATCTAGCCATGGAATGGTTTTCTCGACTACCCATGGGCATTAAAACATTTGAGGAAATCGTGGAGGCTTTCCTTAAGAATTGCGCTTTCAACACGTGTGTGGATGTCAGTTTGGAAGAACTATCAACACTCAAACAAAGAAAAGGAGAGCTATTCACATCCTTCTTGCAAAGATGGCGATCCAAGGCCAATCAGAGCAAGTGAACCATGCCAGAAGAATAACAAGTTTACACCATCATATCCAATCTATATGAAAACTTGGCATTCTACCTGAAAAAGCAATGCATCACATCATACTATCAATTGATCCCAAAGGCGCTCAACATCGAAAGAGCTCTTACTGTGTGAGGAGGCGACTCAACATTCACTCCACCATAGGATAACCACCCATCCAATAACTATAATGATAAACCTCAAACATGGTCGAGGAAAAAAAATATCACAAATGATAGCGTGGTCAATGCTAAAGTTGTCATCAGTGCCCCTAAGCAGAACGTCTAAACCCATCATCAACAGCAAAATCATAACCACAACAATGTGTAGACTAATGCAGTAGTAGCACAACAACAACCACTTCCCACCAATCAAATCAATAACTTGGGTAATCAAGGAGGACCACCTCCCCAAGGAAAATATCCCCCCCCCCACCCCCCCCCGTGGAAGTTCACGTCTCTTGGGGAATCAATTGAGTCCATAATAAACAAATTGGTCAAAGAGAATCTAATCAAAGTCTCTAACTCTGAGCAATACGCAGAACCCATGACCAAATTGCCATGGTATAATGAGAACCTCCTTTGTGACTTTCACAAAGTCAAAGGACATACCACCGCTAATTGCATGAGACTAAAAAACATCATCCAAGAAGTCATCGAGGATAAGATCATCAATGTTGAACAACCAACCAAAAACCAAGACTTGAAAATATACATGAATCCGATGTCGAACCATAATCAAGGAAAAAATCAAGGAAACAATCAGGGGAACAATAAAGGAAAGAAAAAATATGCTAGTGCTAATCTAGTGTATGAGGAGATAGTTGGATGTGTCGATGAAATGGTCACAGTCATAAATATCAATGGAGCCAACAATGACAGTGGAGTCACCACACGTGGCGAAAAGGTCACCATTTTTGAGGCACCAGCTAAGACCCCCATTTCTAATATAAAAGTCATCCCCTATGACTACAATGTCATCGACCAATTGAAGAGAACCCCCACCCAAATTTTCGTTGCCCATAGGAAGATCCTTGATGAAGCGTTAGTTGCATCCCCCATTTTTGCCACCCTTGACACAGAGTAGTTTCAGGCTATGGTTGGTAACATCATTACCCCAAATCTCCTTACATTCTCTAACCAAGATTTCCCCCCACAACCATCTCATAACTGCATACTTCACCTTCAAGTGCTAGTCCATAAGAAGAAAATCAAAAGAGTCTTGGTAGATGGAGGTGCAAGCCTAAATATTTGCTCTCTCAAACTTATAAATAAATTGGGATTCGTCGAGGATTCCATTAAAAAGAAGAAGAGCATTACAATAAGGGCATATGATGACCAAGAAAGAGTGTCTCAAGGCACTATCAAAACTCCTATCCAAGTGGGACCGACAACTATGGAGACTACCTGTCAAGTCCTCAACCTTGACCTACCATATAACATGCTCCTTGGACGTCCGTGGATCCATGGAATGAATGTAGTGGCCTTGACATATCACCAATGTATCAAGTTCTCACACCAAAATAAGGAGGTCACTATATATGGGGATCCCAAGCCTTTTTCCTACTATAAAAACTTGGAAGCCAAGTTTTTTAAGATCCCCCAAGTACCAAAAAATGATAAAGGACTGTCCACTTCATACATAGACCCGGCCAACCTCTCTTCCACCTCTGCGACAAAGACACCCGCCATCCTGACATATCTGACATCAAAAACATGATCTAGGACAATGGATGCAGTGATTACAAAATGAAAAGGAATGCATTTGTTGTAGGAGAGTTACCATAATCTCCTAAATCACATGGGCAACCTCGATCACAAGAAACACTCATCCACACCCTTAGGGTCGATCCTTTTGGATTTCGATGTTGGGGAGATTTAAGTCAGGAAAGTGTTGACGAGGAAGATATTGCAAGCTCAATATACCATGATGTAGGACCCACACCCACCTTACCAATGGAGGAAACCAATAGAGGGCTCCAAATGATGCTTGGTATGGGCTACAATAGAAATGAAATCCTTGGAAGGAATAGTGATGGATGTCTGGAGCCCATCATTGCGAAAAGAATAATGTGGAACCTTGGCCTCAACTATAATCCTTCGAGTATAACCGTACGTGGAAAAGGTACTCCCAATAGGGTAGTCAGGTCCTCTCCTCAAGTAACAACAACTACCCTTAGACCCCCAGTATGCCTAGGTATCCCACTTGACAACTTCACCATTAACGTCACTGATGTTTGCGCCAGTAGTGACAATGATGATACCGTAGCAGGCCTTCCTAAGCTCTTTAATAATTCCACCCTACTAATGATTAGTGCCCCACCAGCTGAGACAAACCAAAAAACCCACCAAATCACCTTAGTATACCCTCAACTTATCGATCATGACCAACGAGGACTGCCAATTCTAGACTCATTCGAAAACGATGAGGTGCTCTCAGAATTTATGGGACTAAGGGATACAGTTCCGTGTGGGGATCACAAAGTAGGCTTCAGCATCACATTAGACATACAGGAATATTATGGGGAGACGATTGAGTCCTTCAATCAAAAAAGAAAAATATCGAGAATAATCTTGGAGTTATTGAGTGAAAACCACACTGTGGTGCTCTCTAAACACAAAACAGTAAAAATAAAGGATGCATCTAATGGTGAAAACCTCTCTGATGCACTAGAGGATGAAGGATTCAATCTCCCTCCTATTGTTCTACATCAAGAAAAGTCAACAGTCCTAGTAGAGCAATGCAATCCTATCAACTTGGGAATGGAAACAGAACCGCAAATCACTTTCTATGCTGAGTCTCTCCTACGAGAGAAACAAGAATTGCTAGTGGCATTTCTAAAAGAAATAAATGTAAACTTTGCATGGACCTATGCTGACATGCCAGGTCTGGATCTTGAAGTGGTGGTTCATCATTTGGCTGTTTACCCTTGAGAAAAACTAGTGAGACAAAAGTTAAGGAAAATGCACCAACAAATAGCCTTGCTAGTCAAGATAGAGTTACAAAATCTCCTTGATGTTGACTTCATATGCCCGATTGACTACCCTGAGTGGGTATCTAATCTTTTACCAGTCTCAAAACCGACTGGGGGCATCTGCATCTGCAGAGACTTTAGAGATCTAAACAAAGCATGTCCTAAGGATGATTTTCCACTACCCAACATTGACATGATAGTGCACATGACGATTGGAAATGAGATGCTTTCCCTAATGGATGGTTTCTCAGGGTACAATCAAATAATAATCGCAAGAGAAGATCAGTATAAGACAACCTTTACATGTCCTTGGAGCACTTACTGTTGGAATGTGATATCGTTTGGGTTAAAGAACGCAAGAGCTACATACCAAAGAGCCATGATAGTGATCTTCCACAACATGATTCATAAAACTATCGAAGACTATGTGCACTACATATTGGCCAAATCAAAGAAGAGATAGGATCACATAGCAACTCTAAGTGCAATTTTTGATAGACTGGAAAAATACAAGGTCAGGCTCAACCCAAAGAAATGTGTCTTTGGGGTACAATTGGGAAAGTTGTTGAAGTACATAGTTTCAATGAGAGGGATAGAAGTGGATGTCATGAAGGTAAAAGCAATCTGTGATATGGGAGCGCCAAGAACACTAAAGCAACTTAGAGGATTACAAGGTAGACTCCAATCTATCCGAAGATTCATAGCACAAATGGAAGATAAACAAATTGCCTATTCACACCTAATCCACAAGGGAGTAGCATTCAGGTGGGACAACAAGTGTGAACAAGCATTCAACAAGATCAAGGAATACCTACTTACACCACCTATGTTGATGCCATCGATCGTAGGGAAACCATTAATCCTATACATCTCAACAACAGTAGTAGCCTTGGGTGCCTTTTTAGCCCAACATGATGAAATGGGAACCAAGCGGGCCATTTACTATATATGTAGAACAATGGTGGGGCATGAGCTCAATTACACATCAATAGAAAAATCTTTCCTAGAAGTGATGTTTCCAGCCCCATAAATTCAAGCACTACATGCTAGCTCATCAAATTAAGCTAAATGCCAAGAAAGATCCCTTAAAATATCTACTATCAAAGGCCATGCTCATAGGAAGGATGGCGAAGTGGGTAATGATATTGTCTAAGCATGATATTGAGTTTGTGGCACAAAAGGCAATAAAAGGACAAGTAATTGTAGATCAGCTAGAAGAGGCTCCAATATATGCAAACAACCTGCTCATATAAGAGTTTCTAGATGAGCCCCTTTTCAATCTCAATGCAGCCAACCATTTGAAACTATACTTTGATGGTTCCCACATGCAGCATGGATCAGGAGCTGGTGTGTTCTTCATCACCCCATAGGGGGATTGTATACCAAGATCATATAAGTTGGCATTCCCCTATATGAATAATATTGTAGAATATGAGGCTTTAACCATAGGTCTCAAAATTGCGGCACAATGGTGAATCATGGCATTAAAGGTCTATGGAGACTCATAGCTTACCATCAACCAAGTCAATGGTGAATACCAAACTAAGGATGATAAGCTCACACCATACAAAAAGGTAGTAGAAAACCTCAGGGAATCATTTATCAACATCACCTTTGAGCAAATATTGAGGGAAAACAACAAACCAGCTGATGCAATGGCAACAATCTGATCCTTGCGAGATATTCCTCGCAATGTCTTGAAACACGAATTCCTAGTAGAGAAACTTCTTGTACCCACTTTCGAGGTACCAGAATCAGAATATGTGTGTGAACTCATTGGTCTCGGTGATCTTTGGTACCATGACATTTACACCTGCCTAAGATTAGGAATCCTCCCAACTGACATTACCCCGAACCTAAAGCGAACCTTTGTCAAAAGGTCCTTATGATTTGTCATCCTAGGAGAAACCCTCTTCCATAGAAGTATCGATGGAACCCGGCTACATTGCTTAAAACCCGAGGAAGACCTGACTGCTTTGAATGAGGTACACAATGGCACTTGTGGTTCACACTTGAGTGGTATGACCTTGGCTAATAAGTTGCTAAGAACCGGGTACTACTGGCCGACAATGGAGAGAGAGGCACACGAGTTTTTCAGAAGGTGTCTACAGTGCCAACAACATGGAGACCTATTTCATGCACCAACTCAAGAGTTGTATCTTATTGTTATACTTTGGCCCTTTTCCCAATGGGGGCTCGATCTCATAGGTAAAATCTCACCCACCTCATCCAATGGCCACAAGTTCATTATCACCGCTACCGAATATTTCACAAAGTGGGTCGAGGCAATCCCCATGACCTACATCACTGGATAATAGATATCCAAGTTCATCATGAACTACCTCATCTATTGATATGGTGTTCCCCAATCCATCATCTCGGATAACGAGACACCCTTCAAGAATTAGGATGTCTGTGACTTATGTGAAAAATTCAAAATCCAACACTGCTTTTCCACCCCATATTACCCATGACAAGGCAATGGCCAAGCAAAAGCTACCAACAAAAACATTTTGAAGATCCTTAAGAAAATAGTCAATGACTTTGGTTGTGACTGGCATCTGCAGTTAAATCTCACCTTATGGGCCTACTGCACCAGCATCCGCATGCTAATAGGCATTACCCCATTCTCCCTGGTCTACATATCAGAAGCCATCCTCCCTATCGAGATCGAGCTCCCATCCCTGAGAATATCTTTGCAAAACCTCATCACATATGAGGAATACAGGGTTACAAGACTAAATGAGATGGAATTATTAGATGAATGGTGCATGGACGCCCCAAATCATCTATAGGTCTACCAAAATTGCCTGAAATGGAGCTACAATAAGAAGATCGGGCAACGCACCTTCCAAGTCGGTGACCTTGTGCTAAAAGAGAACCAAAACAATGTACCAAACCCAGATAGCAAAGGAAATTTTGAGCCCAACTGCCTGGGACCTTTCATCATCACTGCAAGCTATAAATCAAGGGCATATCACTTATCAAAAAAAGAAGGCGAACCTCTACAAGAGCCCATGAATAGTTGTCATCTCAAAAAGTTTTATGCCTAAATCTTGCAAGGTATAGAATTGAAAAATACAAAAACAATCAGAAAAATTCCTAAAAAAATGGTTACCTTGATGAAAACCTAGCAAACAGGCATCTTGGTAACAACAAAAAAAGCAAAAAATGCAAGAATCCAAAAAAATCAGAAAAAGGATTAAAAATTAGTAAAAAAAAATAACTAAAAATCGTCCTCTAGTGAAAACCACTTCAGTGGTGCTTTGGACAAATACCTTGGTGAAAACCTGGAAAACAAGCATCAATCATAAATAAAACACTCTCTATCCACTAGGATCTGCATGAATCACTCACCCATTCCATCACATTTCAATAATCATCCATTCACCCATCGGCTCGCATCCATACCACAGCTTGAGCTAATGCCCATACCATATTCCACCATAGTGCTACTTGGCATATTCCTAAGGTCAGTTTGTCCTGCCTTCATCGAAGTAGTCTATTGCTCCACACTGGGGGCATGTTCCTATACCTGCATTGGATCAAATTCATGTATATTCTCAAGATATTCCTAAACATCAGAAAAATTTCAAAAACATTCAAATCATTCAAAAAATCCAAAAACATGTCAAAATATCAGAAAATCTTCAAAAAAATCATCATTGAGTCTTGTTAATCTTTCACCTTGTCTGAACTACATCATGTCTAAGCTTGAACATAGGAAAGGTTGATCTTTGATCATCCCCAGAGACATCTTAGGTTAGTCCTTTAAGCGTCTGTCACAATAAAATGGCAATCCATTGTACATCTTATCATCAAGTCAAGTTTGTCATTAGTCGAACTATGTGGTCTGTATGTGTATAATGTAGGCAAGGCTAATCTACGAATCAGCTCCCAAGACCCCTAGGATAGGTCTTTAAGTTAGTCCTTTTGTGGTAAATCTTGAAAATACCAAAAACATTTGTAAAACACTTCAAAAATACCAAAAATAGCCTCAAAATATCTGAAAACCCAAAATGGTGCATCCATCTCATTTCGCTTGCACCCGTGATAGTCACCATCCCTAATAAAGCATCATTGCCTTCACCCTTTGGTGAGTCAGTCAGAAGCAAGTCTAGTTGGTTCAAAAGTGAACACCAAATCGGCAAAGTCTTGAAAGTCTAAGTCAGTAAGCAAGCAAGTTGATCAACTCGGAGTATCAGTAGCTTATCATCCAATCAGTCCTACCAAAACCCTGATTACAACATGTCCTAGGATGAAGCTTTCCTACGATGGACATAAGCATCACGTACCCCATAGTAGTTAGTCTTAGTTAGCGGTATGAAGAACATTAGTTTGTTTGGTTTGGTTTATTTGGTCTTTTATTGACTTATCTTATTTTATGCTCATTCCAAGGACCTCTCGATGATGCCTAAAAAAAATAGGTTTAGAGAGAAAGGAATGGGGCAATGATATTATCTTTTAATCTGTTGTGCTTGTTGGATATCCTTGTAAAATAACTTCATCATGCATACTTTGTTTTGTTTGTAGGAAGGATGTTTTAGGTATCTTGTTAACCACATAAGAAGGCTTGCCTTTTTATGTTTTGGCCCGAGATGTCTTGAATATCTGAACTGCATTCTGAATAAGGTTATGTTTGTCAAGTGTGAAGAAGAGTACTCCTATCTGTTTGTCAAATCAAAGTCCACCACACTAGGTACAAACGCCATCCTGGTCCTTTATACCTTGATGAATCATACCTACATGTGTTATCAAACATAACGTAATTGACCTGTTGAAAATCCCAACTCCTAGCAATGCAAATCACCATCATCCTAACTAACTGTCTTGATTCTTAGTTCTTCTATCTTCCTTCCACACTAACATGGTATCATGACAGTAATCAAAAACATCGCCAATGCATACATTCTGCATCCACCAGATCATTAGCATATTGCATCATATCATTATCTTAAGTTAGGAAGAATAATATAAATTTTTTATTCTAAAAATCCTAAGAAATCATTAAATTACTATTTGCATCCATTACCATTACACAATCATTAACATACATTACATCCATAAGATCATTGTTAAAAGCATGAAAAAATATATATATATATATATATACAAAAAGAAATGAATCCATTAGAAATATACATTATATCACATAAGCATAAGAAATAAAAACATCTCACAACATCACATTAGAATGCATCCATACATATCATAAAGGGTGAATCATCTCATATATATCATCAAAAAATACACTGTTATGATCAAATCAGATCAAGTGTACATCGAATAAATGGTACAATAAGGCTAAAATAGTGCAACCTATAAAACAAAAGTGCAAAACTGCCCGTGATAAAAAAGGGATAGCCCTACTGGTTGCTACCCTCCCCCACTTGTCTCTCACTGTGATCCTTTGTTGGCTGCCTCCTTGGCTGCTGGGAGAAATCTAGCACCCTGCCTACTGATGGCACTGCCTATCGGTAGTGTTGCTGATAGTACTCGGCCTCTCTCATAGCCTCTCTGTACTCCTAAATGTCAACTGATCGGCGTCGAGATGTGGAGGCTGAGCTCTCTAACTGTCTCCACCAACCGATCTCCTGATTCCTCTCGGATCATGCCTGATCTCTCTCGGTTGTAACTGCAGCAACTTGTTGCTGGGCCTCATCTTGCTCTGCTATCAAAACCTGTACCTGACCCTACAGCTGTTGAATTAGTGCATCTCAAGGATCTAGTTGTCTCGTTGGCTGTGCTGATGGCTGATGTTGTGGTACCACCTGAGGCTGCCCATCCGGTCCTACTACTTGTTGTGCCGAGTCTCTCGGAGGTGACTGTTGAGGAGGTGGTACACCTCCCTGACCTCTGCCTACTACACTGCCCCTGGCCCTCCGACATGGAAGCACAATCCCAGGAACTGTCAATCTCAACAGAGGCCGGAACCATGCTCTGTATGCTAGAGTCACCCCTGCATTAGCTAGCCCCTGATCATATGGCCATGGTCGGGCCACTAACTGTCTAAATGAGGACATTGCCTCAGCTGCTTGAATCGGCGGCCCCCATGCTATCTCCTTTGGGGTACAGGTGAAGAGTGCCATGTACTGGTCATCGGGCTTGTCCTGCATCTCACCAAAGTGTCTGGCTACCCTGTCAGGAAGATACCTCTGCACCATAGTGTGCTCCCGGCCCTGCATAAACCTATCGTGGAAAGCAAAGAAAAGTTGTTGAGCATCTTCATACCACGGACCTATACCCATCCAGGACCTCCCTATGAACACTCTCATCTTGTCCAAAACCCACCACTAGTGGGTTGTACCATCTGTACCCATGTGGGTAAAGCAAATCTCTGCCCTGCCATACCACCACACAATGAGATCATCAATATCTATAACAACTGGTGTCACAACTGGGCAAAGCATTGGGATCCGCTCCCATGCCCAAATATGAAGAAGGGTAACTTCGGCTCTAAGAGCCCGACCATCCAGGTACACAAACTCATGCAAATCTCTATATAAGGAAGCCAACAATACTAGTGCCCAAGCAAAGCACTCTTGATGAACGCACATCCACTGCCATGCTAATCCCCAACCTGGACTCAAATATTGGCCACGCCGATCAGGAGCTACAAGACTAGAAATAATGGCGGCCAAAATCAATCTGTAAGTAGGGGTTATACCCCAGTACCACTCCAATTCTATCTAATCATCACATAGGATAAGCTCGTCAACACCCATAACACCAAAGCAAACATCCCTACCCTCCTTCAGATCATAAATCACTCGGGCTCCATGAATGGGTAGTCGCAGGATGCACCAGACATCCTCAAGAGTAATGGTGGCCTCACTAGTAGGAAGATGAAAGGATGACGTCTCACTGTGCCACCGCTCGGCCAAGGCATGCATCATACCCAGATGTGCCCGAATAGGAGGGACATATGCAACGTGCCATAGACCAAGCATCCCAAGCTACTCCTGCAGATATACGTGCATACCCTATAATCTCTCAAGTATAGGCCATCGATGCTGCCTCGAATGAAGTACCTTGTGACTCTCTTGCACAAGGAAGGGTACCACGTTAGTTTACCTAAGGAAAATATGCTACCCATGTCATATTTCTCTTTTGAAACAACAAAAGCGGCACTATTCTCAAAAGCGACGCAGTTTGAAATGTTCCAAACTACGCCGCGTGGTAGACTTTGGCACCCCATTTTGGCAAACAACACCACGTGATGCTATTTGTGCATGCGGTAGAGTTTAGTGACCGAAACCCTAAAATCCTAAACTACGCCGTGTGGCGCTCTATGCATAAGCGGTTCTATACATGACCATGCGGCCCTAACTTTGTAGTTTCTGCGATGCTATATCGCACTACGCTGCCTAGACCAAACCTAAACCCTAATTAATGCACGAATAACAATAAAATCAAAAGTTGGATAGGGGTACATACCACAGGTCCTACCACAATTGGTCGCTGATGCACTTGTACCCGCTCCGACACGTGTAGAGGAAGTTGTCGTTGTGCCATCGTTACTAAGAATCAGAGCTCAAGGTGTCCAGTTTTCAAAGGTTTAGGATTGTAAATGTATTGAAAGTGACCGCTTGAGGTCTATTTAAGCCTAAAAATTAGGGTTTGTTGACCTAATTTGGCTTTCCAACTAGGGTTTTTGTCCCTTGATCCCTTTTTCATCCAATCAAGGACCATGTTACATCTTTTTTGGGCATTTTAACTCATTTTTTGCCATTCTGGGGCATTTTTGGCCTATTGGACACCTTGTCATCTTTTTTTGCGAGATCATCCAAAAAATAAAAATAAATCGTCTGATCTCTTGAGGGGGAAATATCCAGCATTATCCTTCTACTGGGGCAGTAGTGGGGCATCTGAAAAAATAAAAAAAATCTAAACCTTTGATCACATCAGTTTATTTCTTTGAACCAATGCAACAAGTACATGGCTTCAAAAAGGGGCAAAATGTAGACATGGAAAATATACAATTTCATTTTGGCACACTTTGTCTCAATTACTAACAACATTTCTTCCTAAATCATACTCTTAGTAGTTCATCATAATTTTGTCTCTTAATCTAATGAATCCTTATTTATTTGATTAGGTTTGTCACCTTCTTTGATTAAATTAATCAATTTAGTTTAATTAACCTTACATTTCTATTTAATTAAATAAATCATTTTATTTGATTAAAATCTCTAAAATCCTCTTATTAAATTAAATAAATTAAACCTTATTTGATTTAATCCAATATATTCCTCCTTAGTTAAATAAATCAAATCATTTATTTAATAATCTTTTCCTCTCAATTCTTGACTTAAATCAATTCATAAATTTAAGTCTAAATTGTCACATCATCTAATTCTTCATTAAATTAATCAAAACCATGATTAAGTTAATCTCTCTCATTAAAATCCTCTAGAGAATGCAAGTTGCACAATAAATCAATTACTTTTATTTATTTAATTTTGTATTTTCCCTCACATGGCATTAAAATGGAATATTCCCAAATTATTTGAATTCAAAAAGTCCAAGTGGACTTGGTCCTTCCAACAAGGAATTTAAGGCCTCTTACATGTCCTTGGCCTTGAGCCAAGTGACATTAACTTCATTTCCCTTCCGTCTTCAACAAGTCATCTCACAAATTCAAATTCAAACTAAATGCATTTATTGGCACTTTGGCCAAAATGTGCATAACCACTAACCATTCACATCATGACATGTGGCATTCAACCATTGGATTGAAAGTTAGTTCCACATTGCTCAAATCTTACTTTCCCTTCCAAATTAAAAGTTATAAATTTGAGGCTTCTCTCCTCATTTTTAATCCATAATTGCATGCAAATTTACTCTCTTCACATTGAGAGCTAATTTTGCCCATTATCACTCAACCATTCATCATCTTCAAGATTTGTAACAAGGTTATGCTCAAATCTCTTTGGAGATTTGACCATTTCTCAATCAGTCAACATTGCAACTTAGAAATTGGGAAAGGGCCAATTGCAACACTCCATTGGCACCAATTCCCCCATGGGATCTTAAATCTATTAGCTTAATTAGGATTTAACTTCATTTCCTAATTTTAGTTTAAATAGATGGATTTCATGGGGAATCTCTCATACTTGTTTGCATGCATTTGATCTAACAATTTGACATGTTTGTTGCTCTTGTGCATTTGCAAGTTTAGGGGTTCACAGAAATTGAGTCACATTTTTAATAAACAGAGGTAAAAAAAAAAAGGTTCTTTTGGTCGAAAGGGTTTCACCCAAAACACTATGTGCCACATATAGGCCACATAGTTTCAAGTGAAACTATTTCACTAAGAACTATTTATTTGATTAAAAGTGTGACACAGGCGTTTTCTTTTACCCAAGTAGAAGGCATAAAAACATCTATATTTTGACTACCATTAGAAAACTATATGATTATACTATTGGGGGTGTTTGTATAGTTGTGTAGATGTAAATGCAACTATTATTTTTATATACACCTAAAAATGGGCTGGAGAATCTATTTAATTAAATACAATTTATTTGATTAATTAACCATTAATTCTTCTACTATTAAATAAATAGAAATATTTAATTACATAGTTCACTTTGAATTCTTCTATCCTTATTATTTTATTTCTTTCTAATTAAATAAAAAAAATTAATACTCTATTATTTAATTATCATTATTATTTTCTTCTATCAATTATAGGGATAACTTTAAGAAACCCCCCCCTCGGCGAAGGTGTAAAATCTTGGTGAATCTCTCCTTTTATTTGAAAAAATATATTAGTTTTCCTGGTGAATCTTATGCACAGTATTAAATTTTTTGTAAAATCCTCACGAATCTTGTTAAATAATTGGTAAAAATAATAATCATAGTGGTGAATCCTAGTGAATCTTGGCACGCTCCTTTCACAATACAGGCGAGGTTGAGGGCTAGATCTTCCCCCATTCCTAACAAAATTCAATACCATCGGCCTAACAATGCTTCATCGACAGAACCACCATCACAATCCTATTGTGCATCGAGGGAACTATGGGCATCAGGGACACATTATCTAGCATCCCACTAATAAAACAAAGGATGGTTGCAAGTTGATTCCGAGCCCTAATACACATGTGCCTTTTAAAAGTAATCATGTGGCCCAAAAAAAATTTCAGGCCTCAACAAGCCTTTTAAAAGGCACATGTGTATTAGGGCCCAAAATCAACCAACAACCATTTGATTAAAAAACTAATCTATGGCATTAGATAAAAGAAAATATTCCTCAAATTAAATAGTAATTTATTATTAGTGGCGATATTGCCCCAAAATTAATTGGAGGAATATAATATTACTGGCGAATATAATCGAATTTTTTAGTAACTGTATAAAATACTGGCGAATCAGTTTTGATGACGCATCATTTACATGGCGAATTAAATGAGACAAAATTATTTTTTCATAAAAACCTGGTGATTTAGTCTTCGTTTCAACTTGTACTATTAGCCATTTTTGGAGTTCCTGATTTCTATTATTATCCAATTGGCGAATATTTGCCACTAAAGTTTTCCCTAATCAATTATCATATTTCTTCCATATTTATTTTAGTTTGTTTTATTAAATTAAATATCCTCTTTCCTAAGTTGAATAAATCCAAATATTCAATTCTACAGCTAATCATATCTACCTATTAAATTGGATATGATATGTCTAATAAAGTCATCTCAACCTTCATGAGAAAATTTGGAGACAAATTTGAGACAAATTTGTAGGCCAATTCCTTCATCTTCTTCCATGGATTTTTCCTATTATCTAGCTGAATGTTTTTGTGGGGAGGAACAATCTCCATAATCAACTCCAATCCTTCATCCTTCACCATTGAATCCTCAAGATCAAATCTAGACCTCTACTTTCTTGCCCCTTCACAAATCTTCTACCGAGAATCTATAAATACAACCCCTCTCCATAGGAAAAGGATTCCAATTTTTATGCAATCTTACTCTACAAAAATAGCATTAGATCAATCAAGAATTTGATGAATAGCAATATCCAATCAATTTTAGAGTAGCAATCATAATCATGGCTTTTAATTTAGCTGCATCTTAGTTTACAGTAGTTTCTTTTATCATTTTCATGTCAATTTAGTTATAGTATCATCACCATATCATTTAGCAATCATCATATAAGATTAGATTCTTACGTTTAAGCAGCATCTCATTCTCTAGATTGGAATTTTAATAGTCACAATGCTTACAAAAATTGAGAGCCCTATGATTTAATAAATCTTTGGAGATAGAGAGCAATATGATGCTTTTAGGAGTTTTATCATTCTAATTAGATTAATGTTTATTAATTATCTTGATATAATCTCTTATTAAGAAGTGTTTACTTATTTACTTATTCCACACTTATATTTTGGCACCCACCATGGGGCCCAAACCCCATTTTTAACATTTATTTTCGAAAAGTATTTTCATAGGATTCAGATGTGATTGTTTTAGCACAATCAAGAGATCTTACAATGCATGTGACAGATACTATAGTGCATTCACCAACTATTACGACATATGAAGAAATTATTCTAGCATGTTCAACAACTATTCCAACGCATCAAATTTTCTGTCACCAGCCAGGGGGTTTTTCTTTCGTCGCATAGACCTACTATTTTAGCACATACATCAATTTCTATAGTGCATAGGACTTCCATTTTAGCGCATTTAAATTCTATTTTGGTGCATCTAACCACTATTATGGCGTATCTGAATACTTTTGCAAAAATTTAAAAATCTAAAATCTAATCACTATTTTTTGTGTTCCAGGTACAAATTATGCTTGTCAAAGATAGTTTCTAGAAAACATACGCCGGTCAAAGAAAAAACTCACAAAACAAAAATAACTAATGATATTTGCAAGGATTTAAGTTCTTTTATTTTCTTTTTCCTTGGTTAAAATAGTGCATCTAGATTAATTAAAGAAATAGTTTGAACCCCATGTTTTATGTGTCTTGAAAGCAATAGGCCTATGCTCTCCCCTTAAATTGATGATCATAATGCTAGACTTTCTATTTACGCTTTTATTAAATCCTTTAGAAGGCCTGCCATAGTGGAAAAAAGTACTCACCCTACGAGAACGACCTAAGTGGGAACAACCAAAGCTAGGTTTTCCAACCCACAATTCAATGGAAGTGTGCGAGATAACCATCCCCAAAATATTTTTTCTAGAGATTGGGAGGTCTCCTGAGGGATTTTATCAATTTCTGCTCTAAATGGATACCCTATCTATGAACTTTAGTGTAGAATCCAACTGTGTCAGTTTCTAAACACTCCTTATATCATAGTGCAAGGGGAGGGAAGAATCTTCCCTCAAGACACTCACCATATAGCTATCAGATACCCTAGCCAAAAGTGGAGGATTCAACTTTGGTTAAGACTCAGGAAAGGAAAAAAAATGGGCCCGCTCTAGTGGGTGACAAGGCTATGTGAGTTGACATAGTTGCAAGCTATGGTTTTTGATTTTCTAAGTGACCTAATTGAGATATAAAAGTGATTGAACTGTTTGTTTTTGTGTCAAACCTATGGAAATGAAAGAATCGAACTAGATTCTAGAACACTCACTACATGTTTAATGCATAAAATCTGAAACAAACTATTTAGAATATGGTTGTATTGTGTGAAGTCATTTTTGAAGGTATCATCCCAATAGACTATCAAAATCTAAGATCTACAAACACAACACTTATCCACTATCTTCACTGGTTAGAAAATTACACCCTGGACTTAATCATCATACTAAGAAAAACCAGAACAAATAAACAAAACTATGAACATCCAGACAACTTCTAGTTTAGCGCATACGCAGTCTATTTTAGCACATACATAGTCTTTTAGCCTATACATAGTCTATTTTAGCGCTTTGACCACCTGTTATAGTGCATCCACAATATGTTTTAGCATGTGCAACCACTGTTTTAACTTATCTATCATATCTTATAGCGCATTTGCATAGTCTATCATTATTATTCATTAGTATCTTAGCACATCCATAGCCTGTCTTAGCACATATACCATGTTTGACAACACATACATAATATCTTCTAGTGTGTACACATTTTGTTTTAGTGCATTGACTATCTATTATAGCGCATCCACAAAACAAGAAAACAAAGAGCTATTTGAAACTGGTATTAGACTAATAACATCAAAAATTGGGATTTTTGACACAGAAAAAACATTTCCTTAGCACAATAGTGTCTTAAACTTGTAAAAATAGGACTTACAAGTCAAAATTTATCAAATTAAACCACGATCTTGCAACCTTAAGTTGTCTAAACTATCACATATTCAAAATTATTACATCAAGTTTCTTTATCAGGATTTTCTCATCCCACAATCAAGAAATAAAACAAAATAATCATATTTTTAGCTTAGTCTCATCAATAGAATTTATCATTCTATTCGACTTAAGTTAATACCTTGACATTCATCCAAACAAAAAGATCAAAGTTTAGTGAGAAGAACAAACACTTGTATCCCAGTTTTGACCAGGTTACAGAGATAGAAACTTAGAGAAAATGAAATTGAAGCACAAAACATAATGGCTGAAGAAAATACTTGGAGGAGGCTCCACCAAAATGACACCAATGAAATAACCCAAGAGGACATCCAAATAGAAAAAAAAGATCCAAATTTCCATAAGTTTATGGAGAAAGTCTTAGAACAAGATATGGAAAAATACCTTTTGATGTTAGCTGAACTAGGTGCAAAACTTCCAAAAGACTTTGATATTAATTGATTAAAAGAGATACCTAGATAAATTGAAATTGAAACACAAAACACACTAAACACAGATCAAGTGGTTGCCTTAACACATCAAATGCAAAACTTGCAACAACAACTTCAAGATATGCAAAAGGGAAACACTAAAAGTTACTCATTACAAGACATTTGTCCTTATCATTTTGATTCAAGTGTGGACATGATACCATTTCCTAGACATTGTGAATTATCAAAATACGACAAGTACAATGGTAAAATAGATCCAATTGACCATGTGAGGGAATTTAGAACCATGAGTTTAGAATTTGCACAAGAAGATACCTATCTAATGAGGTTATTTCCAAGGAGCTTAGGAAGTCAATGTATGGAATGGTTCTCTAAACTACAACCAGGGATTTGAAATTTTGAACAACTAGTCAATAGGTTTATCTCATAATTTTCCTTTAATATTCAACATGAGGTAACAATAAAGACCTTTACAATATGAAATAAAAGAAATGGGAAGCATTCCTCTCATTTCTACAATGATGGTGAAGGTTGTTTGCTAGATATCCACATGTTATACTTAAAGAAGAAAATATGAAATTATTCATTGACAACCTAACTGAAGACATGAGCTATAGGCTTGAACTACAATTTCCTCGCACATTTGAGAAAGTAATTGAAAATGGTCTCAAGATCAAAGAAGATTTTCTAAAAAGAGAGGTGATAAAACATTTCAATGAAGGGTCAAACAATAAAAATTCCTCAAATCACTATGGAAACAAAGATAAACTAAAGTTTTGGGAAAATAATAGAAATACTAGAAACAATGATGCAACAAATGACACAAAAAATGTGAGACTAGTATTTAATTTCATGACATCTACACCAAAGACCAATCAAAATAATGACCAAAAAATCAACCAAAGTGTCAATCAAAACAACAATCCGAACAGTGGAGAACCTAAACCACAATCATATCAAAGATCATCAAACTGATGAAGATTCACACCATTAGGATAGACACTAGAATCAGCAATGAGAGAACTTATTTCAAATGGACTTATCACTTTACCTGAAGCAAGAAATTGGGAACCAAAAGTGAAGCCATCTTGGTGGAATGATGCAGACTATTGTAAATTTCACAAACACAAATGACACAAGACAAATGACTATATGCAGCTAAAACATCTAGTCCAAGATTTGATTGATAGTAAAAAAGTATTCGTAGAAGGGAACAAACCATCAATGATCATACTACATTCAAGGATCCTTTACCAAATTATGAAAAGGGGGAATCTTCTTCTACAAATAATAAAGGTAAAAATTTAAATTATGTTTTTGATGGCACAATCTTTTGTATTTTTGTGGTTGAGAATGATGTTGTCACTAACAATCAAGTTGATAATATTAGAACCAATGACATTATACCATTAGATCTGACCCAAAACATAGACACATCCAGCAATCAGATCAGTGTCATAAAAATCAGAGAAAAGCAAGAGTACCAACCAGTCAATGTAACAACAAGGGGGCAATCCAAGGTAATATTGAAAGGAGGGTAAGTGCACCAATCTGTGACATAATTTTGGTGCCAAATTGGAAAAAAAACCCGTAATAGGCCAATTGCGCTCACCAAATTTGGAGAGCGCCAAATTTGGTGCTCTCCAAATGGCTTTACCATTTGGCATGCACTAAATGGCTTGAATTTTGCAATGAGTGAACAAGTGTGAGTTCTCTTTCTTTTTGCAATGAATTTTGGAATGCATTTTTCTAAACTCTTTTATTTTCACTTTCTCTTCCAGGGAAACTATATATAAATTGACATTTACATATGGACATTTACTTTCTTATACTTTAATTTATATTAGATGTATATAAGCAGGATGTTTGAGAGTGGTTTCAGATCTCTAGGAATTATAGTGCAAATTCTAGTTTTTGGAAGATCTTAAAAATTTCAAACTTAGTCAAATTTCAGTAATCAGGAGGTCAAATTTTAGTAGTCAAGTTGTATCATCTTTCTCTCTCCTCTCTACTCTCTATGTCTCCACTCCCTCTCTCTCTCCCTTCCTCTCTCTCTCTCCCCTCTCTCTCTCCCCCCTCTCTCTCTCTTTACCTAGCTCTCCCTCCATCACTTTGTATCTCTCTTATGTCTTCCTCCCTACCTGTTTCCCTCTCTAGTCTCTATCTCTCCTCTCCCTCCCTCTACCTACATCTCTATCTCACTCTTTATCCCTCTCTTCCCCTGCTTTCTCTCTAATTCTCTCCTCTCTATCTCATAATTCTCTCTCCCTCCCTCTCACTCCCCCCTCTCCATCTCTCTCTCTGACACAAACCTCTATCTCCCTCACTAACACTCCCTCCCTCCCTCCTTCCCTCTCTACTTCTCTCAATCTCTCCTCTCCCTCCCTCTCTCGACCTCACCCTCCCTCCCCTTCTTTTTGTCTCTCTTCCCAATCTCTCTCACTATTGTCCCTCCCTCCCTCCCCCTCTTTCTCTCTCAATGGATATTTTTCTCATCTCACCATCTCTCTCTCACTCACACACACACCTCTATCTCCCTACCTCTCCCTCCCTCCCTCCCTCCCCTCTCTACTCTTTATCTCTTCTCTCTCTTTCCCTCTCTATACATACCTCTCCCTCCATCACTCTCTCTCTCCATCCCTCTCTATCTCACTTATGCCTCCTTCCCTACTTATTTCCCTCTCTACTCTCCCTTCCTCTACCTAACTCTCTCTCTATCATTCCATCCCTCACTTTCTCTCTCACTCTCTCCTCTATATCTCATCATTATCTTTATCCCTACCTATCACCCCCTCCTCTCTAAATCACCATTCCCTCTCACTCTCTCCTCTCTAAATCACCATTCTCTCTATCATTCCATCCCTCACTTTCTCTCTAACTCTCTCCTCTATATCTCATCATTATCTTTATCCCTACCTATCACCCCCTCCTCTCTAAATCACCATTCCCTCTCACTCTCTCCTCTCGAAATCATCATTCTCTCTATCCCACTTTCCCTCATTACCTCTCTATGTCTCACTTATCCCTTTCTACCTCTCCCTCCCTCCAACCTCCCTCTCTCTCTTTATCTCTATTTATCATTCTCTCCTTACCTCTCTAATCTCTATCTCACCACTCTCTCCATCTCACTCTCCCTCCGTCCCTCTCTACCTACCTCTCCCTCCACTACCTACCACTCTCTCCCTCACCCCTCTTTCTCTCTTACTCTCTCCTTCCCTCTCTACTCTCTATCTCTCCCCCCTTCCCTCTCCAATCTCTTTCTATCTCTCTGCTTCCTCTCTCCCCTCATTTTATCTCCTCTCACTCTCTCTCCCTCTCAAACACAATCACCTCTATCTCCTTCTTTCCTCTCCCATCATCCCTCCACTCTTTACTTCTCTCTATCTAGCATCTCTCTCTACATCTCCTTCCCTCTCTATTTATATTTATCTCCCCTCTCCCTCTCTTTACCCACCTCTCCCTCCATCACTCTATATCTCAACCGTGTATCCTCCATACATCTCGCTCTCTCTCTCTCTCTCTCTCTCTCTCTCCCTCTCTCTCTCTCCTCTCTCTCTCTCTCTCTCTCTCTCTCTCTCTCTCTCTCTCTCTCTCTCTCTCTCTCTCTTTCTCTCTCTCGCACACACACACACACACCTCTATCTCCTCCCTAATTTTCCCTCCCTCCCCTCTCTACTCTCTATCTCTCCTCTCTCTACGTCTCCTTCTCTCTCTACCTATATTTATCTCCCCTATCATTTTGTTTACCTACCTCTCCCTTCATCATTTTGTATCTCACATATGTTTTCCTACCTACCTAGGGTTGAGGGATTAAGGGTCAAGGGTTGATAATTTAGGGTCGAGGTTTTAATGTATAGGGTAGAGGGTAGAGGGTAGAGGGTAGAGGGTTTAAGGGTTGAGGGTTGAGGGTTGAGGGTTGAGGGTTGAGGGTAGAGGGT
>CM021105.1:174421668-174434402 GCA_007115665.2 Sequoiadendron giganteum
AGAGGGAGAGAAAAAGAGGTATATAGGTGTAGGTTAGACAAAGAGATGTAGAGTGAATTTTGGTGGAAGAGAGAGAGGAGGGAGGGATAGGTAAAGATGGATAGTTGAGATATATAGGAGCAAGATATAGGTAGAGAGAGGGAAAAGAGAGATAGAAAGAAGGAGAGAGAGAGGAGAGATAGAAAGAGGGGGAGGGAAGGAGAGATAGAGAGAGTAGAGAGGGAGGAGAGAGATAGAGAGAGGTGATAGAGAGAATTATAGAGGTAAAGAAGGTGGAGATATTGAGAGAGAGGAGGCAAGGAGGGAGAGAGAAATAGGTATAGAGGGACAACTAGGTAGATAGAAGTGGATATGAAAGGAGAGATATAGGGAGAGGTAGGGATGGAGAGAGAGGTGAGACAAAAATAGAGAGAGGTCTAGGTAGATATAGGGAGGAGGAGATAAAGATAAGTATAGAGGGAAGGAGAGAGGGAGGAAGAGGTGGGGATGGAGAGAGAGAGGTGAGAGAGATAAGAGAGAGGAGGGAGGGATAGGTAGGGAGAGAGGGGTCAGATAGAGAGAGGGAAGGGGAAAGAGAGAAGTGAGAAAGGTGATAGAGATGTGTGATGGAGCTAAAAAGTACAGAGATAAGGAGGAAGACAGAGAGGGAGGAGAAATATTATATAGGTAGGTTGAATGAAGTAGAGAAAGATTAGGGTGAAGAAGAGAGAGATGGAGAAAGAGAGGTGAGATAGAGAGAAGTAGAAAGGGAAGGAGAGAGAGGGGGAGATAGAGAAAATTAGAGAGGGAGGGAGGGAAGGAGAGAGAAGTGAGATAGAGAGAACTAGAGAGGGAAGGAGAGAGAGAATGGCAAGATAGAGAGTGGAGAGGGAAGGAGAGAGAGAGGGAAGCAGAGAGAGAGAAAGAGGGGAGAGAGAGGGAGAGAGGGATAGGTAGGTATAGAGAGAGGTGATATAGAGTGTAGAGAGAGATATATAGAGATAAATGGAAATGGATGGGAGATAGAGAAATATAGAGAGGGAAGGAGGGAGGGAGATAGATATTGGAGAGGGAAGGAGAGAGATGGACATGTAGAGACATAGTTCTTGAGCTCAAGGAAGATATTGTTAGATAAAGGGATCGAGATAGTGAGAGAGAGAGAGAGGTCTAGAGAATAAGAGATGAAAATGAGTGAGATAGAAAGAGAAAGATGAAATTTGACCTCCTGAGTACTAAAATTTGACCTCCTCATTATTGAAATTTGACATGCTGATTATTGAAATTTAAGTCTGAATTTTTTAAGATCTTCCAAAAACTAGAATTTGCATTATAACTCCTAGAGATCTAAAACCACTCTCAAACATCTTGCCTATATATACGTGAAATATAAGTTAAAGTATAAGAAATTAAATGTCCATATACTCAAATGTCAATTTATACTTAAATGTATATTTCATGTATATAGTTTCCCTGACAGAGAAAGCGAAAATCAAAGAGTTTACAAAAATGCATTCCAAAAGTCATGAATGACATTTGGCGCTCACCAAATTTGGCGCATGCCAAATGAAGCAGCCCATTTGCCACACGCCAAATTTGGCAAGCGCCAAATAAGTTGCATTGGGAAATACTAACCCTATGGGTTGGAATTTTCATTGGGCATCTGACCCAAAGGTTTGGACAACCATTTCATGAAAATGACGTGATTTTTTGAAAGGGTCCAAAACTTCTTCATATTTTCATCCATGCTCCCCATCTCATTTGCACGTCTTTCAAAGAAAGTTTATAAAAAAAATGTGATAGCGTTAAACTCTCTCTTAGCTATCTAAATATATAATTATTTTTTTATTTTGATTTAGTTAAGGTTTTGCTCCATGGCTTCTATTGTAAATGCCTTTGTTATTGGTCAAAAACCAACATGTGCTAGGTTTAGGATAGATTTTTACTCATTCATCGGAACGTGAAAAAAATTACATTTTTTGAAACTAGACTCCATTCTACACATGATGAAAAAAATAAAAAATCAATTTTCGATTAGTTTGCAAAAAATTTGGGGGGGAGCATGTTCAAATTTCAGCTTTTCCAGATGTGTCCACTTTGAAAATTCATAAAATATTATATATTCATTAAAAAAATTATCCGAAAGAATGAGGATAAACTACATGGTGCTAGCTCATTTCTCACCATTGGGATTTTTTAAATTCTAGAAAAAAGTTAATCAAAAAGGGGGGAGCCCTCAGGCGCTATGCTATTTTTATTGATAAAAACAAGACCTATTTTGGGTCCCCCCCCTTTTGAGACCCATAATCTTCATTAATTTCAAAAAACAAATAGTAGCTTAGAAACTAGACTTGGAGCACTTCAACTTTTGTTCTTGCCACATCTTGAAATTTTGAGCATAACTATCTTCATTTTCTCATGCAAATTAGATTTTGCTGATTTCAGAAAAAAAAATTCGCATCTTAAGAGCCAAAATTGTGTCACAAATTGGTGCACTTACCTAGGAGTTGCATCTAAAACCACTAATCCCCCTTCAATTCAATACAACATTGTCGATCAACTGTAGAAAATACCAACATAGATATCAATATTAGAACTCCTTAAAATCTCACCATCCCATAAGGAGGTTTCAAAAAAATCTCTTTTGGCCACCACAATACCCAATAATGTGGATGTCTGTCAATTTCAAGCTATGGTGGGACATTTAACCACACTTCATTATCTATCATTCTCTGAATAGGACGATGTATCACTTAATCATCCGCACAATGGAACACTACATATCAAAGTTTTAATCCATAAACACCATGTTAAATGTGTCCTAATAGATGGTGGAGATGGTTTAAACATTTTCACTTTAAAATTGATCTGTGCACTAGGTTATTCTGATGATGCTATCAATACAAAAAGGAAAATAACAATAAAATCCTATGATGAAGAAGAGAGATCCTCCAAGGGATTGATCGTGTTGCCTATTCAAGTAGGACCAATTGTGAAGAATATAGTTTTCCAAGTGCTAGAAAAAGAGCTAACCTATAATATACTCTTGGGATGTCCATGGATTCATGAAATGCAAGCAGTGCCTTAAACTTATCATAAGTGTTTAAAATTCCCAATCAATGGAAAAGAAGTGACTATCAGTAGACTACAACAATCCCTAGTATTGCAACTCACTTAAAATAACTCAAGACACTTTTGTGCCCCATAATAGAGAAGAAAGCACTTCTACGTTGTCAAAAGGGGAAAAGAAACTAAATGTTGTATCTAAATGGATTGAGAAAAAGGGACAATCAAAAGACACAAGTGTTGTTGATTCCACTTTATCAGACAATGACAGTCACTTGAATACTCTATCACAACAATTTTAAGAAATGGTCCAATTAACCGAAAAAGGCATGGGAGAATATTGCATTGGGAAATCACTATGTCTTTCATAGTTGTTTCAATCTCCAAAATCATATGGTAAACCATCAACAACAACACACCAATCATCACAACCTACCATAGTTTTGGATAAAATATTTTTAAAAGCAGGTACTCTAGAAGACGAATCAGAAGATAAGGCCATCCTCAATTGGCTCTACAAAGACGAAGAAGCATCCACATCAGCAAATATCAGCATAAAGATAGATCAGTATGGAAAGGGAAAAGCTATCTTAGATAAAATGAGGTATTAAGGACAAGGTCCTATTCAAAAAATAAAGGAAGGAATTATAGAACCCATTCAACCTTTCACACTTCAGCCAAAGGACAAAACATGACTGAGTTATATAGAGGAAGCAAAACAAGAAATGACTCAAAAAGCTATTGAAAAAATCCTTCAAATGAGAGATAGTTCTAAAGTATATTCTAATGAGTATAAGTGGGACCTTTTATCTAATGTATCATACATAGACATAAAAATTGATGTCATAAAAGAGTATGCACCCACGCACGAGGAGGGACAAAGCTCAGGGACTAGACCACTTGTATTTGAATCACAAAATATTGATGACTCAAGTGAGGATGGACAAACATCGAGTGAGCTAGATGACTTGGAGGAAAGTAATATCATAGACCTCGACATCACTATTAACAACTCTGACAATATCACTATTGGAACCCTCACTACCATTGACCTTAGTCAATCTGATGACTTTTTACCCTTAGAACATCCTAAACTTATCAATTGGGAACCAAGTGAACCTATCAATGTTCCCATCTTTGTGAATGATGTCATTATCATAAATTTTCTTTGTTGTGATGAACCTGATGTGAATTCTAATCATAAATCTCTTAACAAAATGTTCAGCCAGGAGGGTGTCAAATATTCCAGTTGTAAAATGGAAAACAGGGATAATGGATCTAATGCTGAAAACCATTTAATGGGAACATTAGATATCAAAAAAGTAAAAATAAAGAACACATCTGATGGTGAAAACCTCTCTGAGGCACCGAAAGATGGGGGATTTGACACCCTTCCAAAGCATTATCATGAAAGATCATGAGTACTGGTGGAGCCTACACAGTCTATAATTATTGGCACAACAAAAAAAGCAAAGACTTTACACCTAGCATCATTTATGACAGAACAAGAAAAGCCAAAATTTGTCAAGTTCTTTGAGGAAAGGAGCATTAAGTTTTCTTGGTCATACTTTGATATGCCAGGTCTAGATCTAGATCTCCTAATGCATCATTTATCTCTACCATCTGGGATAAAACCTGTGAAACAAAAAATTAAGGAAAATACATCCACATATCGCCTTGATGGTAAAGGCTGAGCTGAAAAAGTTGTTAGATGCAAGATTTATCAAGTCTATTGATTATGTAGAATGGATATCTAATATTGTACCTGTATCTAAACCAGACAATAGTATTAGAATATGTACTTATTTTTGAGATCTAAATAAGGCATGTCCAAAGGATGATTTTCCTTTACCAGATATTGAAATTATTGTGGAATTAACAGAAGGACATGCCATGTTATCAATAATGGATGGTTTCTTGGGTTACAATCAAGTCAAGATAGCACCATATGATCAGGAGAAAATGACATTCACTTGTCCATGGGGAACCTTTTTCTCGAACATCATGCCCTTTGGTTTGAAAAATGGAGGGGCCACATATCAACAAGCAATGACCACCATCTTCCATGACATGATGCATACCTTTATGGAGGATTACATGGATGATATCTTAGCAAAGTCATATACCAGAGAAGGGAATCTAGAGATCCTGGACAAAATCTTTACAAGGTTGGAGAAGTTCAAAGTTCGATTAAATCCTAAGAAATGTGTCTTTGGTGTTACATCAGCTAAACTCCTAGGATACATAGTTTTAGATAAGGGTGTCGAAGTGGATCCCGCCAAGGTCAAGGCTATAATGGAAATGCCGCCACCAAATAATATCACTCAACTAAGGTCTCTACAAGGTAGGCTATAATCAATCAGGATATTTATCTCCCAATTAGCAGACAAAATTCATCCAGTCAATCACTTGCTACATAAGAATGCCTTGTTCAAATGGGATCAAGGGTGTGAAACAACTTTCAATCAAATAAAATAATATCTGATGTCACCACCCATGCTCATGCCACCTATAGAAGAGAGACCATTGTTACTATACATTGCAACAACAAACATTTATTTAGGAGCACTATTAGCACATGAAGATCCCGAAAGAAAGGAACAAGTTGTTTACTATATCAGTAGGAATCTGAATGGCTATGAGATAAATTGCACCTTCATCGAAAAAGCTTATTTGGCAGTGGTATTTTCTACCCAGTAGTTGGGGCATTACATGTTGACTCACATAGTAAGGCTCATAGTAAAGATTGATCCATTAAAATATCTACTCAGCAAAGCTGCTTTAACAGGGAGACTAGCCAAGTGGGTCATGATGTTAAGTGAATTTGATATCCAGTATGTGGATGGGAGAGCCACCAAAGGTCAAGTGATTGTCGATCAGTTAACAGAAGATCCATTAATCGATGATCGTCCTATGAAAATTGAGTTTCCTGATGTAGACATTCTTACTATGACAACACAACAATGGAGGCTTTATTTTGATGGGTCATACACACAACGGGGGTCTGGTGTGGGAATCTTGTTTGTTACACCTCAAGGAAACACCATCCCAAGATCCTATAGACTCATGTTTCCATGTACAAATAGTGTAGCTGAGTATGAGGCACTAATCATCGACATCAAGGTAGCAATTGAATCGAAAATCATAGAGCTACAAGTATATGGAGATTCACAACTAGTCATTTACCAAGTAAATGATGAATATCATATGAAAGATGAGAAGTTGATTCCATATAAGAAGTTGATTGATGATCTCAAAAATTACTTTGTGGATATCAAGTTTAAACAGATTCCAAGGGTAGAAAACAAAGCTGCAAATGCTATGGCAACAATTGCTTCTCTCTTGTAGTTACTAGAAAAATGTGGTCGTTATGAGTTTATGGTAGAACAAGTGTCTAATATTTCCTATCATAATCCTGAATCACAAACCATATACCTTTTAGATGGCATTGAATCCTCCATCTATGGAAAGACCTATGCTTATCTAAAAGACAATATCCTTCCTCCTGATCCTTCCAAAAACCAGAAACTCAACTTCATCCGCAAAATTGCACGACATATCATAATAGTAGGCATACTTTACCATCGAAGTCTAGATGGTACTCTTCTCCGGTGTCTAGAACATAAAAAATCTAAGACAACATTATGTGAGGTTCATGAAGGTATTTGTGGAACTCGTTCAAGCGGGCGAACTCTAGCCAAGAAACTCCTCTATTTGGGATATTACTGGCTGAACATGGAGAAGGAGTCTTATCAGTTTGTTAAGAAGTTTCAGAAGTACCAAATACATGGAAACCTAATCCACGCACCAACATAAGAATTGCAACCATTTACTTCAACATGGCCCTTTTGTTAGTGGGGATTGGACTTGGTATGAAAGATTAATCCGTTTTCATCCAATGGACACAAGTTCATAATCATAGCCACATAATACTTTACAAAGTGGATAGAAGTGGTGCCTTTAACAACAATCACTAGGAAGTATATTTATTCTTTCATACTGAATTACCTCATTTTTCGGTATGGCATACCTTAGTCCATTGTCACAAAAAATGGTAGACCTTTTTCAAAATCCGGATGTCCAAGAACTGTGTGAAAGGTTTCACATTCAACATCATTTTTCAACACCATACTATCCTCAGGGAAATGGCCAAGCAAAGGCCTCTAACAAAACAATTCTGAAAATACTAAAGAAAACGGTCAATGATGTTGGACATGATTGGTACATTCAACTAAACCCCGCTCTATGGGCATACCGAACTAGCATCGAAACACCTATAGGAGCTACACCATATGCCTCGGTATATGGATCAAAGGCCATACTACCCATCAAGGTTTAGATTCCATCACTCTATGTGTCACTAAAGGGTATAATTCCAAATGAGGATTATAGGGTGTCTAGACTGCAAGAACTGGAATTATTCGATGAACATCGTCAACAAGCTGTCAATCATTTAAAGGAATACCAACAAATAATTTTCGGAAGCTACAATCATAGGGTAAAGCCTAGAGTCTTTCAAGTTGGTGACTTGGTCCTACAAGAAAACCCTACAAATCAATAGGAAAGAGAAAAGAAAGTAAAATTTGAGCCTAACTACCTAGGTCCTTTTTTGTCATATCATTCTATGGATCTGGAGCCTATCAACTGTCAATACCTAAAGGGGATTGTTTGATGAACCTATGAAAAGTATCCATCTCCGAAAGTTATACACCTGAATCACCTAGTGCACGGTTCAAGTCTTGGAGAAATATTTGTCTTGATGAAAACCTAGTAAACAGGCATCTCGGTGACAGGGAAATGCAAAGAAAAAATAAAAGGAAAAAGGAAAAAATACAAAAAAAAAATGAAAAATGAGAAAACGGAAAAATACAAAAAATCATAAAGTCTGAAAAAGTGCAATAAAAAAATGTGGTGAAAACTTGGAAACAAGCACTACTTTTGATTTATACCAATAGTTCCATCTATTAGAAACATGTCATGGTCATTCACTTTCACCATCATTTCCATTTAATATCATATCATTGCAAACATGGTCGTGTCTCACCCTAGTTTGGGGGCAAAATCCTAAACTTACTAGGGGCAATAAAAATGAGCTTAAACAAATAGGAAAATAACAATATGAAAAACACGACAAACACAATGACCATAGTGTAACACAACATTGAACATACATTAAACATCAAAACATTTCAAGAAATCACCATCAATATCAAACAGTTGAAATTAGAATTAAATTGAGGCAAACTTTAGGGGGATGATATTTCTTTCGAATTATGATTTTATCACTATATGCTTGAATGTTCAACATGTTATACTTTGATCATTGTTATCATTTATTTGGAGCAACTTGATGATGTATTGAACTAGAGAAGCTAGGAAGGAGAATGGTATTTTATTTGTCTGTTGTTGGAAAATTGATCATTTATTGTGTGAATTGTCGCGAGATGTGCTCTATAAAATATCACTGATGACATTTCAAATTTACATAGTATAATGATTGATTCTTGTATTTTTACGCAAGAAATGCTTAGGTCATCTCGGTTTAATTATACCTAGATGCTTGTGTTCACTTGCAATATCAAAAATTATGAAAGTAGTACTCAGGTCATCATGGTGTAACTCATACAATTGATGCTTGTACTCACTTTCAAAAATTTAAAGGCTCAATGATGATCAAAAGCATGATAAAAAGCCTATTAGGGTGACAATTTTTTCATAAGTACTTTTACATGATTACATTAGGTTGCATCCATGATAGTTTTGTATTGTAGACTATTTTGTTCCAAAGACAGGTAACCAATTCATAAAAGTTGTTAATTTCCTTATTAACGGATTGAGTATACTTGACATTAACAAAAACATCAGATCAGATAGTTGCATAATCACTTCTAAATGCATACATTAAAGAGCATTACTATAGCATTTCATCATTCATACATTCCATCATATATTTTGCATTATATCATATTTTTCAAATCATCACATCATAAAATGGCATGAGAAAACTATCAAAAACAAATCTCTATTTAACTACATATTCATTCATCCATTTGTCATATCATAAAGCATACATTAAAAGAACTATTATTATTATCATTGTTCATTCATCCATTTATCATATTATATATCTGCATTATTCATCTATCATTGAAACATTGAAAATCTATAATCATGCGTATGGTTACATTATCATGTAATTTAGATATACAAATCATCGTACATCTATTGATCCATGTAAATAACTACATACATCATGCATCCATACATCATCATTATTCACATAATCACTATTGTTCAACATCTTAAATAGTTCATCATAAATCATAGCATATCACATGATTATTAAATGCATCAATAATGTATCATGTAGATCATCACATAACATATAGAAAAGAGAAATTTAAATGCATCCATCATAAAATCATATAGAGCACATATAGATCGATCAATCCACCGTATATCATATAGATCTCAAAATCATAATGTCAAGTATACAATGATGTCTGAAATAAAAGGAGATACAACATCAAAAATGTCTATGAATCAAAATCTAGGGTATACATCATGTCACAAAAATCAAGAAATCACAACATGCAGCTATGTGGTGCTACCTCGTGAAGGTGTAGGCATATCTGGACCAATCCCTCTACCACCAAATGTACCAAGATCTCTCGGATCTCTCTGTGGAGGTTGGTTCACACTTGCACTAATAGTCCTGGAATGAGTCATGCCAGACTGAGACTCTGCATAACCAACTCTCCGCTCAGAGGGAACAACTTCATGGTATTGGCCTCTATAAAAATATGCCTCTCTACCAACACAGAGAACCTCTCGCATGTAAACACCCATGGTGGTACCATCTTCTAATCTTTGAAGTCTCTCTGGGATAGTCTGCGCCTGCTCGGCAACCTATTGGGCTCCATCTCGCTCTGCTATCAAAGTGGCAATATGTGCTTGTGCAGTTGCCAATTGTCCCTGTACCTACGTAAGAGCCTATGCATGAGCTTGGGCCTAGGCCTGCATCTAAGTCAGAGTTCAAACTAATAAACCATGTGCCTATACCAACTACTCTTGTAAAGTCTATACCTGCACCTATAGACTTGCAATCTAAGTCTATTGATGCTAAGATGGTACACCAATACGCACATGCTACTCAGAGGGAGCTACTAGTGAATGCATCTTACAAGGAACCATAAATTCCCACACATCAACACCTCCACCCTACTCACCACCACTATCATCATCTCCACCACTATCCTCCCCCTCCTCCTCATCAATATCATCTCCCTCATCATCATCACCACCACCTCCTCCATCATCACCACCTCCCTCATCACCACCACCATCACCATCTCCCTCCTTGTCATCACTATCCTCCTCCTCTAAAGGTAAGGGCACTATTTCATTTGGAACAGTAATCCATGGAAAGGGGTGAAGTGCCAGATACTCTACATAGTCTGTTGTAACGGGTGCCTCAAAAATATCTAGACGAATGTCCCAAAATAAAGGTTGTAGAGCTTGGTACTCCTTATGGTAATATCATAAGAGAGATAGGGTCCCTAATCTACAACATCTATCTAATGTCGACCGTAATGTGCAACACCCTAGGGCATCCCCTGCATGATACCATACTGCCTAAGTACTCTCCTAAATAGAAATCTCTCAAACACCCAATGAGTCTGACCAATAAGTAGCAATGACTGGAGAGAGATATGGTAACTGAATCACATCATCATCCCACTACTCGCAGTCAAGATAAGGCTTCCATGTGATAGCCTCAACATTATCCAATACTCTCCTCCAATGCTCTAACTTACCTAGTCTAGGCCGAGTAAGGCGACCTGTGTAAATATTCACATATGGCCTCATGGCTAGCCTATATCTCACCATCACTAGACGTGTAATAGCTATGTGTTCCCACACCCACACCTGTAATAATGTAACACCTACTGACAAACTGCGACCTCAGAGGTAGACACTCGAATGTAAATCTGATAAAGATGGGAAAGCATACACATGCCCCATGCATATCTAGTACCATGTACAATCATACTCTCCAAACAATGACCCCAACCAATAGAAAGTCCCTTTGACCTACGATCAGGACAAAGGAACCCTCTAATGAAACTAGTAAGTACTGAAGGTAGAGTGGCATAGGCATCCACCATCTCACACCATGGAATCTCATACCCACTATTTGTGATCATCCTAAAAAACTCTGCAGAGAGCATCAGTCCCACCCTACTCTATAGAATCATTATAAACCAGGTCACCGATGACAAAATTTCTTTGAATCTGCCATACATCCTTAGGAGTGACAATCATCTCGCCAGTAGGAAGGTGGAAGGTATTATGCTCGCTATGCCACCTCTCTGCTAGGGCTATCAGGAGACCTTGATTAATCCTAATCTGTGACATATATAAGAGAGACACGAAACCACAATGTGTAATCATAGTTGTCTTATGTTGCACTAGTTGGGGTATCAAATCGAATGTCTTAGGAAACCACTCACGAACCTGGACGTTCATCAATGCATCCTATCATCACAAAAAAATTGAAAGTCAAGGATATTTTGTCAAATTATCAAATCAACCTTGCCTATCATAAGGTCAATCATCATATTAACAATTGTACCTCACCTATCATGAGGTATAAAATCAAACTATAATTATTCCCTTTCCTATCATAAGGTTAATTATCGTCAATCAATCATCAAACCTCATTGATCATGAGGTTAAACATCATCTATTCTACTGAGATCATCAATCATATCAAACCAACGACTGACAGGATCAAATTGATAAAATCAGGGACAAAATTGACAAAATACATCATTCTGACTTAGATGTGCTAAAATAGTGTTTTGATGCGCCACAATATTCAATTCACTATTTGATCATCTCAAAGCGCCGAAACAGACAATCAAAATGCTAAAAAAGTCAATGCACTATTTCATTTGACCAATGCGCCAAAACAGGTGGTCAATGCATCATATCGGTCCATGTGCCATTTTATCCTACAAACGCGCTATAGAATTTAACCTAGGCACTAAATCATTTTATGTGCTACTTTAGCCTACAAATGTGCTAAATTATCTCATCCACGCGCTAAACCTATCTATGCGCTAATTTAACCTATTGAAGCACTAAAACAACTAATTGATGCATTAAAACATCAAGCCTATGCACCACTTCGGGCTTCTAATGTGCTAAAAAAATTTGAAAAAATTAAAAGCCAAAAAACAAGCACGAAATTCAAAATGCACAAAAAATGAGGAGGTTCACAAGTACGTACCAAAGTTTTGTAGGTGGCCGAGTGGCTATGTTGATGCATGCGCTCGAAATGGTGAGTGTGGTAAGGAATTGACATTTTGCTCCAAATTGCTCAAATTCACTCTCCCAAATTTTTAAAACTCAATTGCATAAATGAATTCAAAATAACCCCTTTTTTTATCTTTTTAAAGAGTGATTAAGAGGGATTTTAGTGGGATTTATTTAATTTATTTATTGGAGGATTAATTCAACTTCATCACAGGGGCATTTTCACCATTTTTTTGTCGAGAGATAAATTATTTCATGATCAAATTTTTATCAAATCATTAGAAAATCATTCAAAAAATTAAAAAAATTTAAAATAAAAAAAAATTCAAAAATTTATTAGTTTATCTCCCGAGGGGGCATATATCCATCAT